>JANAVB010016197.1:56495664-56628164 GCA_029216955.1 Iris pallida | reverse complement strand
TTTGAATGGATTACCTATTGAGAGTCAATCTCAATAAAAAAGCCCCAAATTGTGAAGTCCCCTTCCTCAAGCAATGTCCAAATAAGCTCCCGTCCTTACAAGCTAGCCTCCTTCAACCTCTATTCCAGATTTAGAACCAATTGCAAAAGATTGGGATCAATTTGGTGGAGGAATGGTGAGGAATGATGAAAGGGAAAAAAAATTAGGGTTTCCTAAAGGGGGATTTTTAAAGGAGGCAAGTGAGTGTTAAGAGGCATTATATAGGGGTGTTGGGGTCTCCATATGGCTGTCATAGCATGTTTAGGGTTAGGGTTTAGGCATGGAGAAAGGCTATGGGCTCTCTAGCAATTAATTTTAAGTCTCAACTTAAGGCCCAAGCTAATTCTAGGCTAAAGCTAATAAAATATCTAACTTACAAATATCTAGATATTCTCTAGAGTAGTTATTAAGTCTCTAACATTCTAACTAAACCTCCATGAACATCACTAACATCTAGGTTAGGTCAAAACTAGGTTAGTCTCTAATAAAAAGATTAGCACCATAATAATCAATCAAAATTTATTTTTCATTTAAAGTCAAAAATGACCAAAATACCCTTAGGCAAAAATATAGAAATAAATCACCCTAATCACATGGTTAGGTTGACGTGGTCATGGTTAGTCTCTAGGTCAAGTAGTATCTAGGATTTCACTAGCAAATACCAAATCACAAATCACCAATTAAAATAGTTTTAAAAGAAACAAAAATTACCAAAAATTATAACATGATTTAAATCTCATTATTAAAAGACTAAGATTACAAAAGTTCAAAATTACCCTCATTTAGAAAAGTGGGTGTTACACCATGATAACTAATCTTATCCACAAAATAAAAGTATAATGATATCATAAATCAACTTTGAATTGTCATTTTTGTACAAATTTGTTGGGTGGAGACAAATCCACAAGATAAGTAATACATAGCAATTGTAAGGATTTGTCAAAAGTAGCAAGAACGATCCAAGAGCAAGTCATCTTCGATAGGATGAAGAAGACCATGATCTTGGCTAGAACTCCTGTGAAAAGACAAGAAACACACACACCTGAAGATACACCAGGTCCTCAGAGGGACGTAAAAAGATACATATAAACATGCCATAAACTGAATATAAACTGCTCAATAATAAGTCAAATCGGATCATAACATGGTCTAATACTCCATCCTTGAATTAGCATACCATCCCCCCATTCAAACAAGGACAAGAGATAGCACCCTAATTCACGATGAAGTATCTTTCCATACCATGAATCAATATAGTATCCGGACCACAACAAGGTTCAGTACCATCTCATCGAATCAGTGAACTACACCTACAACCAAACAAAGAGAAGGTACGACAAACTAGTTTGTAATAAGTTACTGTTCCAGGCCGCGATCATGTATAAGTACACAAACCAAAAGTACCCATATCTAACGAATAAGGTAGCCTAACCATTCTAAGTGAATGCAGTTTAAGAACAAACCTCCAACGCATGGGCCATCTGGCTATAATAGGATTGGCATAATATCCTCTCTGGGTACCAGGGGCCTACATCTATAACGTTCCTCAAACGTCAGAGGGCATCAGTAACAGTAAGGACATCTCACACCGTATCTCCAACGGAGCTTTCGGGTTACAAAAGGAGAAGTACATACGTGGCCCATACGCCAAGGAACTGTCCTCCCCACCCCATGCCTATCTATGTCATATCTGCAATATATATAACCTCTATAACTGCTAAGTCAAACTAATCATACAAATACTATTAGCAGTTAACTCTATCGCACGACTTATACGTATTAGTGGCCAGCCAGCCATGCATGTCCGAGTTTTATATACGACTCACGACTTCGTGGCACAATTATGCCAAGGCCTATGAATGCAACACAAACGAGGGTGGTCTCTTAAGTCTAGGTTTAATGTGCATAAAATAAGTAAATAGTAGGAAATAGAACTAGAATATAAAATTTGCATCTCAATATGACTATATAGCACAATTTATTTTGCAGAAAAAGAAATAATAAATAAATGCATAAAATATATGAGCTAAAGTAAATAGACAGTAGATGGCAAGGTATGTTGCCTGGTGTGATGCCTGGTGTGGTGCGATGATCATGTTGGCAGAGAGTTTGACTTTGGTGTTACATCTATGCAAGACGACTTCCGATGATAGCACAGACTGTTATATCGGGTCCAAAAGAATCAATTTAGCTAGGAACGACATAAAGAGGTACAAAATTGGCAAGAAAATAGGAATAATGGGCTTAGTCATGGTCAGGAGGAATATCAAAGGAAATTGGATAAATAATACATATACTATTTTTTAAGAAAAGTATTTATAATACTTAAAATATATTTTATTAGTCAAAATATGCTTTCAAATAAATACTTGAAAAAAAATTGAAAGTCATTTTAGGACAAAAACTCTAAGGTTGTCAGAATAGATTTTTAGGTAAAAATCTATATTTTTAAAATATTTAAAATAATCCAAATACTGTTTAGGGTTTATAAACTCATTTTAAAAATAGAAATAGGCTACACACACAATAATATATATATATATATATATATATATATATATATATATATATATATATATATATATATATATATATATATATAATATTTTAGATAAATATTTTGGAGGTCTAAAAATTATTTGGGCTAAAAATCCAAAATAAAGTTTTAGTAGGAAACTATATATATTTTTATTAGCCAAAAATAATAGACTAGAAATTCGTAGCATAATTTGGTGACTACTTTATACTTTAAAAATATTTTTAGAAGAAAGAAAAAAATATAACATCTCAAAACTGATTTAGGGCAAACAATATCATAGGATCATATAATCATAGTAAAACTAGCTTTGAAAATATGTGGACCTCAAACCTATTTTTATCACCAATAATTTTGAAAATATTATTTATACAATAATAAAGTACGAATAGTAATAATAATAATAATAATAATAATAATAACAATAATAATAATAATAATAATAAATCAGTAAGTAATAAGAAAATAGTTTATGTTTATACTAACATACATACTTACATATATTTTATTAATAATAGTAATAATAATAATAATAATAATAATAATAATAATAATAATAATAGGATTATAAAGGTATCATATATACATTATATATATATATATATATATATATATATATATATATATATATATATATATACCAATATATGTATACTAGTATATGCTGCTACTAAGAATAATGATAATAATAATAATATAATAATAATAATAATAATAATAATAATAATAATAATAATACATAATACATAATAATCAATTAGTTAATCACTAATGCAATAGAGAAAATAAAACCAAATCAAACAACAAAGAAAAGCAAACAACAACACAAAACAAACAAAAGGCAACAACAACTAAATAATAATAATAAAGGTTTTTTCTATGGGCACCACCAAAAATGCTTGGGGACAGCCCTTACTTGGGGGCAGCCCATGAATGTAGAAAAATTGCTAGGGGCACCCAAAACTTGCTAGGGGGCAGCCCAACCCCCCAAACTAAAAATTTCACTTCATTTCTATTCTTCACTCTCTCTCCTCAAGAAGAAAAGAAAAAGCTCTCTCCCTCTCCCTCTCCTAAACCCTAATTTCTTCCTCTCATAACCCTAATTTCTCAATCCCTCCACGAAGATTCTCGAAGAGATGACACACAAGTCAAAGCAACCGGAATCTAGGTACGTTCTTCCCTAATTTCTTCGAGATTTTTTTACATTATATTCAAAACCCTAGAATTTGTTTAATTCTTGAAAAAGTTTTGGTAAAATAGGTTTATAATCTCTTGCACGTTCTCTTCCCTAATTTTCGAACACAAGAAACTTGAAATTTATGTTGAAACCCTAACCCTAGAACACGACAAAGTAGGATGTCGTTGTGGGAGTTCGGGTTCACGACAGTAGGACTGCCAGGCATGTGGCAGTCCTAATGAAAATTAGGACTGCCACAGTCCTGGCAGTCCTCTTGTGAAGAGGACTGCCAGGACTGTGGCAGTCCTAATTTTCATTAGGACTGCCACATGTCTGGCAGTCCTAATGTTATGACATATGGGAGTTGGGTAAGTGCATGCTGTTTCTATTACTAAATAAGTATATGTTGTCATGCAGTCCATCGCCCGCTAACAAAAGAATACGGCCCACCGCGTCAAAGCGGAAGGAACGTACGGAACGTCCTCTCGAGCGTCCGATAACAATTACCGAACCGGTGCCCGAAGCTCGGTCTCGGACATCGCCACCGACACGTCAAGCTCGATCGAAGCAATGAGCTCCTACTCCTACGCCTCCTTCCAACGACGACGACGACGTGCCAATTGCCCGACTCCTATCACGACAAGACGGTTCTGCTCCATTTGAGGAGGTCGGTCCTTCTGAGGAGGTCTGTCCTTCTGAGGAGGCCGGTCCTTCTGAGCCGCCTGTCCGTCCGTCCGGTTGCTCAATGTTGGTTTCTTTTGAGAACCACATTGCGTATGAAATATAGAAGAACCCGGTATGTACATGACGTTTGTAAGCTACCAGTTTAATATACTATATATATATATGTATTTCATAATTGATATGTTTTTTGTTGTTCGATATACAGAGGACATATCGTATCCTTAGGGCTGTGAGTCACGGGAAGAAAACCGTGTCCTGGCAGTTTGCAAGCTTATCGGAGGCCGTCCGGAGCAAAATCATACCGAGCGGCTTGCACAATTTGGCACAAAAGGCCTACCGGACAATGGATAGTGCCCTCATATCCGCCTTTGTGGAGAGATGGCACCCGGAGACCAACACATTTTATCTCCCAGCAGGGGAGATGACCATTACACTTGACAACGTCTACCAGATATTGGAGCTGCCAGTGACCGGGCGCGTAATGACCAAAGAACATTATACGAATGAGAAATTTGTGAAATGGTACGAGAAGATCGTCAAGTTCGTCTCAACTCACCTTGGAGTTCCGGCTACGAGTTTTACAACTCTACCAGGCTTCAAGAAGTCGTACGGAATTCTTCTATCATTTCTGGTGGACCAGTTCATGGATATGGAGGTGGATGACGATGATATGGTCGACGCGGTGGCTCGTGCATATATGTTGTTCGTCCTAGGAACGGTCGGCATTCCGGACAAGTCTGGAACGTCGATACATGTTCGGTACATGCTAAACTTATCTGAAGTGGATGACTTCATCGATATATCCTGGGAAAGCAGTATCCTGGCCAATCTTTACGCGAGCTCGGCATCGCATCCCGTGTCGGGACTAAGACAATGGCCGGCTGTCAGACTCTGCTACATGTAAGAAAACTTCTAACAATTTAATCTTATATACTTAAATTTGTTGTTTTAATTTTTACTATTCATTTATAAATTGAATAGGCATGGATATACGAGCACTTTTCGATGCTTAGACGGGCTGACGAAAATCCAGAGTATCTTGAACACCTTCCTAGAGTGTGTCGATGGAGGCCATTCCAGCTGGAAACCAAAAATTGGCAAACACTGGCTTTCATTCGTGAAGTATTAGACAGTTTGGTGCCAGAAGAGGTACTAATTTTTGACTAATTTTTGCATGTTGATTTTGTTTTGTTGTTAACTGTTTTCCTACAGATTTTTTGGAATCCATACCGGGATTTATGTGAGCTGAATCGTGAGGTCCAACCAGTTTCTTAATTTCATGGCATGATCACATGCTATGAAATCACGGAGCCGTACATGCCTGATAGAGTATTTCGTCAGTTTGGCTTCGTGCAAACTGTGCCGAAGCGTACACTACGGCTGTTGGAGCCTCCGTGCGGAACCCAACCTTTAAGTTACAAACCGACAAAATTCGACTGGGTGACCGACTTTTACTCGGAGTGGCAACGACATGTACTTCGAGAATCTGAAAGACGATCGGTCACCGAGATAGCCGACTGCAGCGAGGAATACATGCAGTACTTCTTGGGGGTCGGACATCCTAAGTTGTCGAATCCTACCAACCCGGATCCCGTGGCCGTCGGAGCAGTTGGAGCTCTTCCTTCCAAAAATGCCTTGTATGCTGGGTTGGTAAGAATGTTGAGTTTCGTATTTGTAATAAGGCTGAGATTTCCGTATTTGTAGACTTAATTCATTTATACTTTTATTTTTAGTCTCAAAGGGTGAAGGAATTGGCACAGACACTCTGGAGAGGTTGCCAAAGTGAGACTTGTGTCGCGGTTGCCAACGAGCTTGATCGCATCGACGACGTGGTCGACTTCTCCTTTATGAACAATAGGGAGTCTTGTTCAAAGGCCCGACATGATATGTAGATGGATTTCGATATTTTTCATGTTTTAAACTTAAGTTTTAGTTAGGACTGCCATGGGTGTGGCAGTCCTGATACCGATACTCTGTGACAGAGTTTCTCAAACTGAAACGATGTGACAGTGAACACTCATATAACACAGATAAGACACAGGTAGGTACATATAACACATGTAGGCACATATAACACAGATAGGCACAAGTAAACACATATAACACATGTAGGCACATATAGTACACAGGTAGGCACATATAACACAGGTAGGCACATATAACACAGGTAGGCAAAATCAAACACATATAACTCAAAATTTACTCCATATATATTACTGGACTTCATATTTCACTGTATACAAAAGTGGTCCTCCATATACAAAATGTCAGACTGTAAATATATCTATAGTTAGTCGATTTCGACGTCGTAGTGGTCAGCAGGTAAGTCTCTTCGCTCCTCAATCTTCAACATGAAAGAGAGGCATCTTGAACTTATTTGTCTTGCACGTGCAATCAAGGACTAATACGTCGGCAAAAGACCTGGCCAAATTTGTGCAATCAGGATGAGCCCAAAAGATTGATAATACTTCATTACTCTGGGAATATCTTCTATGGAACTCAACATAATGATTATCGGCAAGCAACTTGAGCACTTCTTGCATCGCCAATCTTGATTTCGTTCGGACAACGTTTGAAGAAGCTAGGGCATTGTATATTGCATTCATTGTAGACATGTTCTTCTCATCTTCATGTCGTATGACGGAATATATTTGTCTTGGTACAACTCCGGAGGTGGACAAGTCTTCGACTATCTTCTTCTCCGTATTGTTCAACCGTCCGACATACGGATGACCCAATAGTGTCTCGGCAATCTCATGGTTGTGGGTTCCATTTTTCACTTCTACTGTCCATTTCCCTTCTTCTTCGTTTCTAATATGTATCGTGAATGGACAACCACATTTCCTCGTTCCAATATTTCTTCTTGGAACTTTACTTTGGATAACTGTGTTTTTCTTGTGCGTTCTGAGCACACCACCTCTTTCACAGCCCACCACCACAATTTGTCGTCCCGGTCGATTTCAGTTCGATTTGGATATCACTAGAACAATGTTGTTTTCCCGTCCGACTTCTCGACACCAATGTACCGCACCCTCGCTTGATTCAAAATATAGATCGGTCCAAAATAAATGGGCTACATTGACTGCAATTGGAGCCGGTACTGCAAAATCGGAAGATCTCAAGTCCTACAATAAAACTTAAAGGTTAGTACAATTAGACAACATCCTAAAGCAAATAGGTTTCATAGATTAGGACCGTGCATAAGATTGGTGTCCATAAATAGCAAATTGTGTTAATAGCAAGACCGTCTTTTGTACAGGAATTGGTGTTCATAAATTTCAAACACCTTTATTGACTAAAACTCTGCATTCAGGTATCATAGACTAGGACTGCCAGAGTGGTGGCAGTCCTTCACAGAAGAAGGACTGCCAGGACCCTGACAGTTCTACATATTTGTAGGACTGCCAGGGTCCTGGCAGTCCTTCTTCTGTGAAGGACTGCCACCACTCTGGCAGTCCTGGTCTATGATCTGGACTGCTAGAGTGTTGGCAGTACTCTGTGTCACAGCACGATTTTAAATCCGATGACAAGTTCAAATGTAGTTACCAAGAGGTATTCCGATGCATCAAAGTTGTCTTCGGACGTTGCGGAAACGTGTTCTTCGGACGTGGCGGGAACGTTTGATGATCCCGGTTGATCCATGTTCAATATTTTTCTACATTTAACACATAATTCAACTTTTATATGTGAAATTCTTGTTTAAAACATGAAACATATTTTAGTTCGATGACTTACCAAAAAATTGGAGAAGTCAATGACCTAGAGCTGAGGGAGAAACAATTTGGCAAAAATGTAGGGAGAAAAGAAAAGAATTAGAGTTTTAATTCTTTGACCTAAGAGAAGGAGAGAAGAAAATTGTTAAGGGAGAAAAGAAAAGAGAAGAAGGAGAGAGAAAATGAAAAGAAAAATTGGTATTTATAAGTTTGCTTATGTCAGCCCCTGTTTTTCAAAATTAATTTAATTAGTGTTAATTAGTTACAAATGACCTATTTAGCCTAAAAATAATTTATTATGATTTTAGAAATATTTCTAGAATTTTTAAATAATTTTTAAATAATTTTTAAATAGTTTTTAAATCAAAATATATCACTTTATAATTATTTGAAATGTTTTAATATCATTTTGTAATATTTAGATTTGTTTTAGTATCAGTTTGTAATTAATTAATTGTTTTAAGTTCGGGTTGTAAATTATTATTTGCATTTAGTTATAGTTGGGACCTATTTATAAATACCTAAAAGTCTAAGGACCTTAATGCAAAACCTATTCCTACCCACCCCCGACGACCCGGCCAGCTGCTGACGACCGGCCAGCTGCCCCCCCCCCCTCCGCGTTTCCCGGCCGACCTAGCCAACCCCGACCGACCTAAGCCCCCTATAAATAACCCCCGACCCTGAAACCCTAACCCTAGACTAAAATTCGGCCACCCAGGCCATTCTTTCCCGACGAACTCTTCTCCTGAACCCTAGCTCCGACCACAACCCCACCGCCAACTCCACAATCATTTACACCGCCCCCAACCACCATCACCCGACGCGCCACGTCGAGACGGACCCAGCGCCACCTGAGTGCCACCGCCCCGACGCTCCTAGCCGCCGCCAGCACTCGACGAACCCCTCCGAAGTCAGACACGTAAGTTGCAGCTACAAATCGTGTCGTACGTGTCTCGTTTTCACATACGTGACTCGCCAGGACACGAGCATCCTAGGGGTAAGTCTGGACACGAAGGATTCGACCTGTGCGTGTCGCGCTTAGCACGGACACGAGACTCGTGTCCCTAACTGTCGGGACACAAGGATACGAAATCAAATTCGAATTAAATAAATGGGTTCAGATTTGTTTGTCGGGTTTAAAATCCGCTAAACAAAAACCTAATTAAATCTAACCCGAACCCTACCCGTAACATAAAGCTCGGGCTGACCCCCTGGCCAGCCCGACCGTACCCAAGAACTCGACCCCCCGGGCCGAGTTCGAGCCCCCTTCCCTTTTTTGTTTTGTTTTCTTTTTTTGGTTTATTTTATTTTATTTTATGTTATTATATATATATATATATATATATATATTAATATATATATATATATATATATATATATATATATATATATATATATTATATGTGTATATATGTATTTCTGTATATACAGAAATACATATATACACATAATATATATATATATATATATATATATATATATATATATATATATATATATATATAAAAATATATATATATATATATATATATATATATATATATATATATATATATATATATACTGTTATATATGTATATTTACAGTATTTATATACGTATATGTATATATTATATATTTATTTCTTTATATATATATATTTCCTTATATATATATATATATATATAGTATATTATATATATATATATATATATATATATATATATATATATATATATATATATATATATATATATATATATATATGTGTGTGTGTGTGTGTGTGTGTGTTATATATGTATATGTATGTATACATAACTATTTAGCCCCTATAATTTACGTAATATTGTAAATATGTTATACTTTGATATATCTAAATATACTTGTCATATTTATATGACTACTATGTATAATTTTACCTTGTTAAAATATTAATATTTATATACTTTTACCTCTTTGTATTTTTGTATTTTAATTACTGCAACCATTTGGTGTCCAAGCCTAGCATGGGTTTTTGGGCTCCAATGTGTTTTCACACATTCAAGACCTGTACAAGTCATATTGGACTTGATTCGTGGCCTTGGGTCCTGTATTTGAACTCTGGTTCAAATTATGTAAATGGACAAAATACGCAGATAATTAATTATTTAATTTTAGATTGTGTACCATGCTATTTTTGAATTTCTAAAAATACTTTACTTGCTGTTAAAATTCTGGAAAAATAATATTTAGAAACTATGTTAATTTAGCAAATTTAGCATAATTTTTACAGTATTTAATTTACAGTTTTGCCACTGTTTTGACATATGAAACCAAAACTCACTTTCTGTGTACTTATGAAAACTGATTTTTATAAAATACATGTACTGGTTAATAAATTCCAGAAAAATTATAATAAATTTCTATAATTTACAAGGATCATTTTGGTACTTTATTTTATCTAAAATTGAGGCTTTTGTCTATCTCAAAAATTGTTGGATCATAGTTTACAGTTGATTTAATTATTAAATAAATTACGACTTGCAACTTTTTTGTGTTGTTTTATGTTTTAGTCGTATTGTACCTCACCCCGCACTAGTGTAAAGACCTTAGAAAGTTAGTATTGTGTCACCCCGCATTGGTCTCATATGCTAAAGTTACTATTTGGCTAGGAATCCAATCAGAAAGTCGTGTTGCACCACTAGTATTTTAGTGTTTAACTTGGTGTAAAAAAACTAAGTGTATGTATTTATTTCTACAGTGACGAGTTACCAGGCATCTATAGCATTTTTATCGCTGCTTTGCTTTGCTAAAGGCAAGTACTTTCTACAAACTTTACATAATGCTATAAACAATAAACGGCGATTTACCAACCGTGTTAAATGCTGATCCTTGGAGTAGCAAGTTAAAACTTTGTATGTTGTATTACTTTCAGTCTCTGCCATGTTTAGGACAGTTTTCATATCTATCACATGTTTAAATAACGGGTTAAGGGGAAACTGCTAGTAGTGTACGTGAACATGACCCCCTTCTACGTATGTATTTACCGCACTCGGTAACATTCTATATGTGACCTTGCCGTATGTTCTGATCCCGAGTTTGTGTATGGATATACACCGATGCCGTTCGTGCACATATGTGCATGCCAGAAAACTTGATATGTGCCGCTGTATATCCTATTCACCTATTGACCAATTCACGTACATGCTACGATTTTAAACTTTTAAACTATATGTTGTCATTTCTAAAAAGAACCAATTAAACCATGATATACCATGATTCCAGTTTATTACATTTCTGTTCATGCTTCGTATATTTAGTTTGCTAGAATCAGTACTTGCTTCCGTCCTGACAGGATAACGTTGTAGGTATCCTTACTGAGGAGGAGTTGCTCTGTGACCCATATTATGGAGTTACTGTCGAGGACCAGGCCTTGTCTTACGAGGATGTACCTGCGGGGAACCTCGTCTAGTTTGTGATGTTGCTCAGGATATTTAGTATAGTCAAGTATTAGACTACATATTTTGTAACTGGACCTGTATCCAGTTTTACATTTTAGACTTGTACTTGGACTTATTACTATATGAGACGACTTTTGTGTTTGGAGCATTTATGACTCTTATTTACTTATAGAACTGTTAGCACATTTAGTCTTATCTTGTTATCTCTAGAACAGCTTACTGTGCTTTATCTCAAGCGCAGGCTGGACATGACTCGGCCCGGCCCAACAATTTGGGTAGCGGGTCGTGACATATTTTTAGTGGTGGCCCATGCAGGTCCCTGACTAAATTGTTTGGTTACGTTATTGTACCAAGCATACCTGCAATTAGGAACTTAAGGTAATTAGACAACATTAGGAATGACGCTTAGAACACCTAGAGGAATACTAGGATTGCAACATAGAAAATACATCACATGCTTGATATTATAATTAGATTTTCTTATCTATGATTGCTTACTTTAAAGAGTCCTTATAAGTCCTTTTTATTGTAATTAGATGGTGCTTACTCGTTCATTCCAGTATGTCACACCGGAGAATGGCACACTCCCCATCCAGTCAGCTGACCAGTTGACCGATACACCTCCACCTCCACCTACCATATTCCTCCACTCCACAGATCCACAAACCCAGATGCCTCCACCACCTTCCATATCACAGTCCCAGCAGGACCCGATACTCCCACCACCACCTATCACTATACCTACCCAGGCTTCTGTCACACTCGACGGGAACCAACTGCTCACTCTGATCCAGGGGTTCCTAACGACCCATCAGGAGCAGACCACCCGACTCCGCCAGAGCATGGAGCATTCTGAGGAACGTACCGTGGTCCCACCACCTGTAGAGCCACGGTAATGAGCAGGAAGAATCAAGGACTTCATGGGACTGAATCCCAAGGAGTTCTTAGGGACTGAGGGTATAGTTGTAGCAGATGACTGGCTAGACTCGGTAGGGAGGAAGCTCCTTGGAGCTAGGTTGCCGAATGACCTCCAGGTCGAGGTAGCGGGATTTCTGCTGACAGACTTGGCAGGAGTTTGGTTCCGGAATGAGCCGCTATTCGCGAGAGGGAGGGCTACTTAGGATCAGTTCAAGACCCAGTTCAAGAAGAAATTCTTTTCGACCACCGCTAGAGTAGCCATGGGGCTACGATTCCAGAACATCCAGTAGGGGAACCGTTCTGTCGACGAGTATACGGCAGAGTTTAGTCGCCTGAGCCGTTTCGTTCCTAGTCTAGTTGCTGACCCAGAGGAGATGACGCGTAGGTTTTGCCATGGTCTAGTTCCAGACATTGGCATTCTTATAGTGGAGAACGGTACGACTGACTACTACCAGAGCCTAGAGTTAGTCCGGAGCATAGAGGAGCGTCTTCAGTCTTGCAAGAGGCCGGCTTCTATACACCTCGAGGGACCGTCCCAGCGTCAGGCTTTCCAGCAGCGAGCACCGACGCCGCACCAACAGACTTACCTTCCCCTTACACCACATCATCCGACTCCGCCAGTTAGAGCCCCGGGACCCCGGCAGCAGCAGAAGGGAACTTTGTGTACATTCTGTAAAAGGGTAGGCCATGACTCTTTCGTTTGTAGAAAGAGGTTGGGGCAGTGTTTAGCTTGTGGGTCTGTCACCCATCAGCTTCGGGACTGCCCAGTATCCAAGGTAGCTAGAGGGCCGCTTCCGACTCAGCAGCAGTGGTTTGGGCAACATCTGCAGCAGCAGAAGGGTCCCCAGGGGAAGGCGTATAGTCTAGATCTTGAGCCGGAGCAGGAGCAGGTTTCGGAGCCAGATTATTTGGCTGACGTCATCACAGGTCATGTTTATTTGCATACTTTTCTAGCTCTATGCTTGTTTGATTCTGGTGCATCTCATAGCTTTATGTCATTAGAGTTTATGCATAAACACCATTTAGTAGCTACACCTACCGAGGAGATGAGTAGAGTAATGACGGGAGGCGGACCAGTGCCCATTAGAGCTATCTATAGATGCTCTATTACTATAGCCGGGAGAGAGTTCAGGGGACGATTCTTTGTGATGCCACTCCCCGGTTATGATATCATATTGGGGATGGACTGGCTTAGCTATGCCCATGCAGCTATAGACTGTCATGAGGGTAGTATTTTATTCAGTCCCCCAGACACAGCACCATTCAGTGTCCGGAGGACAGGGCTGGAGATCAGCCTAGAGCCGAACTGTTGTGCGATAGTTGGGGACGTAGCACCGCCACACCCTATCATTAGGGAGTTTATGGATGTATTCTCAGAGGATCTTCCAGGACTTCTGCCTGACAGAGATGTGGAATTCACTATAGATTTAGTATCGGATTCATCACCAGTATCCCGGGCTTGCTATAGAGTGAACCCCAAGGAGGCCGTAGAGATGAAAGAGCAGATTGATGACCTGTTGAAAAAGGGTTTCATTCGATCTAGTGCTTCTCCATGGGGAGCGCCAGTACTCTTTGTGCCTAAGAAGGATGGTACAGTTCAGTTATATATTGACTTTCGGGCGTTGAATGCCATCACCATTAAGAACAAATATCCTCTGTCCAGGATAGATGATATGTTCGACCAGTTGAGTAGGGCGAAGGTGTTTTCCAGGATAGATTTAAGATCCGGGTACCACCAGGTGAAGGTCAGGAAAGCAGACATCCAGAAGACGGCGTTCAACACGAAGTACGGGCAATACGAGTTTCTGGTGATGCCATTTGGTCTCACAAATGCACTAGCTGTCTTTATGAATTTGATAAATAAGATATTTCACCAGTATTTAGATAAGTTCGTCGTAGTATTCATCGATGACATCCTGATATACTCGAAGATGCCGGAGGAGCATGCAGAGCACTTGCGGACAATTTTGGGGATTCTGAGGCAGGAGAGATTGTATGCCAAATTGTCGAAGTGCGAGTTCTTTTTAGACCGAGTGGAGTTTCTCGGCCATATAGTTACTGGAGAGGGAATCTCGATGGATCCCAGGAAGATTGCTGCAGTTGAGACATGGAAGGCTCCGACGTCAGTTTCAGAGATCAGGAGCTTTCTGGGTTTAGCCGGCTATTATAGAAAGTTCGTCCAGGACTTTGCTAGGATAGCTGAACCCATGACGAAGCTGACGCGGAAGGACGTATAGTACATTTGGTCGGAAGACTGCCAGGCAGCGTTTGAGGAGCTGAAGAGGAGGCTGACGACCGCTCCAGTTCTGACATTACCTTCAGGATCTGGAGGTTTCACCATATACAGCGATGCTTCAGGAAAGGGGCTAGGATGTGTCCTACAGCAGCATAGGAAAGTGATTGATTATGCATCTAAAGAATTACGGACTCATAAGCAAAATTATCCTACCCATGACCTAGAGTTAGCTGCGGTGATCTTTGCACTCAAGTTATGGAAACATTACTTATACGGAGAGCGTGTGGAAATTTTTACTGACCATAAGAGCTTGAAGTATGTGTTCATGCAGAAAGAGCTGAACATGAGGCAAAGACGATGGTTGGAGTTGATGAAGGACTTTAACATCGATTTACAGTATCACCCCGGGAAGGCAAATGTGGTGGCGGATGCGCCGAGTAGGCATCCGATGGCATGGTACCTGATGATAGATCGGTATTTACGGAAAGATCTGGAGAAGCTCGATATCGAGATAGTTCGGCCAGGATCAGTGATACAGATGATGGCGCTTGACATTCAGTCAGGTTTGATGAAACAAATCAGGGAGGCACGGTCTACAGATGAGAGCCTTCGCAGACTTTGGGCCCAGGCTTTAGCTGGATTGCTGGATGACTTTACTATAGCAGAGGATGGATCCTTGAGGCATGGCAGCCGATTGTGCGTACCAAAGGGAGAGCTGATAGAGGCAGTCTTACAGGAGGCGTACCGATCGAGATATTCTATTCACCCTGGTGCTAACAAGATGTACCGTGACTTACGGAAACATCTTTGGTGGTACGGGATGAAGAGGGATGTATCACGTTTTATCTCGAGATGCCTAGTTTGCCAGCAGGTCAAGGCGGAGCGCCAGAGGCCAGCTGGTCTGTTGCAGCCGTTACCCATTCCCGAGTGGAAGTGGGAACACATTACGTTGGACTTCGTCTCAGGACTTCCTTGTTCCCAAGGAGGAAAGGATACCATTTGGGTCATCGTGGACAGGCTGACGAAGTGTGCGTACTTCATACCCTTCAAGGTAGGGCTTTCCACTGAAAAGTTGGTAGAGCTATACATGCAGTAGATAGTTCGCTTGTACAGAGTACCAGTGAGCATCGTATCGGACAGAGACAACAGATTCACGTCCTACTACTGGAGGAGCTTACAGGAGGAGTTGGGCAGTCGGCTCAAGTTCAGTACGACGTACCACCCGCAGATAGATGGGCAGTCCGAGAGGACGATACAGACGCTGGAGGACATGCTGAGGACTTGTGTGCTGGACTTTGGCGGATCTTGGGAGAGCCATCTGCACTTGGTAGAGTTTTCATAAAACAACAGCTACCAAGCCAACATCGGTATGTCTTCTTTCGAGGCACTATATGGACGACGATGCCGTACACCGCTCTTTTGGGATGATGTCGGGGACAGAGTTATGCTTGGGCCAGAGATGATCACGGATGCAGCAGAGAAGGTCGGGATGATCAGAGACAGGCTCAGAGTAGCTCAGGACAGGCAGAAACACTGGACCGATGCTAGTCGCAGACCGATGGATTTTGCAGACGGTGATATGGTGCTAGTGAAGATATCACCAACTAGAGGGACGATCCGGTTCGGACGAGGAGAGAAGCTGAGCCCAAGATACATCGGGCCGTTCGAGAAACTTGGCAGGATTGGAGAGGTAGCTTACAGGGTTGCACTTCTACCCAACCTAGCAGGAGTTCACGATGTCTTTCACGTATCTCAGCTGAGGAGATATGTTCCGGACCCCAGCCATGTGCTACATCATTCAGAATTGGATATCGAACCGAGCCTTACAGTTACTGAGCAGCCCGTGGAGATATTAGACAGAAGGCAGAAGAGGCTGACGAATAAGGTTATATCCTTAGTACAAGTAGCTTGGAGCTGTCACTCTCCGGGTAAATCTACTTGGGAGAGGGAGTCGGACATGAGGGAGAGATACCCTTACTTGTTCGATCCAACCGCTGCGAGGGAACCACCCGTTCCCGCTTGATACTTTAGAGGTCAGTTTCGATCATAGCCTTAGTCTTTTATTGCATTGCCTGTTATGTTAGAAAATTGTCGTGTCTTCAATCCTTGTGAATTTCGAGGACAAAATTTTTTCAAGGAGAAAAGACTTGTCAGCCCCTATTTTTCAAAATTAATTTAATTAGTGTTAATTAGTTACAAATGACCTATTTAGCCTTAAAATAATTTATTATGATTTTAGGAATTTTTCTAAAATTTTTAAAACGATTTTTAAATAGTTTTTAAATCAAAATATATCACTTTATAATTATTTGAAATGTTTTAATATCATTTTATAATATTTAGATTTGTTTTAATATCAGTTTGTAATTAATTAATTGTTTTAAGTTCGGGTTGCAAATTATTATTTGCATTTAGTTATAGTTGGGACCTACTTGTAAATACCTAAAAGTCTAAGGACCTTAATGCAAAACCTATTCCTACCCACCCCCGACGACCCGGCCAGCTGCCCCCCCCCCCCACGTTTCCCTGCCGACCTAGCCAACCCCGACCGACCTAAGCCCCCTAAAAATAACCCCCGAGCCTGAAACCCTAACCCTAGACTAAAATTCGGCCACCCAGACCTTTCTTCTCCGACGAACTCTTCGCCTGAACCCTAGCTCCGACCACAACCCCACCGCCAAATCTACAGTCGTCTACACCGCCCCCAACCACCATCACCCGACGCGCCACATCGAGACGGACCCAGCGCCACCTGAGCGCTACCGTCCCGACGCTCCTAGCCGCCGCCAGCACTCGACGAACCCCCCCGAAGTCGGACACGTAAGTTGCAGCTATAAATCGTGTCGTGCGTGTCTCGTTTTCACATACGTGACTCGCTAGGACACGAGCATCCTAAGGGTACGTCTGGACACGAAGGATTCGACCTGTGCGTGTCGTGCTTAGCACGAACAAGAGACTCGTGTCCCTAACTGTCGGGACACGAGGATACGAAATCAAATTCGAATTAAATAAACGGGTTCGGATTTGTTTGTCGGGTATAAAACCCGCTAAACAAAAACCTAATTAAATCTAACCCGAACCCTACCCCTAACACAAAGCTCGGGCTGACCCCCTGGCCAGCCCGACCGTACCCGAGAACTCGACCCCCCTGGGCCGAGTTCGAGCCCCCTTCCCTTTTTTTTTTTTGTTTTATTTTATGTTATTATATATATATATATATATATATATATATTTTTTTTTTTTTATATATATATATATATATATAACTATTTAGCCCCTATAATTTACGTAATATTGTACATATGTTATACTTTGATATATGTAAATATACTTGTCATATTTATATGACTACTATGTATAATTTTACCTTGTTAAAATATTAATATTTATTTACTTTTACCTCTTTGTATTTTTGTATTTTAATTACTGCAACCATTTGGTGTCCAAGTCTAGCATGGATTTTTGGGCTCCAATGTGTTTTCACACATTCAAGACCTGTACAAGTCATATTGGACTTGATTCGTGGCCTTGGGTCCTGTATTTGAACTCTGGTTCAAATTATGTACATGGACAAAATATGCATATAATTAATTATTTAATTTCAAATTGTGTACCATGCTGTTTTTGAATTTCTAAAAATACTTTACTTGCTGTTAAAATTCTGGAAAAATAATATTTAGATACTATGTTAATTTAGCTAATTTAGCATAATTTTTACAGTATTTAATTTACAGTTTTTCCACTGTTTTGACATATGAAACCAGAACTCACTTTCTGTGTACTTATGAAAACTGATTTTTATAAAATACATGTAATGGTTAATAAATTACAGAAAAATTATAATAAATTTCTATAATTAACAAGGATCATTTTTGTATTTTATTTTATGTAAAATTGAGCTTTTTGTCTATCTCAAAAATTGTTGGATTATAGTGTACAGTTGATTTAATTATTGAATAAATTACGACTTGCAACTTTTTGTGTTGTTTTGTGTTTTAGTCGTATTGGACCTCACCCCGTACTAGTGTAAAGACCTTAGAAAGTTAGTTATAGTATTGTGTCACCCCGCATTGGTCTCCTATGCTAAAGTCACTATTTGGCTAGGAGTCCAATCAGAAAGTCGTGTTGCACCACTAGTGTTTTAGTGTTTAACTTAGTGTAAAAAACTAAGTTTATGTATTTATTTCTACAGTGACGAGTTACCAGGCATCTAAAGCATTTTTATCGCTACTTTGCTTTGCTAAAGACAAGTACTTTCTACAAACTTTACATACTGCTATAAACAATAAACGGCAATTTACCAACCATGTTAAATGCTGATCTTTGGAGTAGCAAGTTAAAACTTTGCATGTTGTATTACTTTCAGTCTCTGCCATGTTTAGGACAGTTTTCATATCTATCACATGTTTAAATAACGGGTTAAGGGAAAACTGCTAGTAGTGTATGTGAACATGACCCCCTTCTCCGTATGTATTTGCCGTGCTCGGTAACATTCTATATGTGACCTTGCCGTATGTTCTGATCTCGCATTTGTGTATGGATATACACCGATGCCGTTCGTGCATGTATGTGCATGCCAAAAAACTTGATATGTGCCACTATACATCCTATTCACCTATTGACCGATTCACGTACATGCTACGGTTTTAAACTTTTAAACTATATGTTGTCATTTCTAAAAAGAACCAATTAAACCATGATATACCATGATTCCAGTTTATTATATTTCTGTTCATGCTTCGTATATTTAGTTTGCTAGAATCAGTACTTGCTCCCGTCCTGACAGGATAATGTTGTAGGTATCCTTACTGAGGAGGAGTTGCTCTGTGACCCATATTATGGAGTTACTGCCGAGGACCAGGCCTTGTCTTACGAGGATGTACCTGCGGGAAACCTCGTCTAGTTTGTGATGTTGCTCGGGATATTTAGTATAGTCATGTATTAGACTACATATTTTATAACTGGACCTGTATCCAGTTTTACATTTCAGACTTGTACTTGGACTTATTACTATATGAGACGACTTTTGTGTTTGGAGCATTTATGACTCTTATTTACTTATAGAACTGTTAGCAGATTTAGTCTTATCTTGTTATCTCTAGAACAGCTTACTGCGCTTTATCTCAAGCGCAGGCTGGACATGACTCGGCCCGGCCCAACAATTTGGGTAGCGGGTCGTGCTATGTTTTTAGTGGTGGCCCATACAGGTCCCTGACTAAATTGTTTGGTTACATTATTGTACCAAGCATACCTGCAATTAGGAACTTAAGGTAATTAGACAACATTAGAAATGACGCTTAGAACGCCTAGAGGAATACTAGGGTTGCAACATAGAAAATATATCACATGCTTGCTATTGTAATTAGATTTTCTTGTCTATGATTGCTTACTTTAAAGAGTCCTTATAAGTCCTTTTTATTGTAATTAGATGGTGCTTACTTGTTCATCCCAGTATGTCACACCTGAGAATGGCACACTCCCCATCCAGTCAGCTGACTAGTTGACCGATACACCTCCACCTCCATCTACCATATTCCCCCACTCCACAGATCCACAAACCCAGATGCCTCCACCACCTTCCACATCACAGTACCAGCAGGACCCGATACTCCCACCACCACCTATCACTATACCTACCCAGGCTTCCGTCACACTCGACGGAAACCAACTGCTCACTCTGATCCAGGGGTTCCTAACGACCCATCAGGAGTAGACCACCCTACTCCGCTAGAGCATGGGGCGTTCTGAGGAACGTACCGTGGTCCCACCACCTGTAGAGCCACGGCAGAGAGCAGGGACAATCAAGGACTTCATGGGACTGAATCCCAAGGAGTTCTTAGGGACTGAGGGCATAGTTGTAGCAGATGACTGGCTAGACTCGGTAGAGAGGAAGCTCCTTGGAGCTAGGTTGCCGAATAACCTCCAGGTCGAGGCAGCAGGATTTCTGCTGACAGACTTGGCAGGAGTTTGGTTCCGGAATGAGCCGCTATTCGCGAGAGGGAGGGCTACTTGGGATCAGTTCAAGACCCAGTTCAAGAAAAAATTCTTCTTGACTACCGCTAGAGTAGACATGGGGCTACGATTCCAGAACATCCAGCAGGGGAACCGTTCTGTCGACGAGTATACGGCAGAGTTTAGTCGCCTGAGCCGTTTCGCTCCTAGTCTAGTTGCTGACCCAGAGGAGATGACGCTTAGGTTTTGCCATGGTCTAGTTCCAGACATTGGCATTCTTATTATGGCGAACGGTACGACTGACTACTACCAGAGCCTAGAGTTAGCCCGGAGCATAGAGGAGCGTCTTCAGTCTTGCAAGAGGCCGGCTTCTGTACACCTCGAGGGACCGTCCAAACGTCAGGATTTCCAGCAGAGAGCACCGACGTCGCACCAGCAGACTTACCGTCCCCCTACACCACATCATCCGACCCCGCCAGTTAGAGCCCCGGGACCCCGGCAGCAGCAGAAGGAAACTTTGTGTACATTCTGTAAAAGGGTAGGCCACGACTCTTTCGTTTGTAGGAAGAGGTTGGGGCAGTATTTAGCTTGTGGGTCTGCCATCCATCAGCTTTGGGATTGCCCAGTATCCAAGGTAGCTAGAGGGTCGTTTTCGACTCAGCAGCAGAGGTTTGGACAACATCTACAGCAGCAAAAGGGACCCCAGGGGAAGGCGTATAGTCTAGCTCTTGAGCCGGAGCAGGAGCAGGTTTCGGAGCCAGATTATTTGGCTGACGTCATCACAGGTCATGTTTATTTGCATACTTTTCTAGCTCTATGCTTGTTTGATTCTGGTGTATCTCATAGCTTCCTGTCATTAGAGTTTATACATAAACACCAGTTAGTAGCTACACCTACCGAGGAGATGAGTAGAGTAATGACGGGAGGCGAACCAGTGCCCATTAGAGCTATCTATAGATGCTCTATTACTATAGCCGTGAGAGAGTTCAGGGGACGATTCTTTGTGATGCCACTCCCCGGTTATGATATCATATTGGGGATGGACTGGCTTAGCTATGCCCATGCAGCTATAGCCTGTCATGAGGGTAGTATTCTGTTTAGTCCCCCAGGCACAGCACCATTCAGTGTCAGAAGGACAGGGCCGGAGATCAGCCTGGAGCCGAACTGTTGTGCGACAGTTGGGGACGTAGCACCGCCACACCCTATCATTAGGAAGTTTATGGATGTATTCCCAGAGGATCTTCCAGGACTTCGCCTGACAGGGATGTGGAGTTCACTATAGATTTAGTACCGGGTCATCACCAGTATCCCGGTCTTGCTATAGAGTGAACCCCAAGGAGGCCGTAGAGATGAAAGAGCAGATTGATGACCTATTGAAAAAAGGTTTTATTCGATCTAGTGCTTCTCCATGGGGAGCGCCAGTGCTCTTTGTGCCTAAGAAGGATGGTACAGTTCGGTTGTGTATTGACTACCGGGCGTTGAATGCCATCACCATTAAGAACAAATATCCTCTGTCCAGGATAGATGATTTGTTCGGCCAGTTGAGTTGGGCGAAGGTGTTTTCCAAGATAGATTGAGATCCGGGTACCACCAGGTGAAGGTCAGGGCAGCAGACATCCAGAAGACGGCGTTCAACACGAAGTACGGGCAGTACGAGTTTATGGTGATGCCATTTGTCTCACAAATGCGCCAACTGTCTTTATGAATTTGTTGAATAAGATATTTCACCAGTATTTGGATAAGTTCGTCGTAGTATTCATCGACGACATCCTGATATACTCGAAGATGCCGGAGGAGCATGCAGAGCACTTGCGGACAGTTTTGGGGATTCTGAGGCAGGAAAGATTGTATGCCAAATTGTCGAAGTGCGAGTTCTTTTTAGACCGAGTAGAGTTTCTCGGACATGTAGTTACTGGAGAGGGAATCTCGGTGGATCCCAGAAAGATTGCTGCAATTGAGACATGGAAGGCTCCGACGTCAGTTTCAGAGATCAGGAGCTTTCTGGGTTTAGTCGGCTATTATAGGAAGTTCGTCAAGGACTTTGCTAGGATAGCTGAACCCATGACGAAGCTGATACGGAAGGACGCATAGTACATTTGGTCAGAAGACTGCCAGACAGCATTTGATGAGCTGAAGAAGAGGCTGACGACCGCTCCAGTTCTGACATTACCTTCAGGATCTGGAGGTTTCACCATATACAGCGATGCTTTAGGAAAGGGGCTAGGATGTGTCCTACAGCAGCATGGGAAAGTGATTGCTTATGCATCTAGGCAATTACGGACTCATTAGCGGAATTATCCTACCCATGACCTAGAGTTAGCTGCGGTGATCTTTGCACTCAAGTTATGGAAATATTACTTATACGGAGAGCGTGTGGAAATCTTTACTGACCACAAGAGCTTGAAGTATGTGTTCACGCAGAAAGAGCTGAACATGAGGCAAAGACGATGGTTGGAGTTGATGAAGGACTTCGACATCGATTTACAGTATCACCCCGGGAAGACAAATGTGGTGGCGGATGCACTGAGCAGGCATCCGATGGCATGGAACCTGATGATAGATCGGCATTTACGGGAAGGTCTGGAGAAGCTCGGTATCGAGATAGTTCGGCCAGGATCAGTGATACAGATGATGGCACTTGACATTCAGTCAGGTTTGATGGAGCAGATCAGGGAGGCACAGTCTACAGATGAGAGCCTTCGCAGACTTCGAGCCCAGGCTTTAGCTGGATTGCTGGATGACTTCACTATAGCAGAGGATGGATCCTTGAGGCATGGTGTCACGACCCGCACCTACTGTGAGGGCACGAGACGTAACAACGCCCAGCCTACGCCGCAGTGTCGGCGGCAGAACGCTGTCCTAGGTCATAACATCTAACAGTTAAAGGTAATAAACAGTTATTGTAGCTCCCCTTCCCGGAAATTTTGAAATATTTTATTTTTACTTATTTTAATTAAATGGTGATTTTTAGATTTTATGAATAGTTAATTATTATAGCTAATTGTTATATATATACCATTATTGGTTATTAAATTTCGTTATTATTATTATTGTTATATATTGGGATTTTTATTTAATAATATTATTTTTATATGATTTTATTATAATATACTATAATAAATGTGTGTAATTGTATGTATATGTAAATATATTAAATAAAGGTATACATGTATATATTTGGATATATATATATGAGTATGTGTATGTATAGTAATATGTAAATATATACATAAAACTTGTATATATGAATACATAATATATGTGCGTATAAATAGATAAATATAAACGATAATATATGGTGCAGGTGTACATAATATATGTATTAGTAAAAGAAATAGAATGAAGGAGCAGCAGAACCCGAGCCCCTTATGCTCACAGCCCAACCCGTGAGCCCAACACCCCCCAAACAGAGACACGCACAATTCCCTCCCCCCCCGTACAGTAAATACTACAACCCGATAAGCCCTGTACATATAAATTCGTATCAGCAGGCTTCGATAGAGAAGCAGCAGCAGCAGAACGCGAAACCTAAATTTGTGCCGCCACCACCCTAACCTGGCGCGCCCCGCGTGCGCACGCGGGTTGACAGTCGCCGCCGAAAGCCGCCGTCGACCGGCGTGGCAGCGCCCAACGCCCAAACAGTGGAGAATGGCAACAGCAGCAAGGTGCTGCGGGGGAGCGACTTCGTGATCGAAGTCCACGATCGTTGCTCCATCATTTTCCGAGATGATTCGTCAGGTATGATCCTGATATAACCGACTTTAATTCCCTTCAAATGTATTGTATCTAGATGCCCTAGGTTGTCGGCAAGACGACGCCAAACACGGCCCAAAAACCTGTTCGAAAAACAGGGTATATACTGTCCAGTCACCCAAGTTTGACGATCGATCCCGATCGATCCAATATAATATTTGAAAAACTATTTAAAGACAATTATAGACAACCTGTAGGACTTCACGACCCTTTTTGCCGATTTAGAAATCATCGACTGCGCGTCGAGAAATTGAATCCCAAAGTTTTCCAAAAACCTGTTTTCAAAACTAGAAAATTGTTCCACACGACGTGCGTCCCGCCAAAACCGGGCGACGTGGTCGCGAACCGAATGCATCGAAAGCTGCGTAACGGCTTCATGGTCGTGTGGGCTTTGGCGTAATTCAAATTGGTCGCGTGTGCACGACAAATTTGATGCGTATCCGTCGAAATTTACCGTATCGTACACTTTGCAAATTTCTCAATTACTTTGTGCACGCTCGTCAGATCGAGACGAAACATGCACCATCAGGACTGTATCATTTTTATGGTCGTGTATGCCAAGTTTGGTCCGATTCTGAGACAGTTGATAAAATCATCGTTTTTTGGGCCCCACGGTCCCACTCAACGGGCGATTTTGTGCACGGCCTGCCGGAATCCAACTTTGGACATACGGTTGGGTTCGTATCAGAAAATCGGATCCGTAGACATGTAGTTTGACGACTTTAGAGAACGTTGACTCTGGCACGCTTTTCGGTGCAAAGCGGGTCCAACGGCGGACATCGTTTTTACCCGAAACTACCGTTTTGCTCCTGTGTCCAGAATTGGACTTAAGGACAGGCAATCCTAGCTAATTTGACTATTCTGAAAATATTGGTACTATTTATTTCAGCATTTGGCGACTTCTGTATGTGTTGACTGATTGTGGCTCATTGAGTAGTATGGTATTATTGGTTTCTCCAGCTAAGGACCTCAGGCAAGTGCACTTTCTGATTGCTTTTCGATTCATAGTAGTCTTTTCATTTCATGTCTATACATATATCTTGCTGCTTGTTGACACGCTCGTCACACGGAGTAGTCGGGAGGGAAAATATCTTAGTATACATGTGGACTATCCAGAAATATCCCAATATGTCTAATCTTGCACGATAGCAGCTGCACACGACACGTGCAGTGAGCCGTATTTACCCCCTAGCCGTTCACATGTCGAAAGGATATTTCACACCACCTAGATAGATGTCTTTATTAGTTTTTCCATGTTTACTTCTCTATTGTGCTATATCATCAGTTTTCTTACTAGCTTTCATATTCCATATGCTATTTTCATGTCTTGTTAATTCTATTGTGTTTTGCATTGCCGTTGGTTTGTGTACTTGTTCCATTCCTGACTGGAAACCAACATTTTTTAGGTTTAGCCGCGATCACTCTTAACACTGGGGAAGGCTTGGGTATGCTGAGGACAACCTAGAATTAGATAGCAGTGGTTCCATTTTCATTAATTGCGGGAACCTGTATTTTCTTTAATTTAAATATTGTAACTGTTGTAATAAACTTAGAAATGTGAATGAGCAACAAATATTATATTTTATGATTTTGAGCATTTATTTCTTGCGGGCTTGACAGCGTTATACCGTCGACTCTGCGGCGTAGGCTGGCTTGGACACGTCTCGTATCCGAAAAGCGGGTGCGGGTCGTGACAAGTTTTTGTGGTGGCCCATGCAGGTCAGTTTTCGCAAAATATTGCGAACTCGTGATGGTACGTTAGTCGTACTATTGCGAGCCTGCGCCCAGGAAATGCTCATTCACAATTAGGATTAAAATAATTTAATGACTAGGACTAGGAGTCCCTTGTTTAAATTGATCGTTGGGTAGTTAAGGTTATTAGATAGGCTATGCAATTTAGATAACTTGCTAGATCCCTATAGGTATACTATTACCTTTGATATGACAATGTGATCCAATGCAGATATGCTATTCACTTGGTAAGCTAGGCTTACCTAAAATTAAGGCTTTGATATTGCTGAACTGTTTAATTTTCTTTTGCCGTATTAGAGATAAATCTTATATTATAAGTTAGAATTGCTTGTTTTAAATTCTATGTTGCCATAGGAAATTAGTTTAAATTTTCTGATTCTGTTATTTGCATACGAATCTCGAAGTAGATTTATTTGAGATTTTTCCTCAACCATAGGAATGCATATAAAATAGATACCAGAATGTTTGTATTACTTTCGTCTTTAGTTATTTTCTCTATATTAACTCTTTTATTTTAAGTGTTGTGACTGATAGGACAAATACCTACACTTTATTTTTGCCAACCTGTTTGAATCTCTAGAAGCCCCTAAATTTTACGGATATAGTTAAAGGAATGGTTAGACAGCAGCACATTGTCGTCAATTATTTGAGGGTGGAGAATGTGGGTTCACTGCAGCCAGCAGCGCACCGGCGAGGCACAACCCACAGAATTGAAATCATTCCGAAGAATCAGAGTTTATGGAACATTACTAAAACTATGTCCTAGTTGACCTCTTTAGATCTTAGATACCCTTGTGTCAATGTAAGGTAGAGTACCCAATAACCTATCACAACTAAATCACGGAACCAAGGGTTTGTCACAGCCAGAGTATACAGGCGAGACATAATTCCCGGTGAAATAATTTCAGACGTGATTACAAGTTTAGGATACTATAGAGGATAGGGACTGCCCTGTATGACCCTAAGATCCAAAACTAATACTAGTGTAAGTTCTGTAAGTTGAATAGCATGTCTCCCAACCTAGCGTTATTTGGTTCTAGTGATCTATTGACAGGAAAATTGACTGACATTAATAAGTTTACCTAGAATAGAGAATTTAGAGTTCCATAACCCATTAGTCGACCACGGTCTTAAGGATAAGAGATAGTAGGATGACTGTATAAGCAAGAACACCGGGTAAGGTTTTGATTTTTCTAAAACTCAAACTACTTGTGCCTCTTTTCCAAAAATCTCGCCTACTTATATTTTGTCTATCTTGACCCATGCTGCTATTACAGCCTAGTTTTTGCAAGCTTACTCTTTTATCGAGCTTGATTTGAGACATATGTTATTGGGGACGCCCGCTAACATATTGTCTAATCAGAATCATTGTATTACGGTCTGATCAACCATGATGCATTTGGTTCGCTCTTCATCTAATTTCCTTACGTGGATTGAGATGTAAATGTCTCTAGGATCTCATCCACGACTGTCTTGACAATTCCTCTTGAAATATGCATCCGCCCTTAAATCATGTAATTGTGTTCAGTGACATCTCTCTTGAACTCTTTATTGTTTTCGTCCTTCACTGATTGGAAAGACGAAAGCTCATAATTAATAGATAGATACATAGTATCCCCATTACAATGATGGTTGTATACGCAAGTGTAGCTACCATCGGCCAGCCCTGTGACAGAAACTTTGCCTTGAGTTACTCGTTCTCCACTCGACAATCAAGCTACTATTGAGACCTTCCAGCCATCTGAATTTGAGGATCGATCCTTGACTTGACTTATATCCACCGTATCCCATTACGCTGTGCCTTGTTCTTTATTGACAAGAGTCGAGGTAAATATCTGGATATCGAAATCCTTCTAAACCTCATCATTTCTAAACCATATCCGAGCTTCTAAGGTGGGTAGACTGTAAGCCTTCTAAAATTTTTAGGATATACCAGGATTACCGATTGACTAGAATGATTTTCCATTAGGATGATTATTAGTGCCTATGGACTCCCACTTTCCCTTTAGATCATTTCGTGTCCCCGGCCGTGCCATTAATATTCAGAGCACGAGACCAGCTGTTACCTCCCAACAAATTTCACATACAAGATCTAGACGAGTCCACCTTCATCTAGTGTATCATGTCCCACTCAACCCGTCCCCTTGTACTCTATTTTTATGCTACGACTTTCAGGTTAATAGGACTAGCTATAACCCTTACCATAGTACCTACTCAGTATACTTTCTGACTTCCACCAGAGCCTCAACTTCGACTCAATTCCTGCGACCCAAAATATGGTTATGACCTACTCGAAGCCCACTATGCACATGCCACTAGTGTGCCACCCAATTGAGACATCATGTGCTACTTAAACACAAAAGTCACCGAAGGCGCATTTTGGACTCTAGGAACTTAGCTAACCAATCTGACTGACAACTAGCTCAACCATTTGAGTTAAAGCCTATTCTAGGATACCCTAATCTAGTAGGAATAGTTATATCACTGGGATCTTGTCCAGCCCATATAGATTGAAATCCAAGGTTCATCCAGCAACGGTTGATGTCCAATTAAGGAACCCATTAAGACCCAGTAACACTCATCCATGCATACCACCATATTTGGACTATAGAACTGAACTACTTGAAATCATTCTCGATTATTCTCCCTTGCCTTCCTGTACACTTGATTCTCGACCCTTCCTATTTCGGGGTGACGAATAATCGTGCTGTCTAGAATTCATCAGAATTTCTTAAGTTATTGTAATATTGCTTGATTATTGAATAAATTGTTGTTTGTAGATATGAGAGATTATAGATACCATATGTCCTGGATATTTTGGTAGAATTGTTAGCCACTAGTTAGAAGATTATAAGATTTTAGTGACCCATGCTTTAAGAGAGTAGTGTGACCTAAGGTGGGTAGAAGTCCACGAGATTTCGTAAATACCAAATGACTAGAGAAAGTCATAGAAATATTTTTGAGAAATTAAACTTGAGGAGATTAAGGTGATAGTAGACTTTGATTTCAAGGAATAGTTATGAATTAGAATTTCGAGGACGAAATTATTTTAAGGTGGGTAGATTTGTAGCTCCCCTTCCCGTAAATTTAAAATATTTTATTTTACTTATTTTAAATAAATGGTGATTTTCAGTTTTATGAATAGTTAATTATTATAGCTAATTGTTATATATATACCATTATTGGTTATTAAATTTCGTTATTATTATTATTGTTATATATTGGGATTTTTATTTAATAATATTGTTTTTATATGATTTATTAAAATATACTATAAATGTGTGTAATTGTATGTATATGAAATATATTAAATAAAGGTATATATGTATATATATTATATATAATATATATATATATATATATATATATATATATATATATATAATATATATATATATTATATTATTATATATATTGAGTATGTGTATGTATAGTATATGTAAATATATGCATAAACGGTATAGAATACTATATATGTGCGTATAAATAGATAAATATAAGGATAATATATGGTGCAGGTGTATATAAATATATAGGTAATTATGTGCATGTATATATAAATAAATATATATAAAATATATTTGTGTATATATATATATTATATATATATATATATATAATTATATATATATATATATTGTATATGCGTATATATATATATATATTATTATATACATACATGCGGGTATATATGTATGTATACATATACATACGTAATATATATATATATATATATATATATATATATAGATATATATATATATTATATATATATATATATATATATATATATATATATTATATATATTAATTTTACATATACAATACTACGTAAATATGTGGTATATATCTATATATATATATATATATATATATATATATATAATATATATATATATATATATATATAGTATAGTAAAAGAAATAGAATGAAGGAGCAGCAGAACCCGAGCCCCTTATGCTCACACAGCCCAACCCGTGAGCCCAACACCCCCCAAACAGAGACAGCACAATTCCCTCCCCCCCCGCACAGTAATACTACACAACCCGATAAGCCCTGTACATATAATTCGTATCAGCAGGCTTCGATAGAGAAGCAGCAGAGCAGAACGCGAAACCTAAATTCGCGCCGCCACCACCTAGCCTGGGCGCGCCCACGTGCGCGCGCGGGTTGACAGTCGCCGCCGAGGGCCACCGTCGGCCGGCGTGGCAGCGCCCAACGCACAAACAGTGGAGAATGGCAACAGCAGCAAGGTGCTGCGGGGGAGCGACTTCGTGATCGAAGTCCACGATCGTTGCTCCATCGTTTTCCGAGATGATTCGTCAGGTATGATCCTGATATAACCGACTTTAATTCTCTTCAAATGTATTGTATCTAGATGCCCTAGGTTGTCGGCAAGACGACGCCAAACACGGCCCAAAAACCTGTTCGAAAAACAGGGTATATACTGTCCAGTCACCCAAGTTTGACGATCGATCCCGATCGATCCAATACAATATTTGAAAAACTATTTGAAGACAATTATAGACAACCTGTAGGACTTCACGACCCTTTTTGCCGATTTAGAAATCATCGACTGCGCGTCGATAAATCGAATCCCAAAGTTTCCCAAAAACCTGTTTTCAAAACTAGAAAATTGTTCCACACGACGTGCGTTCCGCCAAACCGGGCAACGTGGTCGCGAACCGAATGCATCGAAAGCTACGTAACGGCTTCGTGGTCGTGTGGTTTTTTGCGGAATTCAAATTGGTCGCGTGTGCGCGACGAATTTAATACGTATCCGTCAAAATTCACCGTATCGTGCACTTTGCAAATTTCTCAATTACTTTGTGCACGCTCGTTAGATCGAGACGAAACTTACACCATCAGGACCGTATCGTTGTTCTAGTCGTGTATGCCAAGTTTGGTCCGATTCTAAGGCAGTTGATAAAATTACCGTTTTGTGGGCCCCACGGTCCCACTCAATGGGCAATTTTGTGCACGGCCCGCCAGAATCCAACTTTGGACATACGGTTGGGTTCGTATCGAAAAACTGGATCCTTAGTCATATAGTTTGATGACTTTAGAGACCGTTGACTCTGGCACACTTTCGGTGCAAAGCGGGTCCAACGGCGGACATCGTTTTTGCCCGAAACTACCGTTTTGCTCCTTTTTCCAGAATTGGACTTAAGGACAGGCAATCCTAGCTAATTTGACTATTCTGAAATATTGGTACAATTTATTTCAGCATCTGGCGACTTCTGTATGTGTTGACTGATTGTGGCTCATTGAGTAGTATGGTATTATTGGTTTCTCCAGCTAAGGACCTCAGGCAAGTGCACTTTCTGATTGCTTTTCGATTCATAGTAGTCTTTTCATTTCATGTCTATACATATATCTTGCTGCTTGTTGACACGCTCGTCACACAGAGTAGTCGGGAGGGGAAATATCTTAGTATACATGTAGACTATCCAGAAATATCCCAATATGTCTAATCTTGCACGATTGCAGATGCACACGACACGTGCAGTGAATCGTATTTAACCCCTAGCCGTTCACATGTCGAAAGGATATTTCACACCACCTAGATAGATGTCTTTTATTAGTTTTTCCTTGTTTACTTCTCTATCGTGCTATGTCATCAGTTTTCTTACTAGCTTTCTTATTCCATATGCTATTTTCATGTCTTGTTAATTCTATTGTGTTTTGCATTGCCGTCGGTTTGTGTACTTGTTCCATTCCTGACTGGAAACCAATATTTTTCAGGTTTAGCCGCGATCACTCTTAACACGGGGGAAGGCTTGGGTATGCTGAGGACAACCTAGAATTAGATAGCAGTGGTTTCATTTTTCATTAATTGCGAGAACCTGTATTTTCTTTAATTTAAATGTTGTAACTGTTGTAATAAACTTAGAAATGTGAATGAGCAGCAAATATTATATTTTGTGATTTTGAGCATTTATTTTTTGCGGGCTTGACAGCGTTCTACTGCCGACTCTGCGGCATAGGCTGGCTTGGACACGTCTCGTATCCGAAAAGCAGGTGCGGGTCGCGACAGTTATACTCCCCGAATGGGGGTGACATAACAGAATATATCTCAATCACAACTAAGGTAGAACAAGATGAAGATAGATAGATAAATATCCAGAATGAAAGCACAGAAATACAATCCAGAATTCTAAGTGTCTAAAATAAATACATATCCCAAAATATCTCAGAATCTATATACAGTGATCCAGAAAAATAAAGACATCCTAGTCTAAGGAGTGTCATCCACTGCTAGCAGGTCCAAGTCCCTAGTGATGTCTAATGCTGCACCAAGAGGGGTAGACACCAGAGCCTCATCATTCACTGTAAAATTTTTAATAGGTCCAGTCAAGACAGGAGCGAGTACAGTACATCTCAACAAAATCATAACATGTTAGGAATACAGACATGCTAGAGAGTTAGATACAGGATCTGAAGAATAACATGATAAAAAGAGAGAGACTGTAAGTAAATAGCTACAATATATAGAGAACTAACAGTGCTAGTGATTCAGAGCACAAGATGGTTATGTAGACGGCACGATGTTGTACACGAGTAATCTACAGAGGTTTGTACACGAGTAATCTACTGGATTGAATACATAACCACTTCTACTCCTCCCGCCCCAATCAACACACAAGGATCTAGCTAAGTTATGTTATTGTACACGAAGGTCATGTGAATACATGATTATACACGATTCACACATTTCGTACACGAATATCACAAATACAAGGAGTACACGATGTTTACGATAAAGTACACGAACACGAATACCCGATGTATCCGCTAAGGGGGATAACATCGCACAACCAGATCCATATAGTACTAATCCGTATTTCCAACGTGTCAACATCATGTAAAGTAATCTAAAGCAGGAATATAATCCTAAACAAGATATGAAATGATCAGAGAATGTACTCGCCTGTATCCTAAGAATCTGGAGAATATATACTGTCCGAGGAGTGGTGTCTGGCTCCTATTAGAACAGCACAAGTCACAATAAGTCCAGAATGGTAATGAGATGCACTACAATGCATTCTGCATGAATCTAGGTCAATCTAGGCCAAAGTCAACTCTTGGTCAACTCTGGTCAACCCTAGAAGTCAAACTAGGTCAACTAGGTCAAACCTAAGTCAAACTAGTCTAAACTAGTCTAACTAGTCTATTCTAGGTCTAACAAGGCTAAACAGTCTAATTTAGACTCACTAGGCAATACCATGCCTAGGAATCAAAACATAAACCACATGACATTATCTATACCTAAAATAATACACATATAGATATATTATAATCTAACTTAGAATATACATAGCCTATAGGCTACTATATACATATCACACATACATTTTATATATCCATATTAATACATGATATGGTAACACACAATAGCATATAGGTACCTATAGTATATCACACATATATAGGATACCTAAAAATGGAATCTCATATACTCATAAGCATAACGAAATAGGAATGAAATGTGTTTGTGTGTGTGTGAAACATGAGAGTGTGTGGTGTACATAAGAGTGTGAACCTGTGAATCAGTGAAATGTACACTGTCAAGAGGAACAAGAATACATTATATATCATATATAGGATATATATATACATCTCACATATATATTCACATGTATATATGTATGTACACATATATAGGGATAGGAAGGGGAATGTTGTGGTGTACTTGTGTGTGTGTGTGTGAGGTGTCAAGAGTGTGTGAGACATGGGACAATTGTGTGTGTGTGGGGGAAAGAGTGTGGCATGGGTGTGCTCCTAAAACAGTGTAGGGAAAACAGTGTAACAGTGGCATGTGTTCAAGGGGAAAACATGAAATGGGAACCTGTATCAGTTAACCATGAATTAGAATATTCACGCAAAACAGTAAAGTAAAAGAAAGAAACTAATACTCAAGTAAGGAAGGGAATTCAATCTCAGTTCAACCCTATCACAGGTATTGCAAAACAGTGGACATAAATCTTATTCAGTGAAATGAACATTCATTCTCAGGTTAATAGGGAAAACTGGAAAAACAGTGAGGAAGGAATGGAATCAATTGACAGTTACAAGAACTCAAACAACCAACATAATCATTCAAATTTAGTTTAATAAGGAAGTAATCTCAGGTTAATACAAATAGGAAAGAACCAATTCAAATCCATTTAACCCAAATCCTGTTGACAATGAACATGAATCACATTTCAGTTATCAGGAAATGAATGACAGGTTTAGGAATGAACCCAGTGAATAAATGAAGTGGAAATCTAATCTCAGATTAACAAAATGAATCTCAGTCAGCTCATGTAATGTAAAGGAAACCAATTCCAGTTTTTAGAGAACAAATCTCAGTTTTAATAGAAGAAAAGGAAACTAATTCTGTATTTCCAGTTCAAACAGAAATCCAAAACCCAGTGTATCAGCTATCCTACTCTCAAACAACCAATTCGAATGTGAATGTTAAACCATTCATCCAAATCTCAGGTTTAAGAAAGGAGGAACCCTATTCTCAGTTCAAATAGAAATCAGTGGGTACTACCCAAATCAAAATCAGTTAATGATAATTCCTTCATTCAAACTCAGATTAGAAAATGGAACTGTGACAGAAAACAACAATGAAATGCTAAAGGAAAGAAATGGAAATCAAATCATATTGACAACTAACCATTCTAAAACAAAACCGATTTCAATGAACCCATATGCCAATTCTCATTCACAAACTAAAGCCCAAATTCGAATGCAACACAAGTGCCAAAATCCCATTCTCAGGACAGTATTCGAAAATGAAAGGGAATCAGTTCATGAAGGACTGAAACCCAATCCCAGTGTATCAGTAATCAGTATTTGAATCAACTTCACATGCCAAATTCCCTTAACACACCCAACAAGTCAAATTCAAAAGTAATTGCTTTAATCATAAACTAACAATCATGTAGGAGTAAATTTATAGTTGAAATATCAAATAGAAACTGGAAATTTAATGTTTCAGAATACATGAAAACACAGTATCAGGGCATTATCAATTTAACATGCCATTTAACCATTCGAATCCACAATTCCTCATTAAAACCTAAATTAATATGTAATCTAATTCTAACAGAGATTATACATTATATATAGGATCTAATTAACAATTTAAACCACTATTTAAACTATTTAAAACTGAAATGAAATAGGGAACCCAAATACACACTGTACGCACACAGTGCACACTCGTGCACACGTGATCCCATGTCCGACATGACACGAGGGGTTGTGCCACTTGGGGGACCCTGTGTCAGTCATGGACACAATATGTGTGTCGAGTTTCGTGAGCCAAAGTGTCGTGTCCAGCTCGAAATCAGGCCCGAGTCGCAGGGCATGGATCCTGCCAGCGCGCGCGCATGTGCGACCGCGTGTCCACGTGTCTGTGGTGACACGACGTGACACCAAACACGACTCAGAACACAAGAAACACGTAAGCGAGATCAAACCCTATTTTTCTATTCAAATACAATTCTAAAATTCAACCGAAATGCCCTTTGGGGCATTTCATCAAACACTTGCACCATGACACTGATACGTGTCCAAATAGGACACAAATCGGACTCAAAATCTAGGGTTACCTATTCCTACAGTTAGTTTAGGCCTAGGGCTCCCTAGAAATGCAATAAAACAGTAATTTCATGGTATATATTAGGATTTACCTATTGATGTGCAAGGGCTCAAAATCACCAATAGAAAATGGTTCCTCAAGCCACCAAATTCTTTCAAATTGCCCAAACTCTGAAATATCCTTACATAAACAGCAAGAACAGAAAAATTAGAATCTATAGCAATTGGTTTTGGAGGAAAAAGGAGTTGAAATGGATTTTCTATGATTTATGGAAGATGGAGACTCACCTCTTTCCAAACTTGCAAATAATTCATAATGGAGGCTAGCCCTAATTTCTAGGAGGGATTAAATAGAGGGGAAATCCCTATGTGGCCAGCCATGGGCTGAAATGGGCTAGGGTTAGGTTGCACTAGTGTTGGATTGGGCCTTTAAGGCTAAAATCATAAACCATGACTTGTGAAATCACAAGCCATTTCCTAATCAAATAAATTTCTAATTTCTCCAAAATAATTCTAATGGATTTGATGTCACTAACTTAGGTCAAGCTAGGGTTTCTTAACCTAACCAATAGTCATGACCTAGGTTAGCCTCTAGGACAGTCTCCAAAGTCAACATGAGTCAAAGTCTAAAACTAGCACCAAATCAATTATACTAAAAATCACTAAAAATTCTAATAAATATAATTAATACTAACTATCACTAACCATAGTTAGCTAAGACTAGCTATGACTAATCTAGGTTGTGTCCAACCAAGTTAGGCTAATCACAATACATGGCAATCAATTAAATAATATTAAAATTATACCATTCTTAATATTACATTAAATTCCATTAATATATATTAAATTCAATTAAATTCAAAATTACAAAAATACCCTTGAACTGGAAATGATAAATGAACACCCTAATCACATGGCTAGGCTCTAGGTTAAACTGTCTCTAGTGTTACACTATCAAAACACCAAAATCATAAGTCATGATTTAAAATAGTTTTAAAATGATTTAAAAATTACCAAAAATTATATCATGATTTAAATATATTTATTAAAGATTAAAATTATAAAATTTCAAAATTACCCTCATTTGGAAAACTGGGTATTATAATCCTACCCACCTTAGAAAAATTTCGTCCTCGAAATTAAGATGATCGTACTCCTTCTAGGTTAAACCCCCAGCAATCAAGGTCGAAAGAGATCTTATCTAAATCATGCAATTGGAAGGATAACATATAGGATTTTGGTAAGTGGTATCAGTCTGAGGTCTCATCTAGCCATTCTAGTCATATCAGATCAAGAGCAATCATAAGGTATCAAAACATACAACAATATGGTAGGGTGCATCAATTATCAAAAACTGGCTAAGATATAGGTCAAGGACTCACCTCCAACTAGGTCTGGTGGCTGGAACTCCCTCCCGATGGCGGAGTCTTGGCTGGGATAAGTGCAGCAGGACAGTCTCGCAGCCTGTGTGCAGCCGACCCACACAACAGGTACACCCCTCTTCTCTTTCTACAGTAGTCCCATACATGTCCAGGCTTCTTACAGAAGGTGCAGGTAGGCACTCTCTCAGCTAGCCTCTGCTGAACAGGAGTCTGGACTGGGTAGGCTGGTCTAGGCTGATAGTCTGGGTGCTCACGGGGCTCTGGGTATACACTGCTTCTCGTCCTCTTAGAACTAGGCTCTCCCCCTGAATGTACCAAATTCCACAGCAGTTGGATCCCGCGGCCCTGCTCCTTCAGGATCTCAGCCTGAACTCTTTGTGTCTCCAATACATCCCAGAGAAGTCTGGATATCTGAGCTCCGTCAGGAAACAAACATGCCGAGGGTATGGTATGGGATACCACTTCTGGAGACAGAGGAGGAGGTGGGAAAGGACTCTTGGTCTCAGATGAGACTGCAGCTCTCTCCTGAATAACAGGTGGTGGAGAGAAACTCACTGGTGAGGATGCTAACACCTCCTCGATGGCGGGAGGTGCCACTACCCTTGGGTCAGCCTGAGGGGTCACTACCTCCTGAGCAATAGGAGGTGGAGGCACGCTCCTAGTCCTATCCGGAGCTGCATCGGCTCTCAGATGACGGGCTCGGGTCATGGGTGCCATACTGGAAAGGATAAAAACACAACAATCATCAAGGCTGTAAGGCAGTCTGCCATCCTATCTGCAAACTGGTAATTATCAAAAATAAAATATGATAACTACTAATCATCTAGAAGGGGTACTATTTAAGAAAAAATCAAAACCAAAAGTTTGAGGAACGAAAGTCAATAGCATTAAATCCAATCACAATATAATATATAGAAAGAGAGAGTGTTAGAGAAGGAAAGCTAACATTATGTAAATGTTATGTGGTTTGTGAAATTACATGAAAGTGTATAGGGATTTGGGTCTCAACTATAGCTATCAAGTTACACTATTCATGGCATATTGGTTAAGCAGTCTACAAGGCACAAGCTATTTACTCATAACATGTATGGCTAACCATATATATGTGTATCTATATAGCTATATGAACATAACATAGAGATGAAGGTTAGGTTTTCATGGCAGTTGTGAACATTAGTGTAGAGTGTCAAGTGTACATGGGTTAAAACTTGAAATGAAGGGTTCAATCATTCAGTTTAGCTCAACATTACATATTAGATCTGAAATTGAACTACACATTTGAAAGCAATGAAAAAAATGTTAACATGTATTCAGTTTTCAAGATTTTGGAGAAATTCGAACATCAAAACCAACTCAATTTACCACAACACACAACCTAACATGTAAGAGTATGAACCTAACATTATATACCTACACACAACAATGTATACGGCTCAAAACATTACAATTTAAAACTGCAATTTGAACTAAACACTTAGAATCCAGGGTTAAAGGTTTAATATGTACACAGTCTCAGATTTGACAAGTTCAAACACAAAACTCAACCAATTTTCTTTAAGACTTGAACCCCTGTATATAACATACATGTGCAGTGATGTAAACAACGACTAATAACATGAAATTTAAATTTAATTTACAAATTTAATCTGGAAAACAGAGAACTAGTCACTGGTACTGTACTATATTAGAATTATTGGGATTTTGAGAAATTAACACCAAACATATTAATATGTATTCAGATAGGTTGGTAATCAAGTGTAGCATGTATACGTGTCAGGCAAGCATCTATGTCCATATATATATATATTTTAAGGTAATACAAGAAATAATGGCAAGAAGAAAATGATGATAAATCTGTTATGCTTATCTGTTTAAAAGAAAGAACCATTTTGAAACCAGAGCTATAATATCAAATCCAAGTTAAGGTCTAGAAAAATCATCGATTCATTGTATTAGAAAAAAATATAGCAAGAAGTTACACTAGATTTATAATAACAGCTAAGCTACTCTACTCTACTCTACTCCTACTCCTAAGCTTTGATGAAGGAATACAATTTATAACAACAGAATGGTACGATAGAGATGATATGTTAAAAACCTTCTCAAGATACAATCTGATAATCATATGCGTCTGTCCAAAATCACGTTACTCAGAGTCCTCGCCACGCCAGTAAGCAAGGCTGCGATAAACGATAGATTCCATATCTGGGGTATGTACCTCTAATCATGTCGTCTGGAATTCTCGCTATGCCGACTAGTATAGCTGCGAGAAATTCCAAATCTCATAACCAAGATACGTACATCCGAAGTCAGGTCTCTATGTTTCGCCATGCCAGCTAATATGGCTGCGATAAACTACAGGTTCCATAATCAAGCAGACGTTTTACCATCCCTGTTATTCCCGTCAACATATGTTATCAGAAAATATCGTAACCCAGGCCATAAAATTCATCTCGATAGAAAATCAAAATCAACAACGATCCATCAAAATCAAATTCAATAACAAGGAGTGAGAGCGAACAAAACAAGGAAAGGATTTCAATTGAAGTTTAAATAAGATTCTCAAGGGTCGTCCCAGGAATCTCTCAAGAATCTAACTGTGATTGAGTACCTTCAAAATATATCCTAATCCTACTGCAGGCTGTAGTGATACTCTAGTTCGAATACCACTAATAAACTCGACCTGCATGGGCCACCACTAAAAATGTGTCACGACCTGCACCCACTGTGAGGGCACGAGACGTAACAACGCCCAGCCTACGCCGCAGTGTCGGCGGTAGAACGCTGTCCTAGGTCACAACATCTAATAGTTAAAGGTAATAAACAGTTATACTCCCTGAATGGGGGTGACATAACAGAATATATCTCAATCACAACTAAGGTAGAACAAGATGAAGATAGATAGATAAATATCCAGAATGAAAGCACAGAAATACAATCCAGAATTCTAAGTGTCTAAAATAAATATATATCCCAAATATCTCAGAATCTATATACAGTGATCCAGAAAAGTAAAGACATCCTAGTCTAAGGAGTGTCATCCACAGCTAGCAGGTCTAAGTCCCTAGTGATGTCTAATGCTGCACCAAGAGGGGTAGACACCAGAGCCTCATCATTCACTGTAAAATTTTCAATAGTCCAGTCAGGACAGGAGCGAGTACAGTACATCTCAACAAAATCATAACATGTTAGGAATACAGACATGCTAGAGAGTAAGATACAGGATCTGAAGAATAACATGATAAAAAGAGAGAGACTGTAAGTAAATAGCTACAATATATAGAGAACTAACAGTACTAGTGATTCAGAGCACAAGATGGTTATGTAGACGGCACGATGTTGTACACGAGTAATCTACAGAGATTTATACACGAGTAATCTACTGGATTGAATACATAACCACTTCTACTCCCCCGTCCCAATCAATACACAAGGATCTAGCTAAGTTATGTTATTGTACACGAAGGTCATGTAAATACATGATTATACACGATTCACACGTTTCGTACACGAATGTCACAAATACAAGGAGTACACGATGTTCACGATAAAGTACACGAACACGAATACCCGATGTATCCGCTAAGGGGGATAACATCGCACAACCAGATCCATATAGTACTAATCCGTGTTTCCAACGTGTCAGCATCATGTAAAGTAATCTAAAGCAGGAATATAATCCTAAACAAGATATGAAATGATCAGAGGATATACTCGCCTGTATCCTGAGAATCTGGAGAATATATACTGTCCGAGGAGTGGTGTCTGGCTCCTATTAGAACAGCACAAGTCACAACAAGTCCAGAATGGTAATGAGATGCACTACAATGCATTCTACATGAATCTAGGTCAATCTAGGCCAAAGTCAACTCTTGGTCAACTCTGGTCAACCCTAGAAGTCAAACTAGGTCAACTAGGTCAAACCTAAGTCAAACTAGTCTAAACTAGTCTAACTAGTCTATTCTAGGTCTAACAAGGCTAAACAGTCTAATTTAGACTCACTAGGCAATACCATGCCTAGGAATCAAACCATAAACCACATGACATTATCTATACCTAAAATAATACACATATAGATATATTATAATCTAACTTAGAATATACATAGCCTATAGGCTACAATATACATATCACACATACATTTTATATATCCATATTAATACATGATATGGTAACACACATTAGCATATAGGTACCTATAGTATATCACATATATATAGGATACCTAAAAATGGAATCTCACATACTCATAAGCATAATGAAATAGGAAATGAAATGTGTTTGTGTGTGTGTGAAACATGAGAGTGTGTGGTATACATAAGAGTGTGAACCTGTGAATCAGTAAAATGTACACTGTCAAGAGGAACAAGAAATACATTATATATCATATATAGGATATATATATACATCTCACATATATATATTCACATGTATATATGTATGTACACATATATAGGGATAGGAAGGGGAATGTTGTGGTGTACTTGTATGTGTGTGTGTGAGAGGTGTCAAGAGTGTGTGAGACATGAGACAATTGTGTGTGTGTGTGGGAAAGAGTGTGGCATGGGTGTGCTCCTGAAACAGTGTAGGGAAAATAGTGTAACAGTGGCATGTGTTCAAGGAGAAAACAGAAAATGGGAACCTGTGTCAGTTAACCATGAATTAGAACATTCATGCAAAACAGTAAAGTAAAAGAAAGGAACTAATACTCAAGTAAGGAAGGGAATTCAATCTCAGTTCAACCCTATCACAGCTATTGCAAAACAGTATACATAAATCCTATTCAGTGAAATGAACATTCATTCTCAGGTTAGTAGGGAAAACTGGAAAACAGTGAGGAAGGAATGGAATCAATTGACAGTTACAAGAACTCAAACAACCAACATAATTATTCAATTTCAGTTTAATAAGGAAGTAATCTCAGGTTAATACAAATAGGAAAGAACCAATTCAAATCCATTTAACCCAAATCCTGTTGACAGTGAACATGAATCACATTTCAGTTATCAGGAAATGAATGACAGGTTTAGGAATGAACCCAGTGAATAAATAAAGTGGAAATCTAATCTCAGATTAACAAAATGAATCTCAGTCAGCTCATGTAATGTAAAGGAAACCAATTCCAGTTTTTAGAGAACAAATCTCAGTTTTAATAGAAGGAAAGAAAACTAATTCTGTATTTCCAGTTCAAACAGAAATCCAAAACCCAGTGTATCAGCTATCCTACTCTCAAACAACCAATTCGAATGTGAATGTTAAACCATTCATCCAAATCTCAGGTTTAAGAAAGGAGGAACCCTATTCTCAGTTCAAATAAAAATCAGTGGGTACTACCCAAATCAAAATCAGTTAATGATAATTCCTTCATTCAAACTCAGATTAGGAAATGGAACTGTGACAGGAAACAACAATGAAATGCTAAAGGAAAGAAATGGAAATCAAATCATATTGACAACTAACCATTCTAAAACAAAACCGATTTCAATGAACCCACATGCCAATTCTCATTCATAAACTAAAGCCCAAATTCGAATACAACACAAGTGCCAAAATCCCATTCTCAGGTCAGTATTCGAAAATGAAAGGGAATCAGTTCATGAAGGACTGAAACCCAATCCCAGTGTATTAGTAATCAGTATTTGAATCAACTTCACATGCCAAATTCCCTTAACACACCCAACAAGTCAAATTCGAAAGTAAATTGCTTTAATCATAAACTAACAATCATGTAGGAGTAAATTTATAGTTGAAATATCAAATAAAAATTGGAAATTTAATGTTTCAGAATACATGAAAACCCAGTATCAGAGCAGTATCAATTTAACATGCCATTTAACCATTCAAATCCACAATTCCTCATTAAAACCTAAATTAATATGTAATCTAATTCTAACAGAGATTATACATTATATATATGATCTAATTAACAATTTAAACCACTATTTAAACTATTTAAAACTGAAATGAAACAGGGAACCCAAATACACACTGTACGCACACAGTGCACACTCGTGCACACGTGATCCCGTGTTCGACACGATACGAGGGATCGTGCCACTTGGGGGACCCCATGTCAGTCATGGACACAACATGTGTGTCAAGTTTCGTGAGCCAAAGTGTCGTGTCCAGCTCGGAATCAGGCCCGAGTAGCAGGGCATGGATCTTGCCAGCGCGCGCGCGTGTGCGACCGCGTGTCCACGTGTCTGTGGCGACACTACACGACACCAAACATGACTCAGAACACAAAAAACACGTAAGCGAGATCAAACCCTATTTTTCTATTCAAATACAATTCTAAAATTCAACCGAAATGCCCTTTGGGGCATTTCATCAAACACTTGCACCATGACATTGATACGTGTCCAAATAGGACACAAATTGGACTCAAAATCTAGGGTTACCTATTCCTATAGTTAGGTTAGGCCTAGGGCTCGCTAGAAATGCAATAAAATAGTAATTTCATGGTGTATATTAGGATTTACCTATTGATGTGCAAGGGCTCAAAAATCCCCAATAGAAAATGGTTCCTCAAGCCACCAAATTCCTTCAAATTGCCCAAACTCTGAAATATCCATACATAAACAGCAAGAACAGAAAAATTAGAATCTATAGCAATTGGTTTGGAGGAAAAAGGAGTTGAAATAGATTTTCTATGATTTATGGAAGATGGAGACTCACCTCTTTCCAAACTTGCAAATAATTCCTAATGGAGGCTAGCCCTAATTTCTAGGAGGGATTAAATAGAGGGGGAATCCCTATGTGGCCAGCCATGGGCTAGGGTTAGGTTGCATTAGTGTTGGGTTGGGCCTTTAAGGCTAAAATCATAAACTATGACTTGTGAAATCATAAGCCATTTCCTAATCAAATAAATTCCTAATTTTCCCAAAATAATTCTAATGGATTTGATGTCACTAACTTAGGTCAAGCTAGGGTTTCTTAACCTAACCAATAGTCATGACCTAGGTTAGCCTCTAGGACAGTCTCCAAAGTCAACATGAGTAAAAGTCTAAAACTAGCACCAAATCAATTATACTAAAAATTACTAAAAATTCTAATAAATATAATTAATACTAACTATCACTAACCATGGTTAGCTAAGACTAGCTATGACTAATCTAGGTTGGGTCCAAACCAAGTTAGGCTAATCACAATACATGGCAATCAATTAAATAATATTAAAATCACACCATTCTTAATAATACATTAAATTCCATTAATATATATTAAATTCAATTAAATTCAAAATGACAAAAATACCCTTGAACTGGAAATGATAAATGAACACCCTAATCACATGGCTAGGCTCTAGGTTAAGCTGTCTCTAGTATTACACTATCAAAACACCAAAATCATATGTCATGATTTAAAATAGTTTTAAAATAATTTAAAAATTACCAAAAATTATATCATAATTTAAATATCATTATTAAAGATTAAAATTACAAAATTTCAAAATTACCCTCATTTGGAAAACTGGGTGTTACACATGGCTGCCGATTGTACGTGTCGAAGGGAGAGCTGATAGAGATAGTCTTACAGGAGACGCACCGATCGAGATATTCTATTCACTCTGGTGCTAACAAGATGTACCGTGACTTACTGGAACATCTTTGGTGGCACGGGATGAAGAGGGATGTATCACGTTTCATCTTGAGATGTCTAGTTTGCCAGCAGGTCAAGGCAGAGCGCCAGAGTCCAGCTGGTCTGTTGCAGCCGTTACCCATTCCCGAGTGGAAGTGGGAACACATTACGATGGACTTCATCTCAGGGCTTCCTCGTTCCCAAGGAGGAAAGGATGCCATTTGGGTCATCGTGGACAGGCTGACGAAGTGTGCGCACTTCATACCCTTCAAGGTGGGGCTTTCCACCGAGAAGTTGGCAGAGCTATACATGCAGCAGATAGTTTGCTTGTACGGAGTACCAGTGAGCATCGTATCGGACAGAGATAGCAGATTCACGTCCCACTACTAAAGGAGCTTGCAGGAGGAGTTGGGCAGTCGGCTCAAGTTCAGTACGGCGTACTACCCGCAGACAGATGGGCAGTCCGAGAGGACGATACAGACGCTGGAGGACATGCTGAGGACTTGTGTGCTGTACTTTGGCAGATCATAGGAGAGCCATCTGCACTTAGTAGAGTTTTCATACAACAACAGCTACCAAGCCAGCATCGGTATGTCTCCTTTCGAGGCACTATATGGACGACGATGTCGTACACCGCTCTTTTGGGATGATATCAGGGACAGAGTTATGCTTGGGTCAGAGATGATCACGGATGTAGCAGAGAAGGTCAGGATGATCAGAGACAGGCTCAGAGTAGCTCAGGACAGACAGAAATACTGGGCCGATGCTAGTCGCAGACCGATGGAGTTCGCAGACGGTAATATGGTGCTAGTGAAGATATCACCTACTAGAGGGACGATCCGGTTCGGACGAGGAGGGAAGCTGAGCCCCAGATACATCGGGTCGTTCGAGATACTTGGCAGGATTGGAGAGGTAGCTTACAGGGTTGCACTTCCACCCAACCTAGCAGGAGTTTACGATGTCTTTCACGTATCTCAGCTGAGGAGATATATTCCGGACCCCAGCCATGTGCTAGATCATTCAGAGTTGGAGATCGGACCGAGCCTTGCAGTTACTGAGCAGTCCGTGGAGATATTAGACAGGAGGGAGAAGAGGCTGAGGAACAAGGTTATACCCTTAGTACGAGTAGCTTGGAGCCGTCACTCTCCTGGTGAATCTACTTGGGAGAGGGAGTCGGACATGAGGGAGAGATACCCTTACTTGTTCGATCCAACCGCTGCGAGGGAACCACCCGTTCCCGCTTGATACCTTAGAGGTCAGTTTCGATCATAGCCTTAGTCTTTTGTTGTATTGTCTGTTATGTTAGAAAATTGTCGTGTCTTCAATCCTTGTGAATTTCGAGGACGAAATATTTTCAAGGAGGGAAGACTTGTCAGCCCCTGTTTTTCAAAATTAATTTAATGAGTGTTAATTTTTTGCAAATGACCTATTTAGCCTTAAATAATTTATTATGATTTTAGGAATTTTTCTAGAATTTTTAAATAATTTGTAAATAGTTTTTAAATCAAATATATCACTTTGTAATTATTTGAAATATTTTAATATCATTTTGTAATATTTAGATTTGTTTTAATATCAGTTTGTAATTAATTAATTGTTTTAAGTTCGGGTTGCAAATTATTATTTGCATTTAGTTATAGTTGGGACCTATTTGTAAATACCTAAAAGTCTAAGGACCTTAATGCAAAACCTATTCCTACCCACCCCCGACGACCCGGCCAGCTGCCGACGAGCGGCAAGCTGCCTCCCCCACGTTTTCCGGCCGACCTAGCGAAACCCGACCGACCTAAGCCCCCTATAAATAACCCCCGACCCTAAAACCCTAACCCTAGACTAAAATTCGGCCACCCAGACCTTTCTTTTCCGACGAACTCTTCGCCTGAACCCTAGCTCCGACCACATCCCCACCGCCAACTCCACAGTCGTCTACACCGCCCCCAACCACCATCACCCGACGCGCCACGTTGAGACGGACCCAGTGCCACCTGAGCGCCACCGCCCCGACGCTCCTAGCCGCCGCCAGCACTCGACGAATCCCCCCGAAGTCGGACACGTAAGTTGCAGCTGCAAATCATGTCGTACGTATCTCGTTTTCACATACGTGACTCGCCAGGACACGAGCATCCTAGGGATAAGTCTGGACACGAAGTATTCGACCTGTGCGTGTCGTGCTTAGCACGGACACGAGACTCATGTCCCTAACTGTCGTGACACGAGGATACGAAATCAAATTCGAATTAAATAAACGGGTTCAGATTTGTTTGTCGGGTTTAAAACCCGCTAAACAAAAACCTAATTAAATCTAACCCGAACCCTACCCCTAACACAAAGCTCGGGCTGACCCCCTGGCCAGCCCGACCGCACCCGAAAACTTGACCCCCCTGGGCCGAGTTCGAGCCCCCTTCCCTTTTTTGTTTTGTTTCTTTTTTTGGTTTGTTTTTTTATTTTATGTTATTATATATATATATATATATATATATATATATATATATATATATATATATGTATATTTTTTTGTATATATATATATATATATATATATATATATATATATATATATATATATATATATATATATGTATATATGTATTTCTGTATATATATATTATTATATATATATATTTACTGTTATATATGTATATATACAATATTTATATACGTATATATATATATATATATATATAAAATAAATATATATATATATATATATATATATATATATATATATATATATATATATATATATATATATATATATATATATATATATATATATATATATGTATATGTATGTATACATAACTATTTAGCCCCTATAATTTACGTAATATTGTACATATGTTATACTTTGATATATGTAAATATACTTGTCATATTTATATGACTACTATGTATAATTTTACCTTGTTAAAATATTAATATTTATTTACTTTTACCTCTTTGTATTTTTGTATTTTAATTACTGCAACCATTTGGTGTCCAAGCCTAGCATGGGTTTTTGGGCTCCAATGTGTTTTTACACATTCAAGACCTGTACAAGTCATATTGGACTTGATTCATGGCCTTGGGTCCTGTATTTGAACTCTGGTTCAAATTATGTACATGAACAAAATACGCAGATAATTAATTATTTAATTTCAGATTGTGTACCATGCTGTTTTTGAATTTCTAAAAATACTTTACTTGCTGTTAAAATTCTGGAAAAATAATATTTAGATACTATGTTAATTTAGCTAATTTAGCTTAATTTTTACAGTATTTAATTTATAGTTTTGCCACTGTTTTGACATATGAGACCAGAACTCACTTTCTGTGTACTTATGAAAACTGATTTTTATAAAATACATGTACTGGTTATAAATTCCAAAAAAATTATAATAAATTTATATAATTAACAACAATCATTTTGGTACTTAATTTAATGTAAAATTGAGCTTTTTGTCTATCTCAAAAATTGTTGGATCATAGTGTACAGTTGATTTAATTATTGAATAAATTACGACTTGCAACTTTTTATGTTGTTGTGTTTTAGTCGTATTGGACCTCACCCCGCACTAGTGTAAAGACCTTAGAAAGTTAGTTATAGTATTGTGTCACCCCGCATTGGTCTCCTATGCTAAAGTCACTATTTGGCTAGGAGTCCAATCAGAAAGTCGTGTTGCACCACTAGTGTTTTAGTGTTTAACTTAGTGTAAAAAAACTAAGTTTATGTATTTATTTCTACAGTGACGAGTTACCAGGCATCTATAGCATTTTTATCGCTGCTTTGCTTTGCTAAAGGTAAGTACTTTCTACAAACTTTACATACTGCTATAAACAATAAACTGCGATTTACCAACCATGTTAAATGCTGATCCTTGGGGTAGCAAGTTAAAACTTTGCATGTTGTATTACTTTCAGTCTCTGCCATGTTTATGACAGTTTTCATATCTATCACATGTTTAAATAACGGGTTAAGGAAAAACTGCTAGTAGTGTACGTGAAGATGATCCCCTTCTCCGTATGTATTTACTGCGCTCGGTAACATTCTATATGTGACCTTGCCGTATGTTCTGATCCCGTATTTGTGTATAGATATACACCGATGCCGTTCGTGCACGTATGTGCATGCCAAAAAACTTGATATGTGCCGCTGTACATCCTATTCACCTATTGACCGATTCACGTACATGCTACAATTTTAAACTTTTAAACTATATGTTGTCATTTCTAAAAAGAACCAATTAAACCATGATATGCCATGATTCCAGTTTATTACATTTCTGTTCATGCTTCGTATATTTAGTTTGCTAGAATCAGTACTTGCTCCCGTCCTGACAGAATAACGTTGTAGGTATCCTTACTGAGGAGTTGCTTTGTGACCCGTATTATGGAGTTACTGCCGAGGACCAGGCCTTGTCTTACGAAGATGTACCTGCGGGGAACCTCGTCTAGTTTGTGATGTTGTTCGGAATATTTAGTGTAGTCATGTATTAGACTACATATTTTGTAACTGGACCTGTATCTAGTTTTACTTTTCAGACTTGTATTTGGACTTATTACTATATGAGACGACTTTTGTGTTTGGAGCATTTATGACTCTTATTTACTTATAGAACTGTTAGCACATTTAGTCTTATCTTGTTATCTCTAGAACAGCTTACTGCGCTTTATCTCAAGCGCAGGCTGGACATGACTCGGGCCACAGGCTTGTATAGTGTCGTATGGATGAATAGTGTCGGAGGCTTGTATAGTGCCGTATGCTTGCATGGAGCCACAGGCTTGTATAGTACCGCATGGATGAATAGTGCCACATAGATGAATAGTATCGCAGGCTTACATAGTGCCGCATGGCTTGCATAGTGTCGCATGGATGCATAGTACAACATGGATGAATAGTACCGCAGGCATGGCTTGTATAGTACCGCAGGCTTGCATAGTACCGCATGGATGAATAGTGTCGTATGGCTTGTATAGTGTCGCATGGATGAATAGTGCCACAGGCTTGAATAGTGCCGCATGATTTGTATAGTGTCGCTTACTGCCTATTTTGGTTGTTTTTGCCCGTTTTATGTCATATTTGGCTGATTTTTGGCCAGAATTTCTTCCAACTCCCAACATGAAAGTTATAGATCTTTGTCTTGGCTTCAAGAATCTTCATGTCTCACTTCAACTAAAATTCATATGTGACTTTTATATCACGAGGGGTCTACGTGACTTCCTGACTTGACCGTGTTCCTGACCTGATTACCTGTATACGTGCTGGTACTTGTTCTAAGTGTGCATTGAGATACAATATTAGTATGCACTGCGGTGCTATTTAATGAGTGTACTGAGGTGTGACTCTACGTGCTAAGTGATCATTCGTGTTATATGTCAATACATGTGTACCTTCCAGCACAGTCATGGTAATGGGTCAGTAATAGTGTCATGGTATATTGATTATTGTTGTGCGTTTGATTTCAAAAAAAGATTAAGATAGGGTTAATCTAAGTAACTTAAATCGGTAGAAGCATTGGGAGGGAACAAAATCTCGAGATCGTATGTCACCAGCCACCCCAGGTCCTGTCCTGACGTGTCGGGTTGGCCGCCATAGATACAGTTTCATCTGCCTGTAGTGGATGACTATATCCGACTCCTACGTGCTATGTGTTATATGTTTTAGCACGGTGGCCATACGGGGGACCGTTGCATAATCAAAGTACTACGTGTATATATATATATATATATATATATATATATATATATATATATATATATATATATATATATAGTAGATTGGCTAGCCCTGCTTGGATGCGATACGATCTGAGGATTCCTATATTGCATTACTGGGATAATCCAGACAAATCACATAAAGCCATATGATTGATTGGCCGCTTGTAAGCCGACTTGTTTGTGATATATTTTCTTCTGTTAGCAACTGAGGAACATGGACTATCGTGGTGCGTGGTCCAACCTATGTCCTTGTTTGGTTGTTGGGTTGGGCTATTGTGTTGCGATAGGCTATGGTCCGAAGTCGCGATCAGATGCCCTTCACCTGCCCATGGTTATAGGATATATCTTATCTCGGCATGATATTGGCACCATTTTTCCTTGTTTGGTTGTAAGGGTGTCGTATTGTCTCGATGATATGGTATAAGTCTATAACTCTTGAATCATGCCTTATTATTACGTTTAGGTTTTATCTCACTCTTTTGTGCTCCCTTGTGGTACTTGCTATTCGGGGCCTGACCCCGCTGGTTTTGTTTGGCCAGATCTCGTAGCAGCGCCAGGGGATCCAGTCTTCTACCCGAACAATGGTGCACACCAGGAGTATGGGCGCCAGGGACCATGAGTGGATTTCTTCTTCACCGCTCTGATAACTTATATTTTATACTTGGCGTTTAGCCACCGGTACCTGTTTAGCCGACAGTTCTGGACATTTAGTTCCTCTCATAATTGTAATTAAATCAGACTACAGGTGATTATAGTTATGTACTATTGACTCTCGGTACTAGCTTATCATTTTGTATAGCTAGGCTCATGAATCATTTTGATGAAGCGTTGGGGATGCCTTACTGCTTTGTCTTATATGATCATTATTTACTGCTTCTTGTTTTGATTCATTAACCTAGATGCTCTGTGAGACCATAGGAGACTTGATTGCAGCATGCACCCCTAGTCTCTTGATAGCCACGATCGCCGTATGACGTTTATATACCTCATATGGAGTAGCTGGTCTAGTCCATCTCAGTATTCCGGTACTGGGCGTGACAGAAGCCTAAGGTGAATGACCAAGACTCATAACCATAGTAAATACAGAAATGCAATAAAATAATAAGTATAGGTCGAGACTTGTGCGGTCCAATGCATGCACCTCGAGAAGTAATCAAAAAACAACAAAAAAATAGCCACGAAAATCACTAAAGAGCAAGATAGGACGGTGAGCGGTCAAAGGGCATCGAAACTACTCTAGAGCAGGAATACAACCCTTAAACTAAATACGAACCGGGGTTGTAGACCGTTACTCGAGCAGGACTTAGCATTAAACCACACACCAGAAACATATCCAAGTACAAGTGTAAGGACAAGTCATGGTCAAGCATTCCTACGACTTTATACTTGTTAACTAGTTAGGATTTTCACAGGCCTTAATTATAAAAGATGCAAATGAGGAACTTCTCTACCACCTGCACTGCAGGTACCCGAATTGCCAAGGAGCACTTGAACGTGCTATGAGCAAACCACATAACATGAGCAATAATATGAGCATTAGCAATTAGCAGTAACATAATCAATAACTGAAAATACATAACATGCAACAACAAGAAGTGTCTCAGCACACGAGCTAGGGAGGTGATAGACCCATGCCAATCGAGGTTATCCATGCCTCTTGAGCCCTGAGCGATCGAATTTGCTGGTAGTGCGACTATCCTCCCCTCCCGATGTACTATATGAGATTTACTTGTCAATTATCCTATGAATTTTCTTCTTGATTCTCGGGTCATAGATACAAGAGAATCGACCTAGAATGATGAGCCATGAGTACGAGCTATTCATGAATTATCACTTACAAACTTATCGTATTTCATAACACGCGATATATAGGACAATGCTCACACTTGATTGTCCTACGCCAAAATACAGTAGGTTAACATAGAAAGACAAGCCAGGGTGTCGCATAAGATATGCACTTGTGTCTAGTACATATGTGAAGGATACAATATTCTAACATCTCATAAAATCATTACATTAAGGTAGGAAATCAAATAATTAAAGAGATGTCACTATAGGAAAAACATGGCGCATAACAAATCTAGCGCATGGCAGATCTGATGTATGACCAATCTGGCACACGGCCAATCTGGCGCGTGACTAATCTGGCGTATGACAAATCTGGTGCATGGTAAATCTGGCATATGGCCAATCTGGCACATGGCCAATCTAGTGTATGGTCAATCTGCCGTATGACCAATTTGGTACATGACCAATCCGGCGCATGGCCAATCTAGTGCATGGCTAATCTGGCACATGGCCAATATAGTGCATGACGAATCTAGTGCATGGCCAATCTAGTGCATGGCCATGACAAACAAGCGCATAACTTCCATGCGCATAGGAAGCCTATGCGCATAGCCTGCATGCTGTCAGCGGGTATATGCGACATGTTTCTATAGCCACTTGGCATTTCTACCACATAGCCTCCTGCACGCATAGAGGTCATCATCCCAAACAACAAGTTCAGTTATTAAAGTTCTTAAAACTTGTCATGTCCATAACTTCAACTCAAAATCCAGTGAAACAAAGCCAAATATGCATGAAATTAAATTCTCTACAACATAAAATAACTGGTTTTCAAAAATAATAAGTTTTGCCAGATCATTCCCTCTGTATCGCTTTACTTCCAAAATACGTAGGACTAGGAGAACATATATATGCCATCTACGTATCGAAAAGACTCCAGCCCAGCTCGAGTACGTACAAGCTGTATTGCTTTTCTAAATCAATCTATTAAATCAACTAATATCTATCTCAATCCACATGATGAATAAATATCAAGAAGAAACAGTATATGCCATGGTCTATAGCCCAATAACGTATATGTTTGGTTAGACCCGAAGAACAATTTAGCTCTACAAAACTAAGCTAAGATCACAGTCTAAATAATGAATACAATATAAAAGCATGATAAAATACCTGAGTCGGATATAGCCATAGCTCCATGATCAGCGGACCAGCTCTGCATGATAAACTGCCTGGAGAGATCACCAGGTACTCAGGGGATATAGCAAGGTACAGATAAACATGCCAATGTAACAGTAAAAATAAATTAACAAAGGGTGTCTACTATAACCATTCTAAGTGAAAGTATGCAGTTAAGGAAAATCCTAATGCCAGAGTCCCTATCCATGAATATCTCAAGTCAGACTCCGTATCATATCATCATCATCAATCGTGTCCCTGTCCTGTGGTCCATCGTGTTAATGAATACGATATAATGCACGCAATGCCTAATATTGATATACAATGTCAATAAAATGACATTGGCACTTGAATACAATATAGAAGCTAAATACTAACCAATCATATGTCATGACAATAGTGAATGAGAATAATGCAACAACAAAAAGAAAAAGACAGTAAACCATAACTTTGACAAGGTACACTTGCTTGTAACCCCTGTCTGTGTGTACGTCTGACCAACTCTAACGTCCTCGCTACTCCTGTCATGTCCAACTATAATAAATATTCTATTATTAATAATTCATTACCACTCACCTTATATAGACTTACCTCATATAGACCATAATAATATAAGTTTACCAAAACTAGTCATATTAACTACTCTACTTAATATAACATATATAATATTAAATCTACCATAAAAGTAATATATTATTAACATAAAAATATCACTTATAATTCTGGAAAAATATTTATAAATATTCTATAATAATAATTAATATATTTTATTAAGTGTATAAGTCTTGTATTGATTCTACATCAATATACATAGACTTGTTCAATGGTTTGGCACCCGAAACGACAAATTCTTAATAAATATTATTTCTAGAAAAATACTATTAATTATGTAAAAATAGTTTTTTCTTATCAAAACATGTATAACAATTATTTTGTAGATGTCACATGAAGTCCCAAAGCATATGGACACATAGAACTCATGAATTTCAGTGTTTCGATATTACGACAAAGTGTCCAGATTTTTAATAAAAAATAAACGAAACCAAAACGCTACAAAATTAAATGAATTTGAAAGATTAGGAAGTCTAGTTTCTTACCAAAAAAATACGGAGGATCAAAGTGGCCCGAAAGTGGATGAAAATTAGCTTACAACAAAACTGGTCTATTTTGGACACATTTTCATATAACGGACGTCTCAGCCAAATCGTTTGGAACTACATGGATCGCTGATTAGAAATGAAAATAGTCATAGAGATCTTTCTATTAGTTTTGGTTTCATAAAAATATGAGATCAGTAAGTACATGAAACCCTAGATGCAAAATAGTATACATGTTGGAATGAATTCAGACTTGGATTCCTAACTTTGGTTGACTTGTAGGACTATTTTGGTGTACTAGAAGGGATTGTGAATATATGGGGTTGATATAATTGAAGAGGGTTGCATTAGCTTCACAAAAAATATTTGTAGAGCATTACGGGAGGTCAAAAAGGGATCAAAATTACTGTTACACCACAAAGTGCTGCGGCTGAATTGGGCTGAGAGGGGATTTTGGTTTTTGCAATGTATGGGGAGAGAGGCTACAGTTTTTGAAGGTTAAAGTATAAAACTTTTAAGTTTTTTATGTTAGGATTTGGTGGAATTAGGTTTGGGTTGATTTGGTTGCTTATTTTAAAAGATAGACAAAGTTCTATCTCCTAGGATTTAAATCGAGACCGAAATAGAAAAGTTGTTATAGAGTTGGTTGAAATTAAATTTAATTAATGTGGCTGCATATTAATCGACAAAAATCAATCTAAAATAGTTCTAAGAGAATAAGGCACCTTAGAATAGGCTCTGTGAACCATACTTGGACTCATTTTGGGTCGGTAGAATTTTTGTTGTCGATTTGATTCGAATATGTCTATAGTTCCGACTTGTGTGTCATTTGAAAATAAATAGCACATCAGAACTCAATTGAGTGGGACGCTATTGACATGTGTGTAGTAGGCTCAAAAATAGGTTAAAATTATATATTTGGTCGAAAAGTTTGGATCGAATTTGGGCCTCAAATCGGAATTAAAAAAATACGTCGAAATTATAGTGAAGGGTAAAAAGACTATTTTGACCCCAAAGTTGTGTAAGAAATATGTAGTACAAGAAAACATGTTTAAGTGGGACATGACATACCAAAATGAAGGTGGACTCGTCTAGAACACGAATATGAAACTTGTTTCGAGGAATTGGTCAATATTGTGCTTGAAAAATCGAAGCTACGATAAAGTACCTATATAGCCATAATTAAAAATAAAATATGGTTTTATTTATAAAAATTATATAAAAAAAGTCCCAAAAAAATTAGGGTGCTTACAATCTACCCACCTTAAAAGAATTTCGTCCTAGAAATTAAAAATGCTCACTAATAATGAATCATGCTAACGTAACTAGGAATAGTTCAGAAGGTACATTATGTCACTACGGTCTCTCCTAATAACTTGAGTAACAATCAATCATAAACAATTTCCTTATGTAATGTTCCTTTCATAAAACTATAAATGGTTACCTATAGTTGCCCCTTTTGGTGCTGACGATCTTGCAACGATCATGTTGAAGGCTTCTCCCGCAGCATTAACTGACAAATTCACTGAAAAAGGACAAAATAAACAAGTTAGAAGATGGCCAGGGAGAACTGCTTAGTGTTTTCGAGCTTATGCGACTCTAATCAGGCGGGTCCTTATGCGGTTCAATTTAATGGGGCTTATGCGGCTTTGTTTAAACGGGGTCTCATGCGGCCGAGTTCAGATGAGCTTATGTGGCTCTGTTTATCGGGGTTTCATGCGGCCGAGTTAAGATGAGCTTATGCGGCTCGATTTAACGGGGTCTCATGCGGCCGAGTTCAGATGAGCTTATGCGGCTCTATTTAGCGGGGTCTCATACGGCCGAGTTCAGATGAGTTTATGCGGCTCTGTTTAGCGGGATCTCATGCGGCCCAATTCAAGTGAGCTTATGTGGCTCTACTTTGAGGGAGCTTATGCGGCCCAGTTTAAAAGCGCTTATGCGGCTCTGATTTAATGGGGTCTTATGCGGCACAGTTCGAGGGAGCTTATGCGGCCCTGTTCAAAGAGAGCTTATGCGGCCCAGTTTACAAAGTGCTTATGCGGCCACAATGACGACTCTCATGCGGCTCGAACATGGGGTATACTCCCATGCGGCTCGGACATGAGATGTACATGCGGCACATGTAGCACAGTATGCAGATTCATCACAATGAACTTGAACAGTTCAACGAAGACGAAGAAGGCCCGCGCATAAAATAAGCGGCGTAGCCATGATGGTTAGGGCTTTGAGTTTGTAATGCCTGTGGTTCATATTACGTATCTCGGTATATGCGTACGTATTTTGATTCGTATTTGCATGTCTCTCCGCTTGATTTATTTTGGCATTTTATTGATTGGTCTATCTTGGTTCAGTTCGATTTTGTTGAGAACCCACCCCACCTACCACCACCACCTTCATTTATATCCCACCAAACATTTCTCTCTCCTCATTAACTCTTCTTCTTCCCCACCATTACTTCTCCACCAACCTGAGAGAGTGGAGAGCTTAGGCAAGTGCATCTTACTTCATGGAGGAACCCTATTTTTATTGTTTCATTGTCTTCCTCATGTGTTTCTAACCCACTTTAGTACTTAGTATTTTTTATTTCCATGGTTAAATTCTTGTAAATCTAGCTTTGTGATATTTTTGGTTTCCAGGAGTTTTGATCTAACCAACATACATATTTTGCTATTTGAGGGTTCCATGTTGTAGAGAAATCCATTTTTTACTCAAATTTGACCTACGGGAGTCTGGATTTGGGTTCCCATTTTTGTTTGGAGGAGCATGAGGCCATAGTATTTTTCATGGACATGTTCTCTGTGGGAGCCATTAATTGCATTCTTGGTCGCATATGCACATCTTTGTGCTTAGCTGCATATGCACTGTGCTTGCATTAATTAAGTTGCTTGCAAGCTTGCATGCATTTGCATGCAACTTATCTGGGCCGCATAGGCTATTCTTGACCGCATGACCATTTGTTATTTCTGGCCGCATATGGCCTTAGCCATTCTTGGCCGCATGGCCTTGCAAGCATTAATTGCTTGCATGCATGCATTAATTGCTTGTATTAAATAATTGCCATTAGTATTAAATATTACTTGGCCTTAACATTAATTGCACTTGCATGCTGCAGTAGCTTGTATGGGTATTGATAAGTTAGCCACATATGACTAGTTGCATTTAATGGCCGTAATGACCAGTTACTATTTTGTTTGGCCGTATATGGCCAACTTTAAATATATTGGCCGCATGGCCATTTAATCTCCTGCATGCATAAGAATATTTAAATATAATAATGGCCTTAGCAGTTGTGGCCGCATGAGCTTTTAGATTTAATACATACTTTAAGCTTGCTTGTATTAGCCGCATGAGCTTTTAGATTTAATGCATGCTTTAAGCTTGCATGCATTAGCAGCATAAGCTTTTATTTAATGTATTAGTTAAATTGCCTACATACAGTTGAGCCGCATATGGCCATTGGCCATTTCTAGCCGCATGGCTTTTCTTCTGTTGCTCGGCCGCATAAGAAGTACATTATTGGCCGTGTGACATTTCTTTAGCATGCATAAGCTTGCATTAAAGCTTGCATGGAAGTATGCATAAGCTTGCATTAAAGCTTGCATGGAAGCATGTATGCATCAGCATGCGTAAGCTTGCATTAAGCTTCTTGCATGGAAGCTTGCATTAAATGGAAGCATGCATTAAGCATACATTAGCATGTATTAGCATGCATTAACATGCAGGCATGCATGGCTTTTTACCTTACTTTGCATTAGCATGCATTAAGCATGCATTAACAATAATGGCCGCATATGGTCTAGAGTTGGCCGCATGCAAGCTTGCTTGCAAATATTAGCTTGGCCTAGAGTTGGCCGCATGCATGCTTTGCTTGCATGTTGGTGCAAATATGCATGGCTGCATGCATTTGTTAATGATTTGGCCATTAATTTAATGCCTTGGTCATTCAATTTATATGTGAGTCGCATATGGTAATAGATGCTGGCCGCATATGGTAATTTATTTATTCCTGGCCGCATGGCCATTAGACATTTGTTTATTCATGGCCGCATGCACATCTACGTGCTTGGCTGCATGCGTATTTATTTCTAGGTAGCCGCATGCACGTTAATATTTGTGGCCGCATAGGCCATTATTATTTGTACTTGGCCGTATGAATTGTTTGTCAGCCGCATGCACTTTGCATGTGCGTGCATGCTTAAATATTTAAACTTTCACCTGAGCCGCATAAGGCCTAGTGACTTGTATGGCCGCATGAACGAATTTTTCTGAGCCGCGTGAGTCCACGTCCTTGCTCCTGCTAATATTTAATTACTACTTGTATGCTTGTGCTATTAATTTAAGTGTGTTCTCTGACACGGTGGTGACCCATTAAGGTACACTTTTGACAAATAACATGACATGATAGTCATCCGACGTGGCGCACTCCTGACAGTAAACTTGACCTGATAAATTTGACATAATTATTTGACATGATAACTTGACATGATAAACATGACATGATAGTGGCCCGACGTGGCGCACTCTTGACAGTGAACCTGACATGATATATATATCCCGAAGGCTGTTGCGGCGGCTAGCTTGACATGACAAGATTGAATAACTTGGACACCGTGGACGATTCTGCTTGTACAAATGAACCCGTCTTGTCTTGCATAATGTCTTGGACGGAGACCCCTGAGTACCACGGTCGGGGGTACCCACTGAAATCAACTAAGGCTAACAACTAAAATAATCCAGTAGTCATAAAAAGATTTCCTCCGCTACAAGCAATCTCGTTATCTGGGCGCCCCACTTGGGATCTGTAGCCTACCGTCGAGTAGGGCACATTTCCAGCACACTGTCATGTGTTGCATCCTCTAAGTCACCTAAGGGTACATGCGTCTCCTGGACGACGTACCCACTTGAATTCAACCCCTAATTGCGTCCGGATAGCCTGGATGGTCTGCAGGGCTTGTGGCTGTGGAACAATCTCATTGCATCTTGCTAGTAACTAAGGCTTGTGATAACCCTAGTTAGTTAAAGTATCAAGCCGTATTTATTGCTTGGCCGTGAATGTTGGATGGGGTTCATCAGTCTAGTCTATTCTTGATCCTGTACAAGATTGTTACATGTCCTGATTTCTTATTTTATCTTGCCGATAAATGGTAGGAGAAACCAAGTTCTGTTCAAACGAAGGGTTACAACCCCGGTCCTTATTTGGTTTACGGGTTGTAACCTGGTTATCTGAATAGTCCCATGGTTATCTCATCGTATATCACATGTCATACTTTTTCCTCAATTACTGTCTTTCATTATGTAATTATATTCTTGTACTAATTGCTGGTTTTAGTTCCTAAGTGAAGCCTCCTTTGTGGCACTTGCTCTTTCTGGGATTTTGACCCAGCTGGTTTTGTATGGCCAGATTTCGGAGCAGCTCCAGAGGATCTACCTGCCTTCTATCCCAATGGTGACCACCAGGCGTAACCAGGGCAACGAGTGGGTTATTTTTGGCTCTCCTACTCTATTGTAAAATTATTTTTTTGAGGCGTTTAGCCGACGGGCACGTGTTAGCTCGATTGTACCTTTATTTACTGTCTGCCTACGGGCTGTAACATGATTGGCAACCTAGGGTTGATCATGTATGACTGACACTCTTGCTAGTCTTGATATTTTGTAACGACTAGCTTCATGATCAGCTAAATATGTAATATTGGGGACGCCTTACTATTGTATATTTGGTGATCTTACATCTTGTAACTTTACTTGCTTGCTTGAGATTGAGACACTAGGCTTGTTTATGACCATCGGAGGCTGATTGCGCGTAGTTAAATCCTCATATATCTAGACAGCCGTGACCGTATAGTGAGGTGGATTCCATTTCATTATACGTAGCTGGCTATGTTCGCCCCTGCTCTCCAGTATTCTGGTTCTGGGGCATGACATGGTTTAAGTGGTGGCCCATGCAGGTCTTGTAAATCAAGATATGTGAGGGTTTACCGAATAAATGTCTCAATCAGCACTCGTCTTTGATCTCTGCTCGTATCCTCTAAATCCCTGAAATTCTTGTCCTGATCACATGCTTGTATCGTTGATCTGTCCTGGACCTTCCTTATTGTTTCCTATGTCGTTGTCTTCAGCGGCATTGTACCTGGCCTTGCCGATCGGCAAGGCGAAGCACCTCCCGTGGACCAGCAGCAACCTGGGGATCAAGCCCAGCATTCAGGAGTAGCCTCCAGAGTCGTGCCTACTGGAAGAGAACTGCTAGTTCAGCCCATCCAGCCTGCAGAGCCTGATGATGGCACTTTGGTGGGTCTCATCAGATCATTATTAGCTTCCCAGGATCGTCGAGGAGATGCCTTACATCAGGCAGTGGCAGATGCTGTGGGCAGAGGTGGACATCATGGGAACAGTGCAGCGAACAGTTTCAAGCGCCTGAACCCTCTATTCTTCGATGGCAGCGAAGATGCTATCGCTGCTGATACGTGGCTTCTGGACACAGAGGTGATTCTAGAAGCAGCCAGGACCCCAGAAGACGAGAAGGTGGCTGTGGTGAGCCTGCAGTTACTGGATCTTGCCCGCAGCTGGTGGGCGGCACAGGCCGTGGGATTAGTGGCCCCTATTTTATGGATAGTATTCAGAGAGAGATTCCAGACCAAGTACTTCGATGCTGTAGCTCGGTACGATCTACAGACCAAGTTCACCAATCTGAAGCAGATGGGTAGGACGGTCGACGGATATGCGGCCCAGTTCTCCAGGCTTAGTCGGTTTGCTCCTACCTTGGTGGTGACCGAGTTCGATAGAGCCCATCGGTTCCAGCAGGGGCTCCACCTAGAGATTTTATTGGCGGTGGAGCAGTTTGAGCATCAGACTTTTGATGCAGTGTTGAGGGCAGCCAGGAGGCACGAGTATTCCTTCTACAGGATCGTGGACAGGACCGGAGGTCGGAAGCGATCTCACGGCCAGATGACCCAGTCGACAGTACCAGCCCCGGCAGTCAGGGCTTTGACAATTGGAACTCCGAGGCAGGCGGCCTCAGTGACGTCGGTCACGTCCCCTCAGCAACAAAAGCAGAAGCAGTCTTCCACAATGGGCTGCACTCATTGTGGGAAGCCAAGACACGTTGTTTCGGAGTGTCGCAGAGCATAGGGATTGTGTTTGGCTTGTGGGGCAACGGATTACAAGATAGGATCCTGTCCGAATAGGACCAGTTCATCATCGGCCCAGACTAGTCCTTCGGTAAGGGGACCAGCACCAGCCCAGCAGCAGCAGCAGTACCAGCCTCCGAGGCTATTGCCGCCTCAGGCACAAGTCTTCCAGCAGTAGAGACCCCAGCAGTATGCCCTGGTCCAAGCTCAGATTCAGAACCGGCAGAGAGGTTCCTAGCAGGATGTCTTTCCTCTTCCTTATACCTTCAAATTTCTTGCTTGTATGATTGATTGTTTGATTGATTGCTTAGTATAGCTGGTCCTTGTATCTTTAGCCTCTTGATTAAATTCCGAGGATATAATTCTTTTAAGGTGGGTATAGTTGTAATGCCTGTGGTTCGTATTACGTATCTCGGTATACGTGTACGTATTTTGAATCGTATTTACATGTCTTCCTGCTTGATTTATTTTGGCATTTCATTGATTGGTCTATCTTGGTTCGGTTCGGTTTTGTTGAGAACCCACCCCACCTACCACCACCACCTTCATTTATATCCCACCAAATATTTCTCTCTCCTCATTAACTCTTCTTCTTCCCCACCATTACTTCTCCACCAACCTGAGAGAGTGGAGTGCTTAGGCAAGTGCATATTGCTTCATGGAGGAACCCCATTTTTATTGTTCCATTGTCTTCTTCATGTGTTTCTAACCCACTTTAGTACTTAACATTTTTCATTTCCATGGTTAAATTCTTGTAAATCTAGCTTTGTGGTATTTTCGGTTTCCAGGAGTTTTGATCTAACCAACATACATATTTTGCTATTTGAGGGTTCCATGTTGTAGAGAAATCCATTTTTTATTCAAATTTGACCTACGGGAGTCTGGATTTGGGTTCCCATTTTTGTTTGGAGGAGCATGAGGCCATGGTATTTTTCATGGATATGTTCTCTGTGGGAGCCATTAATTGCATTCTTGGCCGCATATGCACATTTTTGTGCTTAGCCGCATATGCACTGTGCTTGCATTAATTAAGTTGCTTGCAAGCTTACATGCAACTTGTCTGGGCCGCATAGGCTATTCTTGACCGCATGGCCATTTGTTATTTCTGGCCGCATATGGCCTTAGCCATTCTTGACCGCATGGCCTTACAAGCATTAATTGCTTACATTAAATAATTGCCATTAGTATTAAATATTACTTGGCCTTAGCATTAATTGTACTTGCATGCTGCAGTAGCTTGTATGGGTATTGATAAGTTAGCCGCATATGGCTAGTTGCTTTTAATGGCCGTAATGACCAGTTGCTATTTTGTTGGGCCGCATATGGCCAACTTTAAATATATTGGCCATATGACCATTTAATCTCCTGCATGCATAAGAATATTTAAATATAATAATGGCCTTAGCAGTTGTGGCCGTATGAGCTTTTAGATTTAATATATGCTTTAAGCTTGCTTGTATTAGCCGCATGAGCTTTTAGATTTAATGCATGCTTTAAGCTTGCATGCATTAGCAGCATAAGCTTTTATTTTATGCATTAATTAAATTACCTACATACAGTTGAGCCGCATATGGTCATTGGCCATTTTTAGCCGCATGGCTTTTCTTCTGTTGCTCGGCCGCATAAGAAGTATATTATTGGCCGCGTGACTTTTCTTTAGCATGCATAAGATTGCATTAAAGCTTGCGTGGAAGCTTGCATAAGCTTGCATTAAAGCTTGCATGGAAGCATACATGCATCAGCATGCGTAAGCTTGCATTAAGCTTCTTGCATGGAAGCTTGCATTAAATGGAAGCATGCATTAAGCATGCATTAGCATGTATTAGCATGTATTAACTTGCATGCATGCATGGCTTTTTACCTTACTTTGCATTAGCATGCATTAAGCATGCATTAACAATAATGGCCGCATATGGCCTAGAGTTGGCCGCATGCAAGGTTGCTTGCATGATGGTTTATTTAAATATTAGCTTGGCCTAGAGTTGGCCGCATGCATGCTTTGCTTGCATGTTGGTGCAAATATGCATGGTTGCATGCATTTGTTAATGATTTGGCCATTAATTTAATGCCTTGGTCATTCAATTTATATGTGAGCCGCATATGGTAATAGATGCTAGCCGCATATGGTAATTTATTTATTCCTGGCCGCATGGCCATTAGACATTTATTTATTCATGGCCGCATGCACATCTACGTGCTTGGCTGCATGCGCATTTATTTGTAGGTAGCCGCATGCACGTTAATATTTGTGGCCGCATAGGTCATTATTAATTGCACTTGGCCTTATGAATTGTTTGTCAGCCGCATGCACTTTGCATGTGTGCGCATGCTTAAATATTTAAACTTTCTCCTGAGCCGCATAAGGCCTAGTGACTTGCATGGCCGCATGAACGAATTTTCCTGAGCCGCACGAGTCCACGTCCTTGCTCTGCTAATATTTAATTACCACTTGTATGCTTGTGCTATTAATTTAAGTGTGTTCTCTGACACGGTGGTGACCCGTTGAGGTACAATTTTGGCAAATGACATGACATGGTAGTGGCCCGACGTGGCGCACTCCTGACAGTAAACTTGACCTGACAAATTTGACATGATAATTTGACATGATAACTTGACATGATAAACATGACATGATAGTGGCCCGACGTGGCGCACTCTTGACAGTGAACCTGACATGATATATATATCCCGAAGGCTGTTGCGACGACTAGCTTGACATGACAAGATTGAATAACTTGGACACCGTGGACGATTCTGCTTGTATAAATGAACCCGTCTTATCTTGCATAATGTCTTGGACGATTCTGCTTGTACAAATGAACCCGTGTTAGCTCGGTTGCACCTTTATTTACTGTCTGCCTACGGACTGTAACATGATTGGCAACCTAGGGTTGATCATGTATGACTGAAACTCTTGCTAGTCTTGACATTTTGTAACGACTTGCTTCATGTTCAGCTAAATATGTAATGTTGGGGACGCCTTACTATTGTACATTTGGTGATCTTACATCTTGTAACTTTACTTGCTTGCTTGAGATTGAGATACTAGGTTTGTTCATGACAATAGGAGACTGATGGCTTGTAGTTAAACCCTCATATATCTAGACAGCCGTGACCGTATAGTGAGATGGATTCCATTTTATTATACATAGCTGGCTATGTTCGCCCCCGCTCTCCAGTATTCTAGTTCTGGGGCATGACAAAGTTCATACAACTCCTCCCAATATCCTTACCCTCAATGGCGGGGTGGACGTCGGGATGAACTGTGGGCGCCTCAGTCGACGAGGATGCCGCTCCTTTACCCTTCGCTGCGGCGCTAGAGGAAGCTTTGGGAGCCATCGGTGATCGAAGGAGAAGACGACGGAAATTAGGGCAAGAAAGGCTTGAACAAGAGAAGAAAGTAAAGATTCTATCTCTTAAAATTACTCATATTTATAGGCGGACAAGGGGCTCGTAGACTGATGGACGCTTCGAACCATGTGCTGCCTAGAAGACAAAACCGACTCTTAGGATTTTATCCCTTCTCATGCAAAAAAGAGTGCTCAGAATCATCAAGGCAATCTAAAATATTTAATGCCGACTCTTGGGATCCTACCCAAAAGACGGCTTTAAATCAAAACAAATCAAGAGCAATCAATGAGACGCCTACGTGGCATGAAGGACAGCATACGGCCAGAGCAGTCTATGTGGCTAGGCAGTCCATGCGGCCAGAGCAGTCCATGCGGCCAGAACGTCCAAGCGGCCAGAACATCCTATGCGGCCAGAACATCCTAAGCAGCAAGAACAGTCCATGCGGCCAGAACATCCTATGCAGCCAGAGAAGGCTATGCGGCCAGAGGAGTCTATGTGGCACGAGGAGTTTATGCGGGCATAGCCATGCTTCTTATTCAAAATATTTCAATTTTACAAATTGAAAACTTTGAAGGGGGTCTTGTAGAAGTATGGAAAAGAACAGGCGATTCCATGCGGCTCAATATTGGAGGACTCTTCATGCGGCACCAAAATCACTTAGAGCTCCATGCGGCTCAAGAAGTCCCTTAGAGCTTCATGCGGCTCAAAAAAGCCCCTTAGAGCTTCATACGGCTCGAAAGTCCCCGATAGCTCCATGCGGCTCGGAAAAAACCACGTGGCCCTATGCGGTTCAAAATATGACTCTACAGCTGGCCATCATTTTTCTGTGCAGCTGGCTCATTAAATGCTCTGATACAGTGCGGCAGCTCCGACACAAAGGATTGACAGCTCTGACATAAAGGTAAAATGATGACTCTGACATAATGACGTGATCCTAGAGAGATGAGAAAAATCTTTACAGTTGGCACGACCCACCAATTCCAAAGCTCTTTATGCGGATCATTTAAAGGAGCTCATGCGGCTCTGATTTGATGGAGCTTTATGCGGCTCAGTTTTAATGGAGTTCATGCGGCTCTGTTCTGATGGGTCCTCATGCGGCTCTGTCCCAATGGGACTTCATGCGGCCCAGTTTACACGGGGCTTATGCGGTTCTGTTCAATGGGACTTCATGCGGCCCAGTTTACACGGAGCTTATGCGGTTCTGTTCAATAGGACTTCATGCAGCCCAGTTTACAAAGGGGCTTATGCGGTTCTGTTCAATGGGACTTCATGCGGCCCAGTTTACAAAGAGGCTTATGCACTTCTGTTCAATGGAACTTCATGCGGCTCAGTTCATCAGGAGCTTATGCAGTTCTGTTTAGTGGGACTTCATGCGGTCCAGCTTGCAAGAGGCTTATGCGGTTCTGTTCAATAGGACTTCATGCGGACCAGTTCACCAGGAGCTCATGCGGCTCAGTCATGGGGACCACCTTCACGCGACTCGTCAAAGAAATGGCAGTTGGGACACGTGGCAGAAGTTGATCAAATCTCAACAATTCAGATTTGTTGCAATCAACATAAACAGCCCAGATTGATTTTCAACAAACAAGATCAAGGCTAATCTTAACCAATCCCCAACCGTCCATTTTTCAAGGAGCAATTACTGCACACCCTACTTATCACAAAGCCCTATAAATAGCAGGAATTATTTTTTTGCAGGACACATAGAGTTATGTGCACAGAGCCCGAGCAGAGAGACTAGCAATCCCGCACACACAAAGAGCATTTCCTCGCCAGAGCAGAAGCTACGTCCGATCGTCCAAGGAGTAAGGCAGAGTTGATAGCACTCTCCCGAGCCTCTACCGTCACCCCCCAGAAAAACTAAACAATTGTACTTAGATTGCTTTTCCTAGGTTTTGTTCCTAGGCTCTCTTTGTACGAGCGAGTTTGTATTGTGAAGTAAAAGTCCAGTCCTCCCATAAAACTGTTCTGTTCTTTTATAATCAATGACAAACATAGTTGTGCAACCACCAATACGTTCCATGGTTCTATGGTTCAGCATAAGTAGCTGCACCTGAAATATTAGGTGAAGACTTTGGTGTCCAATACTTGGATCCACATTTGTTAGCTTTGGGAACCCATTTGCACAAGTTCATATCAACTTGTTTTCTAATCTGACAACGATTAGAAACGTATCCATTCATACCACAATAACGACAGAAAGTATTAATATTACTGCTATGTGCAGCGGTATGAGAACGTCTAGTGGTGTGATATGATGTGCGCAGATACTTGTAATAGAAAGCATGGTTGCGTGAAGCTTTAGCTTTAGCTTTGGTTGCTTCCTTTGTAAAAGATCTGCTTTGTGATGTCTCACGTGTCTTGTGTTGGTCTGAGTCATAGGTTGTAATACCTGCTTTCCCAGTCTAATCTCTAACTTCTTAGAGTTAGCATAGATCTCATCATATTAACATTAAGAGCATCAATTCTACATGAAGCAATATAATACTTCTTCTTTCTGATTCTAATTACTCCTTAAGTTTAGCATTTTCTTGAGTGTTTTTCTCAATGCATTCAAGTGCCTCATGCAATCTAAATTCAAGTATGAAAATCTCTCTAGAATTATCAGAAGAAAAAGTATTTCTAGCATCATTCAATAAGCAAGTAAGCTTTTTCATTCTCACGCTTATATGATAGAATATCCTTTCTAGCTTGCTTATACTTATCTAATACTTTCTTGTATTCTTCTAATAGATCACTGAAAGCATCAGATAACTCATCATGAGAAAATTTACTCTTTTCATAAAAAGAATTATTTTGTACCTCGTTAGATAATGCCGTTGAGCATAAATTTGCAGCTTGATGAAGTCTCTCTTCTTGTTCTTCAGAATCTGTTGCTTCGCTTTCACACCATATGCTCGTGCTAGCGTACTTGTGAGACGATGATCTTCCTTCATTTGATTCTTCGTAGTGATTCCCCTTTCTAGTAGTAGTACAATCTTCTTGGATGTGTCCTATCTTCTTGTAGTTGTCACGTACAAGCTCTTCTTCATATAAGGGATTGTGTTGTACCTTAAATCCCAATTCCATCATGCACATATTTGTATCATTATGAAGACTATCCTCATCTCTGGAGTTGCTAGCTTTGCTTTTATACCTGCACTCATAAGTAGCTTCAAGAACTTTCCAATTTTTATGAGATGTTGTGCAAGTAGTAATAAGATTGAATACATTTGTGTCTACAACATAATAAAAGGTATGCATAGCTTTTGCTTCAAGGCTAGCTAACTTCTTCTCTTCCTCCGTTTAACTATAATAAAGTTTGTTGATTATAGAGGATGTGAGAATAGAAGTGATAGTAGGCTTTTTGTACCCATTGACAATAATTGACCATAAGTCAAAATATAGAGACTTCAGGTAGAAGCTCATTCGTGTCTTCCAATAACTATAGTTTGTTCCATCAAATAGTGGGAGTCTATTTATGGATTGCTCTTCAGTTGTGAAGTACATACTTGCCATATGTGATATAGTGATCTATGTAACATCAGTTATATAATAACAATATTATAGCAGTGTTACCTTGCTTTACCTGTATAATCCGCTCTGATACCAATTGTAGGAACGAATCGTAAAGTGCAATACTCTAGAAGGGGGAGGGGGGTGAATAGTGTAGGCAGCAAAATTTAGCTAATTAAAAGATTAACAACAAGATCACAGAGAATGTATATATCACAAGTAAATAAATGTAAAGACAGAGATCAGAAAGCAAAAGCAAGGACGGCGATGTATATTGGTTTCCCTCTTGTAAGGACTAGTCCAGTCGGAAGAACTCTAGCTTCTAGTTGAATCCAATATTGAAAAATATCACAAGTTTTCATCCGAAGTTCTTGTAACTTCTACAATACGAGCTTTGATCCAAAGTACTCGACCAACTTCAATTGTGAATTATCTTTTTTCAATCAAGCATCTGATTACAATCACTCTGAAACTTCTAGACTATACCGTACTGGAAAATTGACTAGAGGATTGTAACTGGCTTGGAATTTAAAAATGAATAGCTCTAGATTACTTTGGAAGACGTTTAAACTTAGAGAGAAGAGATAATAAAGTGAATGAGTGAGTTGAAATGATTGAAATCCTTCTTTATTTATAGGTTTTTCAAAGATAGAATTCTGACAGAATTCGGGCAGAACTCTTTGAGAGAATCTCGGCTGATAGCCGTTGCATTCGTAACTGTGGGAAGACCAAGTTCAAAATCCAATGGTCACTAACTGAACTCTGGCCGAATTCGGACTGAATTCTGTTGGAGTTCTGTTAGGGTTTTTGTAAATTGGTTTTTAAAAATTCAGAAAATTTAGGAAGTAGTTTTGGCTTTTTATAAGTGGGCTTGTTTTCAAAATAAAAGGGTATTTCGAAAACGTTTCTTGGGTAGTCTATTTGTCAGTACGACGCAGTGTACATTGTATTCCTAGACTCAATAAATATAAAAAATATATTGATAAAATAGGAAAACCAATAGCTCTTTGATGGCGCCTTTTTCCTTGGTGGCAGTCGTCTAAAGATAAACAGATCTAAAAATCTGAATACCTTTCGGTTCCTTCTATAACGCCGTCTTTGGCCCATTAATAATTATTCTCCATTGCACATGTCCTGGTTTGATAATGTTTGATCATGCTTACTACATGTCTGCAAAAACATGTTAGGCGAACAAAATAGTGTGATGCATTGAGATACAAATATAGCAATATGATGTAGAACATTAGGACAGTGCTAAGTTTAAGTAGCAACATGATAGTGATTGCCTGAATATTAGTGACATCATTTTGTTATACATAATTGATTAGCCATATTAAAAAATATGATATAATCATTGGACTAACACGTGGAGCGTCACAGGAGGTCGGAAAGGGGTCGAAATTGCTGTTACGCCACAAGGTGCTGCGACTGAATTGGGCTGAGAGGGAATTTCGATTTTTGCAATGTATGGGGAGAGGGGCTGTGGTTTTTGTAACTCTTTTTCTCGGGATTTTCAATTTTTTTTATTTTTGAAATCGTGTTTCAAAAACTATTTTTTCTCGAATCGTATAAACGTAGTCTTACTATTTTTATTTCTGCATATGTTTTAAAAAATCATTTGTGAAGAACAGTTTGGCAACTCTAGAGGGGGGTGAATAGAGTTTATATAGAAAAATAGCCAATTAAAAATAACTCTTTCACCAACAATAAATAATCAGAGTAAAGTGCGGAAAATAAATGAAGAGCAGAAGAGCATACGCAAACACAGCAATTTTAACCTGGTTTTCCTCGTGGAGGACTAGTCCAGGCCTGAGAACTCTAGCTCAGGATTAAATCCACTATTTGTGAAATAGTAGTTTACAACCCGTGCCTTTTCTTCAGAAGAGCACGTCAACTTCTAACAGAGGATCGCAGTGGCGATTTGCTTGGAATTGTCCAAGCGACTTCTTCGACTCTTGCACAAGAATCCTAACTGAGAGATGCTGAGCACTCGAGACTTAGGAGGCTTGTGGCTAGTAGATGGGAAGGGTATGGCTTATTGAGCTTATAAGAGAGAAGAGAAGAGAAGATTGGATGAATTGAAATGAGAGAATTCATGCCCTATTTATAGTATTTTTATAGGCAGAATTCGGCCAGAATTCGGGTAGGAAAATTCAAAAATTTGGCCGTTGGACAACTAGCAACCAGCTAACCCTAAAATTAGGGTTCCTGATTTCTAGGGGACAGAGTTCGACCCGAACTCTGTGTGGAGGCAGAGTTCGGCCCGAACTCTGTCTCCAGAGCACAGAGTGGTTCAAAGGGGCTTTTTGGGCAGTGTTTGGTTCAGTGGAGCTAGGGATTTTGGGTAGGTTATAGACTAAGTTCCAAGAGCTCAGCATGACTCAGAGTACACAAGTCTAGACTCAATGAAATTATAAAATACAGACTCCAGAACACACTGAGAGCCGGAGACTGAGCTGTCATCTGTCTTGAACTGAATGCAGTCGTCGTGTGTCGTATTGAATTAATACAAATATTATTTAGTCAATGTAGTCAATATTTGGTTGACTGTGACTTTGTGTCAACAATCTCCCCCATATTGATAATTGACAAAATAATATATGTATATTTCAATATTCATACCTGGACACAGTTGATTGTAACATAGCTCCCCCATAAACGATGCCTGAGCTAAAAGAAGATAGCTCCCCCGTAAACCATGAACGGTGTCGAGCTAGAAGCTATAGCTCTCCCCCGTACAAAATGCATAGAACCTGTGACCTGATAGATAATATTTTCCCAGAGCAAGAACAAGCACAGATATACACAGATATACGAATGCATAGAACCTATGGCCTGATAGATAATATCTCCCAAAAGCAAAACAAGCACAAAACTATAAAAATATACATATTTCTCCCCCTTTTGGCAGTTAGCAATATAAAGAAGCAACGAATAGTAATGCAACCACACCAAGCAGAGAAGAAACAGTGAAATACTAAGCAAAATAAGTCACTGACATAAAGTAAAACTATGATAAAGGACAGATAATGTCATCCACCAAACCAAGTGGCCAACTCATAAACAGAGTACATAAAACCAGCTACATAAAACCATAATAAACTAAATAACTGAAAGCAAAAAATAACTAAGATCATCAGCAGTAGCAGCAGCAGATCGAGCCAATCTCCATCACGGAGCACGAGAAGGTCCAGGAGAGTTGGAACGTCTGGGATCCACAAGAGCAGCACTCGGATCCAGGTAACGCAAGACCCATGGATCATCAATGCGATATCCCTCACGATCGGGATCCCGCTGCATGGGAATGGGCATAGTAGGATGATGGGACATGGAGTACCGAATATCATGCAGCGAGTTGCTGAGTGCACTCATCTGCAGGGTAGTACGGTAATCCATCTGAGCCCACCGATCAGCCTCTAAGTAGAAACGATCCTGGAGCATGGTCTGGATGGAGTCAAGAGTGGCAGGTGGAGGTGGTGCATCCTGACCGAAAGGAGGGGCGTCAAGCTCCTCATCATCAGAATGCTCAGAGGCCTCAGGAGAGGCGACAACTGCCTGAGTAAGACGTGCCTTGGACAGGAAAGCAGGAGCAGGCAAGAATGGACAGATATCAAGTGGTATGTTAAATGCACGAAAGATCATAGGAAGGTACAGAGGATAAACCAGAGCTTGTGGTTTCTTCCTACAGTGAATCATCCAGTCCATCATTGTACGTGGAAGATTGAAAGAAATTCCAAAGTGAAGATGATAAAGAGCAGATATTTCAAGATAAGTGATGTCATCATGGGAACCTGTTGTGGGTAGAATGGTGTTAGAAATAATCCAATAAAGATCAGAAAAATATGGGTTGAGATATTTAGCCGTGAGCTTGCGAGGACGTGTGTATGGAGTACACAAATCGTCCTTGAAGCTCTCAAGGGAAATTCCGTCGGGAAAACGGAACAAGCGAGCGTCAACTAGCTTTTCCCAAGAATTGGGCTCTTGAAGATCAAGATATTCGGCTAAGTCAAAGTCATCAAAAGATATATTTATACCTGCAACTCGTGAATAAATATGGAGATCATCAAAGGTCATGTTGCAGTAGAACATTTGGACAGCATAACGATAGATAGCAGAAGTGGTAGTGACAAGCTCATCAAAGCAGCGGTCATGAAATAAAGAATCATATTGAGAGAAGATAAAAAAATTAATAGGAAGTCCTGCGAATACCTGACGATTCTGATAGTCACTAAACCAGTTGTTTGAGGCATCTAGTGAAACAAATAATCGGTTGTCATAGGTAGAAGGGTTTCGAGGACGAGGTGGGTTGAACAACGGATGAGGTGGTTGAAGTTGTTCAATGATATGTTCCTTCGTCGGAGGAGTATCCGAAGAGGAAACACTCTCAGTTCGAATCCTCTTTCCACGATTGAACAAGCGAGGAGCCATAAAAACTTGATAGAGTGAAGTATAGAAGACAAGAATGATACCTCAAATGATTAATAAACAGTGGAAGAGAATGACGAGAAACCCTTTTTCCTTGATTTTGAGGAGCAATGGAGCACTCTAGATCAAAAACTAGGGTTAGGGTTTGAAGGAAAGAGTTTGGAGAGGTGAGGAAGGAGGCAATGGTGAAGGTGAGAGAAGGAGTCCCGACATAAAGTAGGGGTTTGTCTTTGGTCGGATGAAAAATTGACCATAGGATCTAAATTGATCCAACGGCAGAGCTAGATCCCGACGCTGGAACTTAGGGACCGAACTCGGCCCGAACTCTGTTAGGGGCAGAGTTCGGCCCGAGTTCTGGATCAGTGGTCCAGAACTAAAAGCAGGCTGAAAAGATAGAAAAATTGATTAAGTGTTGAACAAAAGAGATTTTGAGGATAAAAGTTTGATGAAAACAATGAAGTACATAGAGAGGTACACAAAGGTCAGAATAAACTTTAGGAAAGATCAATTAGGCAATAATAAATCGGAACAAACCATATAATAAACAAGGAAATATATTGTAATTCAGTATTTCAAATTTGCCATGGGTTAGCTGCAGGGGCCGGATCCCAGCTAGCGGTAGTCCTGAGGACTAGTGCACCGTGTCGCTTAGGCTTTTACGCCTTTTTGTCAGAAGGACCCTTTCGGCTTGTACCCATAATAAATTTGTCATAAAAGAATCAAAATATACTCGACATTTACGCAAGTAAGTCTCAATTTATAACTGCTTCATCCAAAATTCCGAGTTCACGACAGAGATAATTGAAGCGCTCTTCGGATAATGGCTTAGTAAAGAAATCTGCTAGCTGATGATTAGTGTCAATAAATTCTAAGTTAATCGTGCCATTTTGCTGATGATCACGCAAAAAGTGGTGTCTGATCTCAATGTGTTTAGTGCGTGAGTGGCAGACAGGGTTCTTAGTCAAATTGATGGCACTAGTATTGTCACATAATATAGGAATATGCATGAAAGATAACTTATAGTCTTCAAGGGTTTGCTTCATCCACAGAATTTGTGCACAACAACGCCCAGCTGCTATGTATTCAGCTTCTGTTGTGGATAGTGCGACAGAGTTCTGCTTCTTGCTAAACCATGAGACTAAAGCCTTTCCTAATAAATGACACGTGCCGCTCGTACTTTTACGGTCGACCTTGCATCCAGCAAAGTCAGCATCAGAGTAACCGATGAGGTCAAATAATGTTGACTTGGGATACCATAGGCCCACTGTAACCGTACCCTTAAGGTATCGAAAGATACGCTTAACCGCGGTCATGTGAGATTTTTTAGGATTTGCTTGATATCTAGCACATAGGCAAACACTAAACATGATATCGGGGCGACTAGCAGTTAAATAAAGTAAGCTGCCTATCATACCTCGATACTTACGTTGATCAATGGGTTTGCCGCTCTCATCTGGTTCGAGTTTGGTTGAAGTAGCCATTGGAGTGCTGATTGGTTTGATGTTGTCAAGATCGAACTTCTTCAGCATGTCCTTGGTATACTTCGATTGACAAATGAAAGTTCCATTAGCCATTTGTTTCACTTGTAGACCAAGAAAATAGTTGAGCTCTCCCATCATGCTCATCTCAAATTCTGTCTGCATACACTTGGCAAATTCTTGACAGAGGGTTTCATCAGTAGAACCAAAAATGATATCATCAACATAAATTTGAATCAACAGAATGGTGTCTTTAAAAGATTTATAAACAGTGTAGTGTCAATTTTCCCTTTTGAAAAACCTTTCTCAAGTAAGAAGCTACTTAGCCTTTCATACCAAGCTCTGGGGGCTTGTTTGAGGCCATAAAGTGCTTTCTTTAGCTTGAACACGTGGTCGGGAAATTTGTGATTTTCAAAGCCAGGAGGTTGTTTCACATAAACTTCCTCCTTAATAAAACCATTCAGGAAAGTACTTTTCATATCCATTTGAAATAATTTAAAGTTTTGAAAATTAGCAAAAGCACAAAGCATCCGAATGGATTCTAGTCTAGCAACAGGAGCATACGTCTCATCGTAGTCGATACCTTCCTCTTGGTTGTATCCTTGAGCTACTAGACGAGCTTTGTTACGTGTGACTGAACCATCTTCATTTACTTTGTTTCTAAAAACCCATTTAGTACCAATTATCGACTGATTAACCGGTCTAGGAATGAGTTCCCATACTTGGCTTCTCTCGAATTGGTTGAGTTCTTCTTGCATAGCAGAAATCCAAAATTCATCATTAAAAGCTTCAGAAATATTTTTAGGCTCTACTTGTGAAATGAAGGCAGTGCTAGCAACGGAGTCTCTTAGTGATGATCTAGTAGTTACTCCACGTGAAACTTCTCCTATAACTAAATTTTCTGGATGAGAAGGTTTGAAAGAGAATTTCTTAGGCAAACCCTCCAGAGAATTAGTTTCGGTTGAAGTATTCATTGGAGTAGAAGTTGATAGCTCAACGTCATCATCAAGAGTACTTGCTGCACTGTTGTCTTCATCAAAAGTCACATTTGTTGACTCTTCCACAATAAGTGAGCGTTTATTAAAAACTCTATATCCCTTACTCTTGGCGGCATAACCAAAAAAGATACCATCGTCAGCTTTGGCATCAAATTTGCCTAAGTTGTCTTTGGTGTTAAGGATAAAACATCTACAACCAAAAACTTTAAAATAAGAAACATTGGGGGTTCTCCCAAACCAAAGCTCATAGGGTGTTTTCTTCGTAATGGGACGAATCAGCACCCTATTCAAAATGTGGCATGCTGTACTAACAGCTTCTGCCCAAAAATATTTCGGAAGTGAAAATTTATTTAACATTACTCTGGCCATATCGCCGAGAGTTCTATTCTTCCGCTCCACAACACCATTTTGTTGAGGAGTTCTAGGACAAGAAAATTCATGATCAAAACCATTTGCATTACAAAAACTTTCAAAATCATAATTTACGAATTCGCCTCCATGATCACTTCGGATTCGAGTAATCATGTAGCCTTTTTCGTTTTGAACTTTCTTTACAAAAATTTTGAAAGCAGAAATAGCATCGCTCTTATTAGCGAGAAAGAAAATCCAAGTAAATCTCGAAAAATCATCAACAATAACAAATGCATAAAGTTTGCCACCAAGGCTAGCTATTCTACTAGGACCAAATAAATCAATATGAAGTAATTGCAAGGGTCTAGTAGTACTTACAGAGTTGATGGAATGAAACAAGGATTTAGTTGCCTTGTTTAGTTCACATTCGGCACATACCGTATCCTTTTTGAATGTGATGTCAGGCAATCCTCTCACTAGCTTCTTGGTAGAAAGACTGGATATAGCATCTATGTTGGCATGACCAAGACGCTGGTGCCAAAGTAGTCGTTCGTCTTTGTGGGCATATAGACATCTACCTGCATTGTTAGTATTTATAGAAAGATAGAAAATATAGATGTTGTCCTCTCTTTTTCCTTCAAAAGCAATGTCTCCTGTTGACCTATCATAGATGTAGCAACTGTTTTGTCCAAAGTTAATATCATATCCATGATCAGCAAGATGACTAATGCTGAGCAGGTTATGCTTTAACTCGGTCACTAGGCAGACATCCTTTATTACAGGAGAAGGAGGATGACCAATGACACCATTACCTATAATGTGCCCTTTGAGATTGTTACCGAAGGATACGTATCCTTCTCTCTTCATCGATAGTGATGCAAAAAGATTTGCGTCTTCCGTCATATATCGCGAGCATCCACTATCGAGAATCCACTTACTTTCAGTTGAGGAGGGAAGGTCCACCTACATCAAGAGTAGATGTGACCTTTGGTACCCGAGTTCTTGAGGGTCCTGAAAAGTTAGTCTTTGGGAACCAAGTATATATCCTTTTATCTACAAGTTTTCTAACTCTGCACTGTGGTGAGATGTGTCCATGTAATCCACAATAAGTACAGATAGCATTCTTATTTATACTAGGAGCATGAGAATAATATCTATAAGCAACAGGATGAGGATGGACATGATGTGAAGAGTTAGCATGATGAAGATGATTATGCATGGAATAAGTGGCATGGTGATGGTGTCTATGAGGCATAGAATGATGGTATTGTCTATGATGTGTGACATGCTGATATTGTCTAGATGGCATGGCATGATGATTTTGTCTATATTGCATGACATGATGATTTTGTCTATATGGTATATGAGGACCTTGTCTATATGGCATTGCATGATGATTTTGTCTATATGGCATGGAATGATGATTTTTATGTGTGGAGTGATGTTGATTGTGTCTTTGTGCATGATGAGTGTGTACTGAGTGAGAATTGTTCTTACGTGCACGTGGTTTGTGAAAGTTTGTGTATATAAATGCATGGTTATGTGCTGCATGAGAATGACGTGGTTGACTAGCATGAGTGGTGTTGTGTCCATGTGATTGGGTTTGAGGTTGAACAACCTGTTTACCCAATTTGGTTTCTAATCTTTTAGAAACAGCTTGCAGTTCATCAACCTTAATATTTAAGCCATAAATCTTAGTCATAGAAATCTTGTGTCTACTCTTTTCTTAAGCAAGCAACGTGTTGAGAGTAGTGATTTCTTGAGTTTGTTGCTCAATACGTGCTTCAGCATCATGTAAGCTTAATTTAAGCTTGGATACTTTATCAGTGTCATTAGTGGGTGATGTGTTTCTAACATTATCAAGAAGTAAAGAAATTCTTTGTATCTCATCTTCTAGACTTTTGATTTTATCCTTGGCATGTTTATATTTACCGATGACCTTTTTATGATCATCGAGTAAATCAGTGAAAGCATCGCCAAGTTCATCAAAAGAGAAGTCATCCAGAGTTTCGTTAGATACCTTGTTGGAAGTTGCCATCAGGCACACATTTGCTGTATCTTGAGGAGAGTCCTTTTCTTCCTCAGAGTCACTCGCTTCACTTTCATGCCAAATGCCTGTGTTGGCATATTTCTTTGATGAGTTCCTTTTGTATGGCTTCTCATAGCGATTGCTCTTCTTCAGGAATGGGCAGTCTTTTCGGACATGTCCAGTTTTCTTACAACCGTAACAAGTTGGTTCTTCTTCATCGTCTTCTTGAGATTCCTTCTTCCTTCGATTGAAGCGAAGGAATTTCCTGAAGTTGCGAACCATGAGAGCTTGGTCTTCATCATCCGAATTATCTTCTTCGGTCTCATCATGATTAGCTCTTCGTTGATGAGCTTTGAGTGCGATCTCCCTGGTCTTCGGAGCAGGCTCTTCGAAGTCCTTGAGGTCAAGCTCGTGAGTCATAAGCTTACCCATCAAGGTCTCCATTGACATTGTTGTGAGATCGTTTCCTTCTATGATGGCTGTCACCTTAGGGTTCCAAATCTTTGGTAGCCCTCTGAGCAGCTTACGAATCTTCTCGTGGTTTGAGTACTGCTTCCCAAGCGAGGATAGAGGATTGTTGATGTCGAGGAATCTTGTGAACATTTGAGTGATCGTCTCACTTGGCTTCATCTTGAAAGCTTCGTATTCTTGAGTAAGACGGCTTATTTTGGATTCCTTGACCTGTGTGGTTCCTTCATGCGTCACTTCTAGAAGTCTCCATACTTCATGAGCAGTGGTGCATGTAGAGACCCTGTTGAACTCATTCCTGTCTATGGCACAGAATAAAGCATTAATAGCCCTAGCATCTAGACTTGCCTGTTTCTTCTCCTCGACAGAATATTTGTCGTGTGGTTTCTCAATGAGGTCACCATCGACAACTATTCTGGCGGGCTTTTTGTAACCGTCAGTGACGACAGTCCACAGGTCAAAGTCTAGAGACTTAAGATAGAAGCTCATCCTTGTTTTCCAATATGTGTAGTTAGTTCCATCAAATAGGGGAGGCCTATGAGTGGACTGACCTTCACCATGATTGTAAATCAAGGATTGTGTGGTTGCCATGGATCAGCTCTTAGGATGTTAGTCCTTGTAAAGAGAACAGAGCTCTGATACCAATTGAAGAACAGTTTGACAACTCTAGAGGAGGGTGAATAGAGTTTATATAGAAAAATAGCCAATTAAAAATAACTCTTTCACCAACAATAAATAATCAGAGTAAAGTGCGAAAAATAAATGAAGAGCAGAAGAGCATACGCAAACACAGCGATTTTAACCTGGTTTCCCTCGTGGAGGACTAGTCCAGGCCTGAGAACTCTAGCTCAGGATTAAATCCACTATTTGTGAAATAGTAGTTTACAACCCGTGTCTTTTCTTCAGAAGAGCACGTCAACTTCTAACAGAGGATCGCAGTGGCGATTTGCTTGGAATTGTCCAAGCGACTTCTTCGACTCTTGCACAAGAATCCTAACTGAGAGATGCTGAGCACTCGAGACTTAGGAGGCTTGTGGCTAGTAGATGGGAAGGGTATGGCTTATTGAGCTTATAAGAGAGAAGAGAAGAGAAGATTGGATGAATTGAAATGAGAGAATTGATGCCCTATTTATAGTATTTTTATAGGCAGAATTCGGCCAGAATTCGGGTAGGAAAATTCAAAAATTTGGCCGTTGGACAACTAGCAACCAGCTAACCCTAAAATTAGGGTTCCTGATTTCTAGGGGACAGAGTTCGGCCCGAACTCTGTGTGGAGGCAGAGTTCGGCCCGAACTCTGTCTCCATAGCACAGAGTGGTTCAAAGGAGATTTTTGGGCAGTGTTTGGTTCAGTGGAGCTAGGGATTTTGGGTAGGTTATAGACTAAGTTCCAAGAGCTCAGCATGACTCAGAGTACACAAGTCTAGACTCAATGAAATTATAAAATACAGACTCCAGAACACACTGAAAGCCGGAGACTGAGCTGTCATCTGTCTTGAACTGAATGCAGTCGTCGTGTGTCGTATTGAATTAATACAAATATTATTTAGTCAATGTAGTCAATATTTGGTTGACTGTGACTTTGTGTCAACAATTTGGAGATAAACTCTCTTCGAATATTGTAAACGTGATTCTTCTATTATTTTTTCAAAAACTGATTAGAATTATAGTTGGAAATTACTATTTAGTTTAATAATAATATTTTCTCCTGACATTAATTATTGACATTACAAAAGTTGTTGGTTTATTATTTTGACCTTTCAAAACATTTATTTCAAAAATGGTTTTGAAAATGATAAATATTTTGTAGAGTTTTGATTTAATAAAAATATGTTTTAAATCATTCGATGACAATCAATACTATTTATAATTATAGTTACTGTTTTAATTAAAAATATATTATTTGATAAATATTAATATTATTTTGAGTTATTATTGTAAATGATTATTTAAGATTTGAAATTATACGATTAAGTCACTTGATAACATTAAAAGTTATTTTAACGTTATTATGTTGATCGTTTATTTGATGGGGTTTTAAATTCATACAATTTGAATTATTTGATAATATAGAATAATATTTCAATATATTATAGAAATTGTTTATAGTATTTTGATTAAATTTTTGTATTTAAAACTCTATTGAGTTTCTGTAAAGGTTTATCTATTAGAATTTATTTTTTTATAATATTAGGAATTAATTTAATTTATTATTTGAGATCATTTTAAAGAATTTTGATTAGATCCATGATTGATTTGAATTACTAATATTATCTACTAACGAATTATGATTAGGATTAAATCAATCTTGTTTTTATTTATTTAAATTAAGAGACCAGGATTGGACTAATCTGAATTTAAAATTATTATTTAAATTTAAATTTATATGAATATTTATCTACTAGGATTATAATTCTTATCCATGCATAAATTGTATATAGTCCCTCTCTCTCTCTCTCTCTCTCTCTCTATATATATATATATATATATATATATATATATATATATATATATATATATATATATATATATATATATATGCCCATTCCCTTATTTCTCCATCACAAAAATATGAACAACCTATATTTCTACAACCAAATGTAGTTCCATGCCACCTTCACGGTAGCATGCCGAACCATCGGGCCGACCTCTCGGTCACACTTGAACACGCCATCCATCCCCGACCAGAAACTCCAGTCAACTATCCCGCCAAGCAGCCATTGCCATCATCATCGTCACCACCACCACCATGACGCAGCCAATAGCATCCTTGCTTCCTATTGCCGACTCCACAATGACCCCCGCCATCTCGTCAGCCATCAAAATTCTAACAGAAATGTCGCCACCGCTACAGACATCCTCACCACCGCCACTGCCACCACTACCGCTACCGCCAAATACACGATTTATGTGCCAAAGTGTCTGTGTCCACCACTACGATCATCGTGTCCAGTCTCGGATCTGACCCTGGGTGTTCATGTTCGTGTCTGTATCCATTCTCCCCATTCAGTTCTCTACACCAGAACACATCATGTGTCCAACCTTCGGACATGAATCAGAAACAATGAAAATTCACACAAATTTCTAACCCGCGCAGATCGCCGCCGCACCGTTCCAATCTGCTCCGCGTCCCGTCCACCACCGCGCCTTCCGTATCGCCCTGACCGAGTCGCCACCGTCCAGACCGGCGATCCTTTTCCCTTGACCGCCTCATCGTGCGCCGACGACTCTAAGTACTAGGGAGTGGTCTAACCGGTGTCCCTCTGCCTCAGTCTCCGCCAGTGCCGGTGCCATCTAATCCCGCACGCCAAGCGTTCGATCTTCACCCCTCGACCTTTTCCTCTCGGTAAGTCCCCAGCGCTTTGGATCACCGTTCTTTTCCACGGCTAGCAGCTCCGGTCGTCAGGCCAGCGCCACGCCTTACTACGCCGCTACCCGACGTCCGCCCGTCAAGCTCAACTTTTCTGCATGTGAATGTCCTCCTCTGCTCACTCTTTTTTCTCTCTCGTTTCTTCTTTTCTCTCTCACGAAGAATGAGAAAGGAAGGACATGCCATTGATGAAGGACCTTTATATATAGCAGTACTAGTCATAACCCGTGCCCATAGGGCATGGTTCATTTAAGGTATTCCCCCTCAAAATCTTGGACCCCCAATTTTAAACGAACAATAATAATTTTGTGGCCCCCATCAAAATATTAAATCCCAACCACTGCTGGATGTGAATTTTCTTTGGATTCCCCATAAAACCCCACTCTCAATAATGCTCATCCACAACCATTATGAGGCCTCCATCAAAATATTAAATCCCAACCATCAAATATTAAATCCCCATCTTTGGATTCCCTATAAAACCCCACTCCCAATAATGCTCTTTCCCATAAAAGCCCACTCCCAATAATGCTCTTCCCCATAAAACCCCACAACCGTTGATTCACCAAAATTAAATCCCAACCACTCTTTATCTTGGCACAGTCAGCCGTAGGATTCAAAAACCTTTGTGTTTTGTATAATAGATATGTAAAAGGACATTATTGATGATGAGGGTTCTATGCATATATCAGTATGTGCATATAGCTGTATATGTAAAGTACAGTACTTAGAGTATCAAACATTTATTACTACTATTATTATCATTATTATTGATTATTATTATTAAGCTACAATCAGAGTTGGCAGCAAGAGTTTTATTATATTAATAAATATGATCCTTATTATTTTTTTAAGATGTAAATTCATATGCAACAATTTCCAAATATTATATATTGTGACCAATATATATATATATATATATAATTTTTTTTTTATTTTTTTCACAATGGAAATTTTATTGAAAGGAAGGCAGGAAACAGACAACACAGAACCATACACCCTGGCCCACACGGAAGACCAAAACACAAAAACCAAAATTTGAAAATTTGAAAGAGCACGTTGCCCGGGGTGGGGGGCACGTGGCAGACGTACGCGGGTCCCAAGGGGGGGCAGGTCCACGCACGAGGCCCGAAGGGGTGCGCTGGTCCCGAGGGGAGGGGGCCTCGGGACCCTCACCTGCAGCCGGGGTGGAGGGGATGCGCCACCGGGGAGTCGTGCGGGCCACGACACGACGAAGGGGGGCAGGGGCTGAGGGGCGGAGCTCCGGACCTTCAGGGGGGGAAGAGGGGGCGTTAAGCTCCCGGGGGGGAGGCGACCCGACGGCGAGAGCCACGGCGAGGATGGGGATCCGCGGGAGGGGGGGCGCCGGGATCGACACCACGGAAGGGGAGGGGAGGAGTGGGAGCTACGCCAAGGAGGAGAGGGGGGGAGGCCACCTCCGGGACAGGGGGTACCGGCGGAGTAGGACGCAGGCGGAGGGGAAGGGGGCCGGCGCTGGGGGAAACCCAGGAAGGGGGATGATGCAGGCGGAGGAGACGCCAGCCTGGAAGCAGATCCGGAGAACAAACGCGGAGGCGGGCACGGTGGAGGGGAGCTGGGGGCGCACCGCGGGGGAGCCGGAGGTGGCCCCGACGGTCACCAGGCCTGACAGGGGGGGCAACGGCCGCAGGGGCACCACGACGATGCGGCAGGGAGAGCGGACGACGCCCACGATGAGGCATAGGGGGAGCCGTGACCGCCGGAGACAGGGAAGTACCGGTAGGACGCTGACGAGGGGTCATAGATGGGGTACCAGTGCCACTGCTGAGGAGGGTCCACCGACGAGGCAGGGGGAAGTGCGACGAGCTGGTCGTCTGGAGGAGAGGGCGACGGGAGCAAAGCCGCTGCCGAAGCGGGGGGGGGAGAAGGGGCAGGGATCGAAAGAGAAGACGACGAGGAGGAGGGCACGGCGAGATGGGCGGGGGGAGGCACGAAGGTGGGGAGCTCCGGGGGAAGCCAACCTCCGGGGCGGGGTAAGACGACGGGGGGTCATCCGAAGTGGGGGGAGGCGTGGGGGGAGGGTGCGCATGGGGGAATACGACCGCCAGGGCGGAGGGCGCCCGAGCCGGAGGAAACGAAGGGGCCAAACCCGACAGAGCGGAGAGGGCCCCCTGATCCACAGGGATGCCGAGGGTCAAGAGAGGAGGTTGGCCCGCGGCGGGCGCTGCCAGAGCTCCGAAAGGACGTCGCGGGAAGGGGGGCAGAGGGAGGAGCCACTGCCGAGGGAGGGGGTGGCGCAACTGTAGGGACGATGACTCTGGGGAGCGGCGTACCGGGAAGAGGCCGCACAGAGCGAGAGGTGCCGAGGAAGACAGACGGAGGGACGAGGAGGGACGGAGCCGGAGACGGCCGAGGGCGCCGGGAGCGGCGATGCCGACGTCGCGAGGTCAGCGGCGGCTCCGAGGAAGAGAGGGGAAGGGGGGGAAGGGCCGCCGCACGCCAAGCAGACGCCGGCCAAGGAGGGGGGGCTAAGGGATCCCGGCCGAACGAAGTGGCCGGGGAAGCCGGAGGAGGCGGGAGCTACCCGACGGAGGCGGGGGCGCCGGGGGCCGGCCGGCCACCGGCCATGACCCGGGGGAACCTCGAAGAGCTGGGGAGCTCCTTCGAGCGCAACTATATATATATATATATATATATATATATATATATATATATATATATATATATATATATATATATATATATATATATATATATATATATATATATATATATATATATATATGGGCTTGGCCCTACCTATAATTTCGAAAATGGATTAGAAACCTTAGAATATTATTATGTTATTTTAAAACATGGATTTTTTATATTTTGACAAAAGCTTAGTTTTGCCTAAAAATGAGTTTCAAAAATTTTAAGGTATTTTTCCTAAAAAATATTTGACCAATAAAATATAAGTTTTCCAAATACTATAAATATATTCCAAAATAAGTATATAATAATTATTTACAAAATTTCCTTGAATATCGACCTTGATCATGGCTAATTTATTTATATTTCTTTTGCCAACTTTGGATTTCCTTCACATCGACCATAGTCAGTTGGACTATTCTGGAACTAACGGGAATATCAGTTTCACCAGCTAAGGACCACATACGAGTACAGTTCCTATTTCTTTCCATTATTGTTAATTACTATAATTGCATGATTAGTAATGTGTATACTTGATTCTTGACACGTTCGTCGAGATAGTGAGTCCATGTTTACCTGTTTTACTTGATCATGGTTTTCATGTCTAGTAGTCGGGCGGGGAAGTACCAAGTAAATATCTGATCAGACCTTAGACCTTGTCATATTGTATTGCATACTGTATAGTAGACCTTGTAGACTGTGCTTTATTTATATTTCTTGCAAAGTAGACCTTGTAGACCGTACGGTGTAACTATCCCAGACCGATCACATATTGAAAGATGTACTTCAAATCACATAGAGGGTTATGTTTCCTTGTTCCATGTTTTACTTCTCTTTATAGTTCATGTCAACTGTTATCCTTTATTTTTCATGTCATTATTTCAGTTTATTTATTCCATCATGTATGTCATTTTCTATTCACCGTATTTATTGTCGTTATCATATATTTGGAACTGCATGCATGTATTGTACTCATTTTCTTCCTGACTAGAAATCATATTTTTTCAGATAGTCGTAGCTACACTATGCACTTGGGTTCTCGGAAGAGCTATGGATACGTGTCAAAGGCCAATCCTAGAGACTAGCTAGATAAATAGTGATCATATAGTTGTTATCTAAATTTTGTGAGAGGTTGTATTTTATCAAAATGTAAAACTTGTAAATATTAAAATTTGAGTTTAGTATTGTAAATGAGCAATAGAGATATCATTTTTGTGTTTTGAGCATTATGGCCTAGACAGCTTACTATGTTGATTCTGCAACGTAGGCTGGACTTGCTCACGCACTCGCATCCGGAAAAGCGGGTGCGGGTCGTGATAGTTTTTGAAGGTTAAAATATAAAACTTAAAATAAAAACTTTTGAGTTATATATGTTAGGGTTTGGTGGAATTTGTTTTGAGTTGATTTGGTTACCTATTTTAAAAGATAGACAAAGTTCTATCTCCTAGGATTTAAATCGAGTCTGAAATAGGAAAGTTGTCAAGGAGTTGGTTTAAATTAGATTTAATTAATATGGATGCATATTAATCCACAAAAATCAATCTAAAATAGGTCTAAGAGGATAGGACACCCTAGAATAGGTTCTATGAACCCTACTTGGACTAGTTTTGGGTCGGTAGAATTTTTGTGATCGATTTGAGTCCAATATGTCTATAGTTCTTAAATTAGATTTAATTTAGTATGGCTACATATTAATCCACAAAATTAATCTAAAATTGGTCTAAGAAGTTAGGGCACCCTAGAATAGGCTCTATGAACCCTATTTGGACTAGTTTTGGGTCAGTAGAATTTTTGTGATCGATTTGAGTCCAATATGTCTATAGTTCCGACTTGTGTGCCATTTGAAAATAAATAACACATGAAAACTCAATTGAGTGGAACACCATTGGCATGTGTATAGTAGGCTCAAAATAGGTCAAAACCATATATTGGATCAAAAAGTTTGGATCGGATTTGGGCCTCAAATCGGAATTGAAAAAAATACATCGAAACTACGACGAAGGATAAAATGACTATTTTGATCCCAAAGTTGTGCAAGAGATATGTATTGTAACGAAACATATTTGAATGGGAGATGATATACCAAAATGAGATGGACTCGTCTAGAACATAAATATAAAACTTATTTCAAGGAATTGGTCAATGTCGTGCTTCAAAAATCAAATCTACGGCAAAGTGTCTGTATATACATAATTAAAAATAAAATATAGTTTAATATATAAAAATTATGTAAAATAAATAAATAACCCCCCTTCCCCTTTCAAAAAAAAATCAGGGTGCTTACACCCTCAAAATCACTTAAAACCCTAGTTTTAAAACTTTAGATCTACACCAAAATACTCAACAAAACCGAAAAGTTCAAATAATAAATATGTAGAGAAAGTAATGATGCACAATAAAGACTAAAAATATGTAGGAGAAATCAAAGAAATAAAATAAGCAATGTTGGTCTCTCAATTAGTGCAAGATGTACTTGCCTATAGGTGGTTAAGGAAAATGAATGAGAGTGAATGTGAAGGGAGAAATGTGAGGGCTAATATATGGTCGGGGAAAGGATCTTGGCCCTTGGATGAGCCAAATCACCAATCTAAGCCACCCAAGAAAACCAAAGGCCCAATAGTCGAAGAGTGAATCAGGTCATTAATCCATTCTACATAAGGTCCTAGTACAGGCAATTACCACTAGTTATTCTACAAGTCCAGGGTGGTCCCACATATAAAATAAATCTAATGCTCAAAACTTGAAACCATAAATATGAAACACAATATAAAGCTTGATTTATAAGAAAATTTAAATACCAAAAATACGAAATTCGAGAACGAATGTGACAGTTGATGGTCCTGATGTGCTGTGAGTCAAGCATTTTGAGGAGTCCAAAATTTAGACATTGATAAATGAAGGCATGACACCTGAAATAGAATTAGAGATAATATTGAAATTCACTACTCAAGTTAATCTTTTGGAAGCTTGCATCTTTCTAAGGTTTGTCGTGCACCGATCCCTCTATATCTTATTGTTGAAATATCTTTTTTGTCTATCCTTCATAATTGGGCTTCCTCAATAGCTAATTAATCCTGAAATCTCCATAGTATTTACACACCCTTTAAATTTTAACATCTATGATGATTACCTTTCAATGTCCTATTCTCCTTCTTTAAAAATCTCGTCCCTTTTGAATCCAAATTTACTCACTCATCAGTTTTATCCCAATATTATATTCATTTGACCTTGTAATTTTTTCATTATCAATTATCAACTTCACAACCTATAGAAGTTTTAAAATCCGCAATTTTGACTACTAAGTAATCCATCTTGAGAATTGAAAGCCCATCATTCCAATCCTTTTATATTTTCTATAATTTATGAACTAATTTATTTATTTGTACTTGTACCCCACTAGGCAAAAATCTCTTCTTTAATATTTATGCCACCCCTCTACCTTTATCGACCCTTTTTTTGAATCCCACAACTGTAGAAGTTTTGAATCCCCAACCTTGACTACTAAAGGATCAATCATCATGAAAGTTCAAAATCCATCATTCAAATTCTTACCTATATTATCATCAAGTTAAGAATTTTATTCAACCTAAATATGTATTTTACAAATCAAAATTTCGTTACGCATCCCCCAATCACATATCCAGTTTGGTTGATCTTATCTTAATTTCATATTCCTGAATTTCATCATTCAATATCATCACTTCTGAGTTCTACAAAAATCAAGGAAACTTAAAATTTATTATTCCCCTTATCTACTGATATCTACTAATCAAAAATTAAGTTTTAAGGTCTATTCTCCTCACCATCATTCAAATTTCTACCAATGATTTCAACTTTTGAAATTCTATCAAATAAATCTTTAATCACCATAATCACCTTGTTGTCTAAGATTATCAAATTTAGTTTGAAGGTTTACTAATAACAAAATCAGAACTTGTTTCTTTCTAAAAAGTTTTGTCTCTCATCATTTCCACAACCCTATCCATAAATTCCTCAGACTTTCTTATCTATATGTATCTCTAGAAATTCTTATCCAGTATAAAGTCCACTACTCTATCATAAACATAGAATTGACAAACCATTTTACTTAAATGAGATCGTAAAGGCAAATCATTCAAATCCTGACACTACAAAAAAAATTGGCCTTCTGGGAGGACACTTGTAAAACCCCTCAAAATTAAAAGAATGTTTAATTTGGGTTAAAAATATTTTATTAGATTTTTATTTATTTTTAGTTAATTTTTATCCTATTTTTATTATATAAAAGGGCTATAGTCATTATTGAGTTTGAATGTGCAAGTTGACTAGAAAGTATGGCATGCCTAGTGTAGTCGGATGCTTTGACTAGCATACTAGCCATGTTAGGGATGTCATAGTCATATTTTAGTCATTTGTATGTTAACAATTCAAATTGTGACCCAAGTCATATTTTTAATTAATTAGTTAGTTATATAAGCCTTATGACTTTTTAGGAGACCCGGTTATATCAAACCTTCCTGAACTTTTTCCAAGCCAAACCCAAACGTATGTAGGCATGTTGGGTATATATATATATATATATATATATATATATATATATATATATATATATATTCAGATTTTTGGATCTATATTTATATATAGATCTAATTGGTTCTATATTCGGAAATACCTATTTAAATATTAATCCTTAGCCAATCATTTAGCCAACTCACCAACATATCAATCCGACCAAATGGGACCCACACCATGGCTGACCAAAACAACCCCCTATGTATATTCAGCCAACTCTCCCTATAGGAATATGTTTCCTATAATACTACATGCATGTAAACCATAAAGCCCATATATATATATATATATATATATATATATATATATATATATATATATATATATATATATATATATATATATATATATATATATTTGTATATACTTCTACCCAAAATTCAAACCCTAACTTTAGTTAATCTCTTTCTCCCTCTTGGCCGACCACTCCCATCTCTCCCTCTCCCAATATTCGGCAGCACCCCTGCTCTAAAACCCATCAACTTCATCTCCTTCACTACCAACCCTCTTCTCCATCATAAAAACTCATCCTTTCACATTTCTTCCATCCAAACTCCACCAAACAAATCCTAGAAACTTCATCTTCACCATCCAACCTTCAAGAGACATTTCTAACACCTTCAAACCTATCAAGAAGGGGTTAGCAAGCAAAGAAGGCAAAAAAGTTGAGAACTTTGGTAAGGAGGACCACCCGCAAGCCTTCTAGCAAAGGATTTCGGTAAATTCTATTTTTTCCATCTCGAATCTTACGGTTATAATTCTGTAAAAAATCTGAGATTAATATCCTAGAAATTAGATTTTGATCCCATTTATCATATATTTTTGTCACTAGAAGTTGCATCTAGAATTGTTGAGAAATCGGATTTCAGTAACGTTGATTTTTAGCACCGTTGTGAAGGAACTCTATTTTATTGTTGGTATTTTTTAAAATTGAATCTAGTGTACATTTATTACTATAAAATATAATTTTTTAAGTATTTTTTCATGATTTTATCAACTCAGATCTGATAGAAAAAAATAGGAGTCGAAATACTAGCTTTTTGGGTAAACTGCTGACATAGAAAGGCTATAAATTATGATCTATGTAGTTGTTCATTAATGAGTTTATTTTCTGAGAAATAATATATATTAATTCTGTTCTATTATGTTATTTGACATATTTAAGCCATATTGGGTAGTTGGTGATGTTCCGGACATGTTTCGGATAGACTAGCCGACATATACGTCGAATAGTCATAAATTTTTCTTAGAATTCAAAATCTAGAATTCAGAGCTTATTCCTGTGTAAAAAATTAAAATTATTATTTTTATAATTTTAGATGATTTAGGCATATCCTCGAAGTAGGGGCATAACCGACAAATTTGGAAGTCAGAAACCGTAAAACTAGGTCCCGGTGTCTCATGGAATGTATGTGTATGGTGTATGAATCTAAGTGGTTCCATGAGATATTTGGATATATTTATTATGGTTTAAAATATTAAATTAGCTAATTAAGTCCTATTATAAGTTTTATGATTAAGACTTAAACTAGTTAATTAATTATGTAGGAGCATTGGATTCCGGAGGCGTGGACATAAGAGCTACCTTTCATCTTCACACAATGGAATCAGGCAAGTGCACCTTGCTATTGTTCAGTTCTATTATATCATTGTTCTTTATTTCTTGTTATTTTTATTATTGTCTTGGATCTTAGTGGATATATCAATATGGGCTTTCGAATTATATTCGAGTGCGTTCAACTATTAAGTTGTCTAGTATTGATAACTAGAGCTTTCCTGTGATTCTTTGGATTTTATTTCTATTAAGACCTACAGGATACGACACATGATTGACACATATATTATCCTGATACCTGAGCTTGATTACCTGAGATACCGGATTCCTTGATACTTGTAGGATATGATTGGTTATTATTTTTTTATATTTTTTTAGATGTGCTGTCTAAATACAGGTCAGAACGGTAAGTTGTGGATGCAACTTATTGATTCTTGAGAGTTGAGGACAATTACTACTTGTGCGGGCTATGCTGTGCATTTACACTTTATATATATGTATCTATATTTATTCGGAGAGGAGCCCTATTTCATGAGTTACAGCCTCTCTTAGTTACCGTTGAGACTCCAGTACCAGAGCTACGACTATATGTACCCTATATCCGGATGTCTTTTACTTTGGAGATGTCTACGCTTACGAACGTTGTCCTTAAAGCGTCACGTCAGTTTGGTTTAGTCACCTTGTGATATTTTCATTTACTATACTTTAGCTTGTATATTATGTGCCTTGCTATGTCCCTAAGGACCTGGTTATTCCCCAGATATAGCTGATAAGATCTTTCCTGAGGAGTACGGGCCGGGAGTCTATTCTTCTTTGTACCAGCTGTGGAAGACGAGGTTGATCCGTAGTAGTTCTTCATTTATTTCTATATTTATTTTCTGCCAGAGCTGAGGACTTGTAGTTACTTCTTTTATATTTTTTATTTTATCTGAGACTTGTATTGTTCATTTATTTTGTTAAGACTTGTATCCATGGATTTTCCATGTGACTTTTATATTGTTATTTGACATTATTCTGGTTCTTTTATTCAGCATGGTATGTCTTGTCACTATTCTGTGATTACTTGTACCCGTGGATGAGATTAGTTCTTGTGTCTGCCATATTTATTATTCTACAGCTTAAGATACTTTTCATTGGTCCATTAAATTGGGTATACCTATGGAATGTGTCTGCTGGCATGCCACGTGTTCTAGTCCTTATGGATTTTGGGACTGGGACATGACAATACTATTAGGAACGCTAGCTAGTCTGAAACGTACTAAAAAAATTAATAATTGGAAAGGATATTTTTTTGTAACAAAAAGTAGTTTTATTTGGGACAGATTGGAGATAAATATCTTATTCGGGATTATTAATAATTTTTGTCCCAAATAATTCTTGGGATCGTCTCAAATAATATAGAGGGAATGACAATTATTTTGTGCTTCATCCCCAAAATTTTTGGAAAACTTTCCTAACCATTGGATTTCACATTGTACATCAACACCGTTCATCCAGCTTCGGGCTCCACTCTTTACTACTCTCTCTCTCTCTCTCTCCCCCGCTTTGTTTTGGGATAAACCAATTTTTTAAAGTGTACTTTTCTCCGGGTCGGTGAGGAGAAACCAAAATTCACTGCTCTCTCTCTCCCCATTCCAAAAATTCATCAACAACGTTCTTATTCCTCCTCTCTCCATCTGTCACGATCCGCTACCCAAATTGTTGGTCCGGGCCGAGTCATGTCCAGCCTGCGCTTGAGATAAAGCGCAGTAAGCTGTTCTAGAGATAACAAGATAAGACTAAATGTGCTAACAGTTCTATAAGTAATAAAGAGTCATAAATGCTCCAAACACAAAAGTCATCTCATAGAATAGTGAGTCCAAGTACAAGTCCAAAATGTAAAACTGGATACAGTTCCAGTTACAAAATATGTAGTCTAATACATGACTACACTAAATATCCCGAACAACTACACAAACTAGGCGAGTTTCTCCGCAGGTACGTCCTCGTAAGACAAAGCCAGGTCCTCGGCAGTATCCCCATAATATGAGTCACAGAGCAACTCCTCCTCAGTAAGAATACCTACAACGTTATCCTGTCAGGACGGGAGCAAGTACTGAATCTAACAAACATATAATACTGATCATGTGATGAAAAGAAATGACATATCCTGTTTATCCAGTTTTAGTTACATTTTATCATGGCAATAATTTATTGTTTTTAAAGTTTAAAACTGTAGTAGGTGAGTGATCAGTCAATAGGTAATCAGGATGTACAACGGTACATATCAATTTTCTGAAGTGTACATACGTACACTTAACGGCATCAGTGTACATCCATACACAAACGCGGGACCAGACATACGACACAGATACATATAGAATGTAACGGTGCTCGGTAAATACATACGGAGAAGGGGGTCATGATCACGTACACTACTAGCAGTTTCTTCTTAACCCGTTGTTTAAATATGTGAGAGATATAAAACTATCCTAAACATGGTAGAGACTGAAAGTAATACAACATGTGAAGTTTTAACTTGCTACCCCAAGGATCAGCATTTAACATGGTTGGTGAATCACAGTTTATTGTTTATAGCAGTATGTAAAGTTTGTAAAAGTACTTGCCTCTAGCAAAGCAAAGCAGCGATAAAAAGCTATAGATGCCTGGTAACTCCTCACTGTAGAAATAAATACATAACTTAGTTTTTATACTAAGTTTAAACACTAAGATACTTGGTGGTACAACACGACTTCCTGATTGGACACCTAGCCAAATGGTGACTTTAGCATATGAGACCAATGTGGGATGACACAATACTATAACTAACTTTCTAGGGCCTTTACACTAGTGCGGGGTGAGGTTCAATACGACTAAAACTCAAATTAAGATAAAACATTAAAAGTCATAACTATTCAATAAATAAATCAACTGTACATTGTGTTCCAACAATTTTTGGGATAGACAAAAAGCTCAATTTTACATAAAAATAAAGTACCAAAATGATCCTTGTTAATTATAGAAATTTATTATAATTTTTTTGGAATTTATTAACCAGTACATGTATTTTATAAAAATCAGTTTTCATAAGTACACAGAAAGTGAGTTCTGGTTTCATATGTCAAAACAGTGGCAAAACTATAAATTAAATACTGTAAAAATTATGCTAAATTAGCTAAATTAACACGGTATCTAAATACTATTTTTCCAGAATTTTAGCAGCAATTAAAATATTTTTAGAAATTCAAAAACAACATGGTACACAATCTGAAATTAAATAATTAATTATCTGCGTATTTTGTCCATGTACATAATTTGAACCAGAGTTCAAATACAGGACCCAAGGCCATGAATCAAGTCCAATATGACTTGTACAGGTCTTGAATGTGTGAAAATATATTTGCGCCCAAAATCTCATGCTAGGCTTGGACACCAAATGGTTGCAGTACTTAAAATACACAAAAATACAAAGAGGTAAAAGTACATAATAAATACTAATATTTTAACAATATGAAATTATACATAGTAGTCATATAAATATGACAAGTATATTTACATATATTAAAGTATAATATATGTACAATATTACGTAAATTATAGAGGCTAAATAGTTATGTATACATACATATACATACATATACATATATAACACACACACACACATATATATATATGTGTGATATATATATATATATATATATATATATATATATATATATATATATATATATATATATATATATATATATATATATATATATATATATATATATATATATATATAATATATTATATATATATATATTATTATTATATATATATATATATATAATAATAATAATAAAAAATATATATATATATATAATAATAATAATAATATTATATATATATATATATTATATATATATATATATATATATATATAAAGAAATAAATATATAACATATACATATACGTATATACATAATATAGATATATAACAGTAAATATACATATATAATAACAGTAAGTATAATATATATATATATATATATATATATATATATATATATATATATATATATATATATATATATATATATATATATAATTAAAACAAAGAAAAAAAAGAAAAAATAAAAAAAAACAGAGCCTAAGGCTCGAACTCGGGTTACTGAGCGGGGGGGGGGGGGGGGGGGGGGGGGTGGTTAAATTCGCGCGCGCTGACCAGTAGGCCAACTCGGGCTCGCTGTTAGGAAATGGTTTAACTTAATTATATTTTGGTTTTAAGTTAACGGGTTGTAACCCGATAACATTTCTTCGTGTCCGGACAGTTAAGGACACGAAGTACAGTCGAGTCCAAGTGTCCGGGTCAATTACGACCCGCACGACACGAGTTTGCCGTGTCCACACATACCACTAGAGTCGTCGTGTGTTGGCGAGTCCCATAAGTGAAAACGAGACACAATAGGACACGAGAGGCCAGAAGACACGTACGTGTCCAAGTCGAGCGGGCTACTGGGGCGACGACTGGGCGGAGGAGGCGTCGTGGCAGTAGTGCTTTGGTGGGGCTGGGCTCAGCTTGGTGGGGCGAACGCGTCGGCGGGTGGTTGATGACGACGGTGAATGCTGTGGAGGTGGCGGTGGGGTGTGGCCGGAGCTAGGGTTACGACGAAGGAAGAATGGGGGATACAAATAAAAATTGCATCTCGCACTTAAAACAATTAGTTAATTACAAACTACCACTGAAATAATTTAAGTATTTACAAACTGCTATTAAAACATTTTAATTAATTACAAAACTATATTAAAACATTTTAACAAATTACAAAATGGTATTTTAGTTATTAAAACTCATTTAAAAATTATTTTAAAAAATTGTAGAAAAATTCCTAAAATCATATTAAATTATTTTAAGGCTAAATATGTCATTAGAAATTAATTAACACTAATTAAATCAAAATTGAAAAATCAGGGGCTGACAAGTCTTCCCTCCTTGAAAAATTTCGACCTCGAAATTCACAAGGATTGAAGACCCTACAATTTTCTAACATAGCAAGCAATGCAACAATTGACTAAGGCTACGATCGAAACTAACCTCTAAGGTATCAAACGGGAACGGGTGGTTCCCTCGCAGCGGTTGGGTCGAACAGGTAAGGATATCTCTCCCTCATGTCCGACTCCCTCTCCCAAGTAGATTCATCCGGAGAATGGCGGCTCTAAGCTACTCGTACTAAGGGTATAACCTTGTTCCTCAGCCTCTTCTCCCTCCTGTCTAATATCTCCACTGGCTGCTCAGTAACTGTAAGGCTCGGTCCGACCTCCAACTCTGAATGATCTAGCACATGACTGGGGTCTGGAATATTTCTCCTCAGCTGAGATACGTGAAAGACATCGTGAACTCCTGCTAGGTTGGGTGGAAGTGCAACCCTGTAAGTTACATCTCCGATCCTGCCAAGTATCTCGAATGGCCCGATGTATCTGGGGCTCAACTTCCCTCTTCGTTCGAACCGGATCGTCCCTCTAGTAGGCGATATCTTCTCTAGCACCATATCACCGTCAACGAACTCCATCGGCCTGCGACTAGCATCGGCCCAGTATTTCTGCCTGTCCTGAGCTACTGTGAACCTTTCTCTGATCATCTCGACCTTCTCTGCTGCATCCGTGATCATCTCTGGCCTAAGCATAACTCTGTCCCCAATATCATTCCAAAAGAGCGGTGTACGGTATCGTCGTCCATATAGTGCCTCGAAAGGAGACATACCGATGCTGGCTTGGTAGCTGTTGTTGTATGAAAACTCTACCAAGTGCAGATGGCTCTCCCATGATCCGCCAAAGTCTAGCACACAAGTCCTCAGCATATCCTCCAGTGTCTGTATCGTCCTCTCGGACTGCCCATCTGTCTGCGGGTGGTACGCCGTACTGAATTTGAGCCAACTGTCCAACTTCTCCTGCAAGCTCCTCCAGTAGTGGGACGTAAATCTGTTGTCTCTGTCCGATACAATACTCACTGGTACTCCATGCAAGCGAACAATCTGCTGCATGTATAGCTCCGCCAACTTCTCGGTGGAAAGCCCCACCTTGAAGGGTATGAAGTGCGCACACTTCGTCAGCCTGTCCACGATGACCCAAATGACATCCTTTCCTTCTTGGGAATGATGAAGCCCTGAGACGAAGTCCATCGTAATGTGTTCCCACTTCCACTCGGGAATGGGTAACGGCTGCAACAGACCAACTGGCCTCTGGCGCTTCGCCTTGACCTGCTGGCAAACTAGACATCTCGAAATGAAACGTGATATATCTCTCTTCATCCCGTGCCACCAAAGATGTTCCTGTAAGTCACGGTACATCTTGTTAGCACCAGGGTGAATAGAATATCTCGATTGGTGCGTCTCCTGTAAGACTGCCTCTATCAGCTCTCCCTTCGGCACGCACAATCGGCTGCCATGCCTCAAAGATCCATCCTCTGCTACGGTGAAGTCATCCAGCAATCCAGCTAAAGCCTGGGCTCGAAGTTTGCGAAGGCTCTCATCTGTAGACTGTGCCTCCCTGATCTGCTCCATCAAACCTGACTGAATGTCAAGCGCCATCATCTGTATCACTGATCCTGGCCGAACTATCTCGATACCGAGCTTCTCCAGATCTTTTCGCAAATGCCGATCTATCATCAGATACCATGCCATCGGATGCCTATTCAGCGCATCCGCCACCACATTTGCCTTCCCGGGGTGATATTATAAATCGATGTCGAAGTCCTTTATCAACTCCAACCATCGTCTTTGCCTCATGTTCAGCTCTTTCTGCGTAAACACACACTTTAAGCTCTTATAGTCAGTAAAGATTTCCACACGCTCTCCGTATAAGTAATATTTCCATAACTTGAGTGCAAAGATCACCGCAGCTAACTCTAGGTCATGGGTAGGATAGTTCCGCTCATGAGTCCGTAATTGCCTGCTGCTGTAGGACACATCCTAGTCCCTTTCTTGAAGCATCGCTGAATATGGTGAAACCTCCAGATCCTGAAGGTAATGTCAGAACTGGAGCGGTCGTCAGCCTCCTCTTCAGCTCCTCAAACGCAGCCTGGCAGTCCTCTGACCAGATGTACTCTACATCCTTCTGCGTCAGCTTCGTCATGGGTTCAGCTATCCTAGCAAAGTCCTGGACGAACTTTCTATAAAAGCCGGCTAAACCCAGAAAGCTCATGATCTTTGAAACTGAGGTCGGAGCCTTCCATGTCTCAACTGCAGCAATCTTTCTGGGGTCTACCGAGATCCCCTCTTCAGTGATTATATGACCGAAAAACTCCATTCGATCCAAAAGGAACTCGCACTTTGACAACGTGGCAAACAACCTCTCCTGCCTCAGAATACCCAAAACTATCTGCAAGTGCTCTGTGTGCTCCTCTGGCGTCTTCGAGTATATCAGGATGTCGTTGATAAATACTACGACGAACTTATCCAGATACTAGTGAAATATCTTATTCATCAAATTCATAAAGACAACTGGCGTATTTGTGAGACCAAATGGCATCACCAGAAACTCGTACTGTCCGTACTTCGTGTTGAACGCCGTCTTCTGGATGTCTGTTGCCCTGACCTTCACCTGGTGGTACCCGGATCTCAAATCTATCCTGGAAAATACTTTTGCCCCACTCAACTGGTCGAACAAATCATCTTTCCTGGGCAGAGGATATTTGTTCTTATTGGTGATGGCATTCAACGCCCGGTAGTCAATACACAACCGAACTGTACCATCCTTTTTAGGCACAAAGAGCACTGGCGCTCCCCATGGAGAAGCACTAGATCGAATGAAACCCTTTTTCAACAGGTCATCAATCTGCTCCTTCATCTCTACGGCCTCTTTGGGGTTCACTCTATAGCAAGCCCATGATACTGGTGATGAACTCGGTACTAAATTTATGGTGAACTCCACATCTCTGTCAGACGGAAGTCCTGGAAGATCCTTTGGGAATACATCCATAAACTCTCTAATGATAGGGTGTGGCAGTGCTAACTCCCCAACAGTCGTACAACAGTTCGGCTCTAGGCTGATCTCCGGCCCTGTCCTCCTGACACTGAATGGTGCTGTGCCTGGGGGACTAAACAGAATACTACCCTCATGATAGTCTATAGCTGCATGGGCATAGCTAAGCCAGTCCATCCCCAATATGATATCATAACCGCGGAGTGGCATCATAAAGAATCGTCCCCTAAACTCTCTCCCGACTATAAAAATAGAGCATCTATGGATAGCTCTAATGGGCACTGGTCTGCCTCCCGTCATTACTCTACTGATCTCCTTGGTAGGTGTAGCTACTAAGTGGTGTTTATGCAAAAACTCTAATGACAGGAAGCTATGAGATTTACCAGAATCAAACAAGTATAGAGCTAGAAAAGTATACAAATAAACATGACCTGTGATGACGTCAGCCAAATAATCTGGCTCCGAAACCTGCTCCGACTCCGGCTCAAGGGCTAGACTATAAGCCTTCCCTTGGGGTCCCTTATGCTGCTGCAGATGTTGCCCAAACCTCTGCTGCTGAGTCGGAAGCGGACCTCTAGTCTTCGCTACTAGGCAGTCTCGATGCTGATGGGTGGCAGACCCACAAGCCAAACACTGCCCCAACCTCTTCCTACAGATGGTAGCATCGTGGCCTACCCTCTTGCAGAATACACAAAACCTCCCTTCTGTTGCTGTCCGGGTCCCGGGGCTCTAACTGGCGGGGTTGGATGATGTGATGTGGAAGGACGGTATATCTGCTAGTGCGGCGTCGTTGCTTTCTGCTGGAAAGCTGGACGCTTGGACGGTCCCTCGAGGTGTACAGAAGCCGGCCTCTTGCAAGACTGAAGACGCTCCTCAATGCTCCGGGCCAACTCTAGGCTCTGGTAATAATCAGTCGTACCGTTCGCCACTATAAGAATGCCGATGTCTGGAACTAGACCATGGCAAAACCTACGCGTCATCTCCTCTGGGTCTGCAACTAGACTAGGAGCGAAACAGCTCAGGCGACTAAACTCTGCCACATACTCATCAACAGAACGGTTCTCCTGCTGGATGTTCTGGAATCGTAGCCCCATGGCTACCCTAGCGGTGGTCGAGAAGAATTTCTTCTTGAACTGGGTCTTGAACTGATCCCAAGTGGCCCTCCCTTTCGCAAATAACGGCTCATTTCGGAACCAAACTTCTGCCAAGTCTATCAGCAGAAATCTCGCTGCCTCGACCTGGAGGTCATTCGGCATCCTAACTCCAAGAAGCTTCCTCTCTACCGAGTCTAGCCAGTCATCTGCTACTACTATGCCCTCAGTCCCTGAGAACTCCTTGGGGTTCAGACCCATGAAGTTCTTGATCGTCCCCGCTCTCTGCTGTGGCTCTACAGGTGGTGGGACCACGGTACGTTCCTCAGAACGCTCCATGCTCTGGCGGAGTAGGGTGGTCTGCTCTTGATGGGTTGTTAGGAACCCGTGGATCAGAGTGAGCAGTTGGTTTCCATCGAGTGTGACGAAAGCCTGGATAGGTATAGTAATAGGGGGTGGTGGAAGTATCGGGTCCTGCTGGGACTGTGATGTGGAAGGTGGTGGAGGCATCTGGATTTGTGGATTTGTAGAGTGGGGGAATATGGTAGGTAGAGGTGGAGGTGTATCGGTCAACTGATCAGCTGACTGGATAAGGAGTGTGCCATTCTCAGGTGTGACGTACTGGGATGAACGAGTAAGCACCATCTAATTACAATAAAAAGGACTTATAAGGACTCTTTAAAGTAAACAATCATAGACAAGAAAATCTAATTATAATAGCAAGCATGTGATGTATTTTCTATGTTGCAACCGTAGTATTCCTCTAGGTGTTCTAAGCGTCATTCCTAATGTTGTCTAATTACCTTAAGTTCCTAATTACAGGCATGCTTGGTACAATAACGTAACCAAACAATTTAGTCAAGACCCGCATGGGCCACCACTAAAGACATGTCACGATCCGCTACCCAAATTGTTGGGCCGGGCTGAGTCATGTCCAGCCTGCGCTTGAGATAAAGCGCAGTAAGCTGTTCTAGAGATAATAAGATAAGACTAAATGTGCTAACAGTTCTATAAGTAATAAAGAGTCATAAATGCTCCAAACACAAAAGTTATCTCATAGAATAGTGAGTCCAAGTACAAGTCCGAAATGTAAAACTGGATACAGTTCCAGTTACAAAATATGTAGTCTAATACATGACTACACTAAATATCCCGAACAACTACACAAACTAGGCGAGTTTTCCCGCAGGTACGTCCTCGTAAGACAAAGCTGGGTCCTCGGCGGTATCCCCATAATATGAGTCACAGAGCAACTCCTCCTCAGTAAGAATACCAACAACGTTATCCTGTCAGGATGGGAGCAAGTACTGAATTTAACAAACATATAATACTGATCATGTGATAAAAATAAATGACATATCCTGTTTATCCAGTTTTAGTTACATTTTATCATTGCAATAATTTATTATTTTTAAAGTTTAAAACTGTAGTAGGTGAGTGATTAGTCAATAGGTAATCAGGATGTACAGCGGTACATATCAATTTTTTGAAGTGTACATACGTATACTTAACGGTATCGGTGTACATCTATATACAAACGCAGGACCAGACATACGACACAGATACATATAGAATGTAACGGTGTTCGGTAAATACATACGGAGAAGGGGGTCATGATCACGTACACTACTAGCAGTTTCCTCTTAACCCGTTGTTTAAATATGTGAGAGATATGAAACTATCCTAAACATGGTAGAGACTGAAAGTAATATAACATGTGAAGTTTTAACTTGCTACCCCAAGGATCAGCATTTAACATGGTTGGTGAATCACAGTTTATTGTTTATAGCAGTATGTAAAGTTTGTAGAAGTACTTGCCTCTAGCAAAGCAAAGCAGCGATAAAAAGCTATAGATGCCTGGTAACTCGTCACTGTAGAAATAAATACATAACTTAGTTTTTATACTAAGTTTAAACACTAAGATACTTGGTGGTGCAACACGACTTCCTGATTGGACACTTAGCCAAATGGTGACTTTAGTATAGGAGACCAATGTGGGATGACACAATACTATAACTAACTTTTTAGGCCTTTACACTAGTGCAGGGTGAGGGTCAATACGACTAAAACTCAAATTAACACAAAACATTAAAAGTCGTAACTATTCAATAAATAAATCAACTGTACATTGTGTTCCAACAATTTTTGAGATAGACAAAAAGCTCAATTTTACATAAAAAAGTACCAAAATGATCCTTGTTAATTATAGAAATTTATTATAATTTTTCTGGAATTTATTAACCAGTACATGTATTTTAAAAAAATCAGTTTTCATAAGTACACAGAAAGTGAGTTCTGGTTTCATATGTCAAAACAGTGGCAAAACTATAAATTAAATACTATAAAAATTATGCTAAATTAGCTAAATTAACACAGTATCTAAATACTATTTTTCTAGAATTTTAACAGTAATTAAAGTATTTTTAGAAATTCAAAAACAGCATGGTACACAATCTGAAATTAAATAATTAATTATCTGCGTATTTTCTCCATGTACATAATTTGAACCAGTGTTCAAATACAGGACCCAAGGCCATGAATCAAGTCCAATATGACTTATACAGGTCTTGAATGTGTGAAAACACATTTGAGCCAAAAAAATCCATGCTAGGCTTGGACACCAAATGGTTGCAGTACTTAAAATACACAAAAATACAAAGAGATAAAAGTACATAATAAATACTAATATTTTAACAATGTGAAATTATACATAGTAGTCATATAAATATGACAAGTATATTTACATATATTAAAGTATAATATATGTACAATATTACGTAAATTACAGAGGCTAAATAGTTATATATACATACATATACATATATAACACACATATATAACACACACACACACACATATATATATATATATATATATATATATATATATATATATATATATATATATATATATATATATAACACACACACACACACACACACACACACACACACACACATATATATATATATATATATATATATATATATATATATATATATATATATATATATATATATATATATATATATATATATAAAACATATAATTACAGATCCATTATGGTTGGTCCAGGCTCCCTCCCCCTTCCCCATCCCCATGTCCCCTCCCCATCTGATGTCTCAGCCCCCGCCTAGGTCGGCGTCCGCCACCCATGGCCTGTCCCCCCGCCGACCTTATTGCCGTGTTGGGCGCTCAGTCCCCCCCTCCCTGTCCCTTTCCCTACCTCCGCTCATAGTGTCTCCCCTTTCTCGCCTTTCTGACCCCCTCCGCCTCCCTCGCCAGCCTCCGCTTCCCCTCGCTTGGCCTCTCGGCGAGTCGGCCGCCCTTCGCTCTCCACCAGCTGACCTGGGAGATCCTTCCTCCTCCTCCAGGAGCCCCACCCATCCCCATCAGCCTCCTCCCCCATCCTTTGATCCGCCGGCGGTCGCCTACTTTGGCATCGCGCGCATTCCGGCCGCGAACTCCCGTCCAATGCTTCATTTTGGTTTTCAAAATTCAAACCATCCTGCCAACCCACCTGCTGTGCAGGCCTTGGGTCTCACATTTGACTTGTCATTGGAAAGGGAGCCCACCTGTTTTGCAGGCTTCGGGAATCCCAACCCCTTCGAGTGCTATGCCAAAAGCAGCGCTCCCGAGGCTCCAACCCCCCTTTACGCACCTCTTGGTCTGCGTAACCCCAGCCAATTTTCTTTTGGCTATGGCGGGCCCCACCTGCCTCTTGACCCCTTAAGCCAGCGTAATCCCTCACTCTCCTCTCCAGGCCAGCGTATAGAGGACCGGTCCCTTTCCTATGGTGGGACCCCCACTCCTCATCTCTCCTCCATTCTACCAGGATCTACGCTACCCATTCCTTACGCCCAGCGCTATGGGGACATACTCCCATACTTCGGTGGGCCCCCCTCCCTCTATCCCAATGCCTTTTACGCAGGGTCTGCTGCGGAGCCCCCCGCCCTCCATGCGCCCCATTCGTCCTTTTACGCACCCTCCCATCCTTCTTCTTTTTACGCTGGCGCAGCCGCATCCATTCATCACTATGCTCACCCTGGAGCGCACGTGATTCACTGTCCTTCCACCTACCCCATCCCCTCTCTAACCCCCACTGTCTCTCCTGCCCCATCCCAGCCCCCGCCCGCCAGTTCCTCGCCCTCCTCCGCCTCTCTCAGGATTGTCGCAGCGCCCCCGCCCGATCCATCTCCTCCCGGGTCGGTCCTCACCCTCCCGAGCACAGCCGATCCTGGGGATCCTTCCCTGTCGGTTGGGCTAGCCAACCCCCCACAGTCAGCCCCCCTTTCAACCAGAATCTTCACTCCAGGGCGTCGGTGTTCCCCCCACCACGCTTCCCGCCATCGTCCCCGCTGTGGCCCCCTTTTCCTCACCCTCTCCAGTCAATATTTCTCCACCTTCTACATCGACCCGGTCTCCTTTGCCCGATCAGAACCCCCTCACTTGGCGACCCCGCTTCCGCCTTCCGGAGCTGGCCAGTGTTCCTATGCCTCCAAGCTTAGACCGGACCTAGCATCCTCGAAGGGCCTCCAATTCCCTGACGTCCCTCTCCCCGACATCGAGTACCCTCAGGACTCACCGGTGCCCCTGATCCCCTTCTCTGAATCGGAATTGACCTCTCTGTCATCCTCATTCTCTCACACTTTTATTCTAAAATTTTCAACTGGTTGTCCCAAGCTCTCCAGAGTGCAGGAGACGATCGCCATGTGGAAACTCACAGCAGATTACCGAGTGGCCCCCCTCGATCCTAAACATATCCTCCTCCACCTCTCCTCTGACCTCGACCACAGGACAGTTTGGTCCAAAGGTACCTGCAAAGTAGACTCGCACCTGATGAAAATAATCAAGTGGTCCACTAGCTTCAGCACCAAAGAAGACTCAGCCCAGGTCGCGGTATGGGTGACACTACCAAATTTACTCCTCATTTGCTTTGTTCCGGCAGCTCTCAGGCGTATCGCTAATTCGTTCGAAACTTATGTGGCGACAGCGCCAGAAACCAGCAACCTTACCAAGGCACACTATGCCAAAATATGCGTCGAGCTCGACCTTTCATCCGAACCTCCCAACTTCATTACCATCGAGCTCGAGAAATCGACCCACACCCAACAAATCCTATATGATAACCATATCATGTTTTGCAATCATTGTCATTTGAGAGGGCACCTCCCGAAGCACTGTCACCGTCTTCACCCAGAGCTCAAACAGTACAAAAACCGGAAAGACAGCGCTCCGGTGGAGGTTAGAGTTCCACAGTCACCCATCCTCCTACTTCCAAACTCTCACACCAGATTTGACTCAGACGAAGACTCGTCAGACAAGAGCGAGAATACCACCAAAGCAATGATCCCCTTCGACCCCCATCCTCTCACGCTCGCCAACCAATTTGAAGCCCTTGAGTCGAGCGAAGCGGAAGACCAATTGGAATCAGCACATTCCCCTCAAGACCTCGCCCTCACCAAGATAGCCCACAACTCCCCTAGCCAGACGGAGGTAGATGCTACCACAGACGCTGGCGGGGCTGATCCTTCGCGCACCATCGAAGACCGAGTCGAAGAAGCTCTAGCCATTCTAGGGCCCGATCAGGTCCGGAGAGCTCTTCAGATCCAAGCTGCTGGATGCCCTCTTCAGCACTCCCTTCTTGATACCGAGAGCACCAACGACTCCCTAGCAATTCCCTCCGAGGAGCACAACCAGGACTCCGTCGGGGAATTAATTAACTCAGAGGATGACCACATCCCGATCGCTGCGGAGGAACCAATCAGCGTTCTATCGGTCCGCCAGAAGCAACCCCATCAAATCCTTCCCTCCTCGACAAAAACAAAAGCATCAACCTCAGGCGGGATCAAGGTCAAGCCTGGGACCGCGGAGAGCACAACCATCCTAACCAGATCTGCTTCCAAGCGGAACAAAAAAACAACCACCCCAAACCTTTAATGATAAACATCCTATCATGGAATGTGCGCGGGCTTGGGAACAAACCTACATTAAGGAGAGTTTCTACGCTGCGTAAAATCCACAAGATAGACATCCTTATTATCCTCGAACCTAAAATCCTCACCAAAAGACTCAAATCCATTCAACTGAAGCTGAACCTCCCCACTGCCATAGCTGGCAGACACGACATTTGGATCCTTGCCTCTCAGGACGTCAACCTCGACATTATCCAGGAAACCCGACAGGCCCTCTCTGTTGGCCCAATGATTGTATCATATTTTTGAATATGGTTAATATGTCAAGTTTAGCATTTCTTTATCACTAATCTTCATACAATCGCTATAGCATTTCTACTTATACTTATATCTTTGGTGATATGTGCCCATTGGTTTACATCTTAGTGATATGAGCTTATCTATCTTAAATTTAATTGGGTTGCCAAAATCAAAACTATGTTTTTGATTGTGGTCATTCAATTAAGTTTAATCATTATGATATCACTAACATTTATGCCATCACCTTAGCACTTGTACTTAAACTTTGCATAGTCCTAATGTGCTTTTATCTTATCATTCTTGCTACTATGTATATTGCTTTGTTCGTCTAACATGTACATGCAGAAAAGCAATAAACAAGATCAATGTGGACATATGCAATGAAGAAATCATGGTGGGCCAAAGACGACGGATCCCACAAGATTTCTCTGAACCACCCGACGACATCTCTGGAGCCACGTACCGGGGGTTCCGCTGCCCAGTCAGCGGACGGGGGTCGAGGGGGCAGCACCCCTCGTCGGGGGTTCGGGGGCGAAGCCCCCGAAAGGTATTCAGTTTTTACAAACTGGATATCTTTGGACAGCTGCCACCAAGGGAAAAAGCCAGCACCTATCAAAGGAAGAAGCCAAGCCATGCCATCATCATTTCAAGACTCTGAAGAAGCCTGCACCTGCCTAAGTTTATCTGGAGTCTGTAATGAGTCTTAGGAATTATTGTAAACACAAGAAATGGATGGCAAAATCGAAAGCTAGGGCAGAAATAAGCCCAGGATCATTTTTGGTGGATAAGCGGCATACCGACGGTATACCGGAGTATACCGACGGTATACCGGTTTTTGTTCACAGAAAGTTTCTGTTTACAAAATCGGCATACCGACGGCATACCGGATCATACCGACGGTATACCGCTTCCGAAATGTTGAAATTCCAACGGTCGGATTTCCAGCAATTAATGATCCCAACGGCTCTATTTCTAGCCGTTTCAATTCCAGACCGGTATACCGCCGGTATACCGGATCATACCGGCGGTATGCCGGTTCGTGGCTGAAAAGTTGCCTTTGGCTTCTTTTCAAGCTTTGGTTATAAATAGCCTTGAACCCCTTCATTCAAGGTTGATGCTTTGAGCCTAAAAATTTCTACACCACCAAAGCCTATCCACAAACAACTCTACAAAGCTTTCATTTGCCATCCACAAATTGTGTTAGAGTTATTGAGTTAAAAAGTGAGATCTTCATCTTATTGTATAAGGAGATCAAAACCTATTGTGAAAGGTTGAAGTTGGAGAGTCTTCGTATCCAAACTCTCGATTGAAGTTGGGGAGTCTTCGTATCCAAACTCTCGGTTGAAGTCGGAGAGCCCTTCGGATTAAAGCTCTTGTGTAAGAAGTTGGCGAGTTCTTCGGATCCAAACTCGTGTGTAACTATTTGCTCAAATAGTGGATTAAAGCCGGAGAGAGTTCCGGGACTGGACTGCCTCAAAAGAGGATACCAGGATATATCGGGTGTCGGTATTGTGTTTGCTTATTCTCTTGCACTTATATTTTTAAATTGCCAATTAGCTTGTGCTAAGTGCTTGATTAGTTAGCTTGACCCTATTCACCCCCCCCCTCTAGGGTTCCTACAATTGGTATCAGAGCAAGGACTCTATTGTTAGGCTTAACATCCTTAGAGTAGATCCTTGTTATTTTTCTATGGCATCGTATTCTTCCTACTCCTCCTCCGATAAAGAGGGTTTTACTTCTAGTAGCATAGACAATCATGTTTCTTCTAAATGTAAGAAATGCTCTAAGTGGAAAGCCATGGCTAAACAATCCTTAGAGATTTTTGACAACCTTCATTCTACTAATGAAGAATTTTCTGAAAAGGTTATTCATTTAGAAGAAGCAAATGAGTTTTTGAGAAATGAAAACAATGTTTTATTATCTAGACTTGATTCTCAAAACTCATCTTGTGTTTCTTTAAAGAGTTTGAATGAGGCTTTAATTTTGAAAATCAAATCTCTTTCCTCATCAATAGAAGATCTTAAGAGGCAAACTCATGAGCTAAATCATTTGCACGATTCTTCTATTGACTCTTTAAAGAAACAAAATGATGATTTTATTTCTAGAATGGTTTTATTTGAAAAAGAGAATAATGCTTTAAATGTTAAATTTGATTCTCTTACTTGTTTGCATGATGATTTGATATTAGAACATGATATTCTTAAGACCAAATCCATGCATGCTCACTCTAGAGACATTCATCATTCTAGTATGTCACATGTTCATAACCATGTTTATTCTGATACATGTGCACACACTAGCATTAGATGCTTCTATTGCTCTCGTATTAGACACATGAGCTTTACATGCCCTATTCGTAGGACCTTTACTACCAATGCTAGAGTAAGTGCTATATGGGTCCCTAAAGCTAATAAATGTGGATCCAAGTTTATTTGGATACCAAAGTCTTCATCTAATATTGTAGGTGAAGCTTCTAGTACCGGGATATAGCACCAAGGAGCGTGTTGGTGGTTGCAAAGCTCAAAGGTCATCTTCCAAGCAATTGCACCAACACAAGCATGGCTACTAGAGCCACTTTGGTAACATGCTAAGCGATTCTCTTTAAATTGTTTATATTAGTAGAATCTAGCATGTTTCTCTTGATGTTTTGCTACTAGCTCACATTGATATCCTTAGTTGCTTATTGTATAAATCAATGTGAGATATAATACTAGCATGCTTAGTTAATTCTCTTATTATTTCTTTTATCTAGCATGACTAGTTACTTAGCTTAAATGTTTAGTTCACACTTGTAGTTTATCACTCATTTTCTATTAAGTGTGACACATTTAATTTATGCATGCTTGTTATTCTTAATCTTTATTTATAAAGCATGTATATCACTCTAGTCCATAGGAGCTTGGTTTTGATTTGAGTTAATATGTTTTTAACTCTCCGTCTTTAAAGTTTTTGAAATAATTATTTCTTGCCGGTTTGTATTTAATGTGTCTTATTTACTTTAAATCGGTATTTGCGAATATATGTGTTTAGCACAAGCTTCTTATTCTTGACAAGTATATACTTATACTTCTTTTTAATCTTGTGCTTACATAATATATTCATTATTGATTCTCATACTTTATCTTGATTATCTTCTTGAGAATCAATTATGTCTTTGCCTAATAAAGTTTATTTATACATGCTTTTGAATTTGTGATGGTTTTTCAAATATTCATTAAGGATACATAACTATATTCATTAAAATTTTCATTTACTTATAGTTCATGTATCTCTTATATTGATATCTATTTTTGTATAAATACCTTTATGTAGGCATATAAGTTAAGCTAAAGTTTTATTCATACTTGTTACTTCTAAACTTGTGCTTAACTCTTACTCTAGCTATTGATTCTTTTGATCAAATTTGTGTATCTCTTTTTGAATCAATATGCTTCTTCCTTAAAGCTTTCTTTTAATGATGTCTTTTTAGCTTTTTGGTTGACTTTATGGATACATGTTCTTAATTGATTTTTGATCTTTTCATGTATGACTATTCGTGATATATATATAGTTTCATATATATAAATGATTCCTAGCTTTTGTTATTCAATTGTTTTATATCTTTAAGTTGGGATGGTGAGAGAAAATATTTGTTATGTATTGCACTTGACTATCTATGGAAGTTCTTTTAAGAATCACAAGGTTTTGTGTTTTGTCTTGTTTTTATAATTAACCTCCATTTTTAGTGCACTTTTTCAAATCTATATCATCTATATATTTCTATTGTGCACAATGAGAGTTTTTGAAAATGATTTTTACTATCCTTAGCATTTAGCTTTCTTGATCTTAATGATCTTTCTTTGCTCATTCCTTGGGTTATGCTTCCTTTTGAATTATTGTTGCCCAATGATGTTTTTGTAGCACATGAGAATACCTGTAATTGTTACATCATATTTCTCATGACTTTAGCTACTATGGTTTGAGCTTTTATGTTGAGATTTTCCTATTTCTAGAGAATACACTTATTTCATAATGGCTATAATATTTTGCATTCTCTAGATCGATCTATTATTTTATTATCTTGGATTAATCTCAATACTTGACAAAGAGATTTATTTTAATTATGTTTTCTTGAGTATCTCTTTTGGTCTATACTTGATAAGAGATCAATTCATTTATTTGTCATCTTATGCTCTTATTCTTGCTTAGTAAAGAGTCTACAAATCATTTTGATCATTCAAAATGTATTATACCTATATGAGAACTCTTTGCTTAAGCAAGTATTTTTAGTGTTAGTGACTTAAGATTTAATGAGCACATTTATCTTGTTAATGGCTTCCCTCATTAATCTTATTTGGATTATATAGTTTGCATATTTATGATTTATTATTAAGCTATATAATTTTGGTTCACTTCCACCCATCTAGCTATTATTTTTCTTTTCAATCTATATATGATATGCTAGTTTACATAAACAAGATCTGTGATTCTTCTAAATGTAATTTGTATCATATTTTAGATACATATGTTTGTTCTCTAAAACTAGTTTTACAAATTCTTGATTAGATCTTGTTTCTCTTGGAGGTTTGTGATTCCTTTCTTTAAGTCTCCTTCCTTATTAGTCATTAGCAAGTATCTCTTAAATTTCTCTCACTTTATGAGTCATAATTTTATCATATTATTATTTACATCTCTTTAGATTGAATGTGTGATCATTTTGAGATTGACTCTTTTCCATATTCTTCATTGATCTGTAAGATTCTTTATAAATATGGATTTTGATTTTTCTCTTGATAACATTTATCATTGGATCATGCTTATTCATTGTTTACTCTATGAATGATCCTAATGATTGAGTAGTCCTAAACTATCTAATTTTGTAAATGTCAAGTCAATTTATTACTCTACTTTGACTACTCATGGTTTATCACATATGACCTTTGCTATTTGAACTTTATTGGTCTTTCTTTTAGAAGTAGCAAAGTTTGGATTTTACCCGGTTGATGGGTACATATGTGATAAAACATACCTAGTCCATGCAAAGCAATAAATTGGTTGATTATTTCTTAATTAGATAATCATGGACATGATGTTTGAGTTTCATTTTTTATTTTATTTTTTGAGCTATATTATGTCTATCATCATGATTGTTCTTAATTGACTTTATTCTTTTTCATGATGACATTTTCTCAAAGGATTACATACATTGATCTATCATATTTAAATATGAGATTCTTCTATATAGACTAATGTATGCCATCTTTTGATTATATGTGCTTTATTGGAATATTCTTTTGATTTCTCATCTTTAGTGGCTATTAATTGGTTATCTCTTCTTGACTAAAGATGATATTTTTCGTCTTTTGACGATATTATAGCCTTATATGCATCGAGCAAGGGGGAGAAATCCATAGTTGATTTACCCCTAGATCTTGTAGTTTTCTATTTTATGCTATAAGTGCTTTGGAACTAGATACGCATATTTTGAGGGGGAGCAAATTAATTGATTCAATTCATTTATACCCTTAAATATGTCGTATACCTAGTTCATCATGGACCCATACCTTCTTCTTTTTCATATCTTAGTAAATGAGGTCATGATACTTTTATTTGTGAAGGATTTGTGAGAGTATATGCTATTGTCTTTATCATTTATCTCTCTTTTATATGGATTAAATAAGTTATCTTCTTAAATATTTACTTTCATATATTATCTTGATGACTATTGTGCTTTCGTTGGTTTGGCTTTTCTCTCATGCTTAATTGAGTTGGCTTTCCTTGTTGAGGACTTATCCAAAATTCACGATTTTTATCACCTTTGGTAGTACTTTGAGGGGGAGCATTCAAGTCGACTGAATTTCTCCTTCTCAAGTATTTTTCTCCTTTACCTTCATGTTTATCTAAAGGGTATTCATATAGCATGATAAGGTAATTGAGTTCAAATGCATGAACTTGGATAAGCATATAGATTTTGCAAATAATGAGATTACCTTATATCAATTGCAATATTTTTCATTGATCATTCTTTTATTTTGTTCCACTATTTACTTGTGGACAATTATGATTATTAATGGTTTCTTTTATCAATGTTTCAAGTTTACATCTTTTCAATTGGTATCAAGTTTATTTAATTTCATATCTCAATTGGTATCTATTAATTGCAATTATCTATTCCTCATGGCTTTTGTTTGAAATCCTTTATTTCATAGTTCTCTTCCAAAACTGGAGCAATATTTCATATCCTATTGTGTTTTAGATATATTCCTTGGATTTCAAGTTGGTAAACTACTTATTTCTTATTTTTCAAATACTTTTAGTTTTACCAACCATATTGTGTTTTGACAAGCAATTTTTTTTTCTCTACATTTGGTATGTAGTTTTATACACTTGTCTTTACACACTTCTCCCATTGTTTTTCATGAGTATATCTTGATCATGATTGTCTATAAGTTCCCCATGCTCTGATTTCTATGCTTGAGATTGATTTCATGTTATCTCTTAGTACGGGGGAGCCTATTTTTGGTCATGTCAAAGGGGGAGAAGTAAGTTTAAGTATGCTTTTATAAGTAATCTAAGTAGTATGCTTTTAGTGATATTGCTTATATCTTTTGTATATTAGTGATACATGCATCTATTGTGTTCATAATAAACTTAACCGATTTGCCATAATCAAAAAGGGGGAGATTGTTGGCCCAATGATTGTATCATATTTTTGAATATGGTTAATATGTCAAGTTTAGCATTTCTTTATCACTAATCTTCATACAATCGCTATAGCATTTCTACTTATACTTATATCTTTCGTGATATGTGCCCATTGGTTTACATCTTAGTGATATGAGCTTATCTATCTTAAATTTAATTGGGTTGCCAAAATCAAAACTATGTTTTTGATTGTGGTCATTCAATTAAGTTTAATCATTATGATATCACTAACATTTATGCCATCACCTTAGCACTTGTACTTAAACTTTGCATAGTCCTAATGTGCTTTTATCTTATCATTCTTGCTACTATGTATATTGCTTTGTTCGTCTAACATGTACATGCAGAAAAGCAATAAACAAGATCAATGTGGACATATGCAATGAAGAAATCATGGTGGGCCAAAGACGACGGATCCCACAAGATTTCTCTGAACCACCCGACGACATCTCTGGAGCCACGTACCGGGGGTTCCGCTGCCCAGTCAGCGGACGGGGGTCGAGGGGGCAGCGCCCCTCGTCGGGGGTTCGGGGGCGAAGCCCCCGAAAGGTATTCAGTTTTTACAAACTGGATATCTTTGGACAGCTGCCGCCAAGGAAAAAAGCCAGCACCTATCAAAGGAAGAAGCCAAGCCATGCCATCATCATTTCAAGACTCTGAAGAAGCCTGCACCTGCCTAAGTTTATCTGGAGTCTGTAATGAGTCTTAGGAATTATTGTAAACACAAGAAATGGATGGCAAAATCGAAAGCTAGGGCAGAAATAAGCCCAGGATCATTTTTGGTGGATAAGCGGCATACCGACGGTATACCGGAGTATACCGACGGTATACCGGTTTTTGTTCACAGAAAGTTTCTGTTTACAAAATCGGCATACCGACGGCATACCGGATCATACCGACGGTATACCGCTTCCGAAATGTTGAAATTCCAACGGTCGGATTTCCAGCAATTAATGATCCCAACGGCTCTATTTCTAGCCGTTGCAATTCCAGACCGGTATACCGCCGGTATACCGGATCATACCGGCGGTATGCCGGTTCGTGGCTGAAAAGTTGCCTTTGGCTTCTTTTCAAGCTTTGGTTATAAATAGCCTTGAACCCCTTCATTCAAGGTTGATGCTTTGAGCCTAAAAATTTCTACACCACCAAAGCCTATCCACAAACAACTCTACAAAGCTTTCATTTGCCATTCACAAATTGTGTTAGAGTTATTGAGTTGAAAAGTGAGATCTTCATCTTATTGTATAAGGAGATCAAAACCTATTGTGAAAGGTTGAAGTTGGAGAGTCTTCGTATCCAAACTCTCGATTGAAGTTGGGGAGTCTTCGTATCCAAACTCTCGGTTGAAGTCGGAGAGCCCTTCGAATTAAAGCTCTTGTGTAAGAAGTTGGCGAGTTCTTCGGATCCAAACTCGTGTGTAACTATTTGCTCAAATAGTGGATTAAAGCCGGAGAGAGTTCCGGGACTGGACTGCCTCAAAAGAGGATACCAGGATATATCGGGTGTCGGTATTGTGTTTGCTTCTTCTCTTGCACTTATATTTTTAATTGCCAATTAGCTTGTGCTAAGTGCTTGATTAGTTAGCTTGACCCTATTCACCCCCCCCCTCTAGGGTTCCTACACTCTCCTGCTGGGTAGAACACCCCATGCTCCCCGAGCGCGTTATCCTATCGGCGGTCCACGGCAGCTGCGACATCACCGAGCGGAAACTCCTGTGGAACGACCTCCTTGACACCCATCTCCTCCACATCAACTCCCCCTGGCTTTGTATCGGCGACTTCAACGCCATCACCTGCAGGGAAGAGAAAATCGGCGGTCGTCCCCCCCTCTGCCGGCCATGCAAGACTTCAACAACTTCATCTTCAACGCTCACCTCACCTCCCTCCAGTTTTCGGGCAACGCCTTCACCTGGTGTAACATGCAAGAAGGTGACTGACGCCAATATTCTCGCTTCGACAGAGCTCTTACGAACGACCATTGGCTCGGTATGGGGATCACCACCAATCTGTCCCATCTCAACTCCTCCGAATCCGAACACTCCCCGATGCTAGTAGAGATTAAAAAAAATACCAACACCCACAAAAAGAAATTCCAATTCCTCGATTTTTGGACCTCCCACCCCCAATTTCTGGGTATCGTCGCAGCAGCATGGAATAGCATCGAATCTCCCGATCCCCTTACCAGGGTAAGCCAGAAGCTCAAGGCGACGAGGTCTGCCTTGTCCATCTGGAGTAAACGGTCCTACGGGGACATCTTCCAAGCTGTGAGGATAGCGGAAGACGATGTACCCAGTACAGAGGCCAGGTTCGTTTCGGATCGCTCCCCGGCGGCCAGGATTGCCCTGAACCTTACGAAGGCTACGCTCAAATTCAGGCTCAAAGTGGAGACCGACTTCTGGAAACAGAAAGCGAGGTTGAAATGGGATAGTGACGGGGACAAAAACTCGAAATACTTCCATGGTTGTGTCAACGGCCGCAGACGGAAACTAACGATTCACCATACTACGAACGAAAACGGAAACATCATCACCGACCAAAAGGGCATCCAGGAAGCCGCTACGGCTTTCTACTCCAAATTATTCACTAAAAAGACTGTCCACAAAGACAACGCCTTTCTTGATCAAATCCCCTGCCTCATTGACGACACCGACAACGCTCAGCTGGAACACCCCCCTCCGAACTGGAAGTGAAAGATGCAGTGTGGGCTCTGAACGAGCATAGCGCTCCCGGCCCAGACGGATTCTCGGGGGTATTCTTCCGCTCATGCTGGAACATTATCAAACAGGACATCACCGAAGCTGCTATCGCCTTCTTCGAAGGAGCCACCTATCCCAAAGCCATCTCCAGCGCCAACCTGATCCTCATTCCGAAAAAAGACAACCCGGAGTCCTTTCACGACTTTCGGCCGATCAGTCTGTGTACTTTTACTAACAAGATTATCTCCAAGATCGTCGCCACCAGAATGGCGGGTCTTCTCCCCAAGATCATCTCCAACGAGCAAAGCGGATTCGACCGTGGGAGGAACATTCAAGATAATATCATGCTAGCCCAGGAATTAATCACTTGCATGAAATTTCCTGTCAGAGGTGGCAACATCGCCGTCAAGATCGACATGGAAAAAGCTTATGACAGGCTGGACTGGCAATTTATGATCTGGGTCTTCAGGGCGTTCGGATTCTCTGAAACCTGGACCAACACGGTTTGGAGATCCATCAGCAACTCTTGGTTTTCCACTGTCATTAACGGTCATGCCGAGGGATTCTTCAAATCTAGTCGCGGGGTTAGGCAAGGCGACCCCCTATCATCCACTGTTTTCATTATTGCGGCCGATGCCCTCAGTAGAAACCTCAATAACATGATCAGAATCCCGCACTTCCAACAATACCACACTGCCAGCGGATGTCCAACCATCACCCATCTGGCATTCGCCGACGACTTACTCATCTTCTCCTCCGGGGACGAAGGAGCAGTACAAGTGGTCCACAATACCCTGCAACATTACTCTAGCTGCTGTGGTCAGAAAATCAACCCAGCCAAGAGCGTCATCTATGCCCACCACAACATCAACACCGAGCATGCCAACAGGATTTCTAGCTTAACTTCCTTCTCTGTTGATCACCCTCCATTCAACTATCTCGGATGTCCTCTTGTGTACGGGAAATCCAATACCAGGATATTCGAGAAGATCATCTCTAGAATCAGGAACAAAATCGAAGGGTGGCACAACGCTACCTTATCCCTAGGAGGCAAGATAATCCTCATCAAGCATGTGCTCACCTCAGTTCCCATCCATACGCTCGCTGCTTGCTCCCCGCCATTGAAGGTTCTTACCACGATCGAACAGATCTTTTGCAACTTCTTTTGGGGTCATAGCAACGGTCAGGATAAACACCATTGGGCGAGTTGGGACTCCATGTCTCAGCCGATCGAGGTTGGGGGGCTGGGATTTGCCAAACTCACCCACATCGTTCAAGCCTTTTCGATGAAACTGTGGTGGCTTATTCGCACTACCAAGAATTTATGGACCAGATTCATGAAAGCCAGGTACTTCAAACACATCCACCCTTCTGAGGCCACTTCCAATAGTAGATCTTCGGCAGCGTGGCGTCGTATCCTTTCTGGACGTAACATTGCCGAACAGGCCATCAGGCTACACCTTAGCTCTGGCGAGTCCAACCCTTTCTGGGAGAGATGGATCGGTGATAGCTTAATCCCCAGCGCCTCGGTAATCCCGAGAAATAGTAGGATCAGATATTTGTGGAACCACAATACCAACGCCTGGGACTGGGACAAGATGCGAGAATGGGGAGGATACGAGATGGAGGATAGCGTCCGCCAAAGTGGTCTTAGAATCGGTGACGAGGCCGATGAGTGGAGATGGACGCTCGAAGCTTCCGGTGCTTTTTCAGTGAGGTCAGCTAGATCCTCTCTCCTTGGGACGGGCCAGCATACTCAGATCACCGCTCACTATTGGCACACCTGCATCCCTAAGAAGTGGTCATTCCTCATGTGGAGGGCCATGAGAATAAAATTGCCCACCGACGATATCCTCAACACCATCGGGATCAGTTTAGCATCAGCCTGCAATTGTTGTTCAGACCATCAGACGGAGACCATTGACCACATATTTTGCCATGGTCAATTGCCCAGAGGCATCTGGAGGACACTTAACCAACGTTTCAGTATCGAGCCTAGTAGCAGACGCTTTCACGATCTTGCGGCCGAGTGGGGCAGTCTTTCCCACGGGCACCAGATCGTCGCAGCGGCTGCCACGTGGGTGATTTGGAAGAATCGCAACAAAGTGAGATACGAAGGCCACAATCTTCCGGCTGAATAGCACATTCGGGAAGTCTACCGCCAATGCCGCAAACGGAGCACCCTATGCACCCACTGTCCGAGCACTTTCTGGTTAGCGCTCCAAAGTCACCCCTGACCGTGATCGTGGCGTGTCCGTCGCCCCTACCCCTTTTCAGCTTCTTTTGTTGGTCTACTTGTATAGGTGTTTCCTTTTTTGTGCCTTGTATACGCTTCAGGCTTCGGCTTTTTGAGCCTTGATTAAAAAAAATAAAATAAAATAAAATAAAATAAAATAATATATATATATATATATATATAATATATATATATATAAAATATATATATATAAAATATATATATATATATATTATATATATATATATATATATATATATATATATATATATTTTTTTTTTTTTTGAAACTGGAATTTATTGAATGAAGACATGAAACAGCGGGGGCCTAAACGGCCAAATTTCGAATTTCAAACGAAATTCGAAATCAAAACAACAAACAACAAATACACGAAAACCTAAAAGCTAAACAACAAACAGCAACAAGAGAGGGGGAGTGTTCTCGGACCGCGCGCCCACCCTGCCCGAGGTAGGGCACGTGCCCACGCGCGCAAGGCCCGAGGATGGGGCTGCACTGGGCCCGAGGAGTTCAGCGCTGGGCCCGAGGGGGCGGACAGCGCGCGACCCGGGGCGGGCGCCCCGAGCGGTCAGCGGGCTGGGCGACCGGCAGTCCGGGCAGCAGAAAGGGCGGCCCGAGATGCAGGGCCACGGCGGGGAAGCGAGCCCCGGCGGAGGGGAGGAGGAGCAGCCTCGAGCGGGAGGCCCGAGGGAGGGGCAGAACCCGAGGGCATTGATCACCGCCGAGGGAGGCCAGCTCAGCTTCGGGTGGCGAAGCCCCGGCGGCGAGGGGGAAGGCCGGAGGGGGAGTAGCTGATCCCGGAGGGAGAGCACGGCGGCAGGAGATCGCCGGCACGGGAGCACGACCCGAGGGAGCACGAGGCGGAGAGGTGTCGGCACGATGGGAGAGGGAGCCCGCCGGTCCCAGGCGGAGGAGGGCGACGAACAAGACCCGGCGGAGGAGCGAAGGGAGCTCCACGGTGTGCCGGAGTCGGCCCCGTTGAGCACTAGGCCCGACGGTGGGGGGGGGTAACGATCGCAGGGGCACCACGGCGAGGTGGCGGGAAGGCCTGAGCCGTCGAAGGAAGGGGGGCCCAGAGGGGGGCCACCGGAGGGGAATACCCCAAGGCGGGGGCGTACGCCGCCGACAGCGCCGCTTGGGAGGAACCGAGGTCGCCGGAGGAAAGCCAGAGGCCCGCGGACGGCTGGGCGGCCGGCTGGGCGGCCGACTGGGCGGGGACGGGGACCCAGTACCACCGCAAGGTGGTTGGGTCCTGCCAGTAGACCCCAGCCGACTCGGAGGAGGGAGACGCCGAGGTGGGCTCGCTGGGCAGAAGCGCCGGAGGGCCGCTCGCATCCGGTGGGGAGGGAGACGCCGTGGGGATAGCAGCTGACGAAGAGGCGAGCGCCGGGAGGGGTACCTCAGCCACGGCGGGGGAAGGCGCGGAGAGGGAGCCCGCGGCCGAGGAGGGAAGGAGTGCGGCGGGAGGGATCTCCGGGGGAATGGTGGCAGCCGGGGTGGCGCGCACCTGGGGAGGAGGATCCTGAGGAGGAGGACAAGGCGGGGTGGAGCTGATGGCCGGAGGAGGATGGTTCAAAGCGGATGCTGCCGGAGGGTCGAGGGGGGCGGGGGGAGAGGCCGCGACCGAGACGTCCGCCGGCGGGAGGCACAGAGAGGCGCTGCGGAGAGAGGGGGACGGAGGGATGAGCCGCGAACGGGAGGGGGGGCGGCGCACCGGCAGATGCGGCGGCCGGGGAAGACGAGGGGCCGGAGGGGGGCATCACCGCGCGCATGGCGACGATGGGGCCCGGCGGGGGGCCGAGGATGGATGGGGCCGGAGGAGCTACCTGGCACAGCGCACGACGACGCCGACGACGCCCGGGACGACGGTGACGGCGAGGCCGGAGGGACGGAGGCGGGCTTGCCGCATGTCGGACAGACACTGGTCGCGAGGGAACTCGCTGGAGGGGCGGCCGGGGAGCCCTGGCCAACCGAGAAGATAGGGGAGGCCGAGGGGGGTGAGGACCTCACGACGGCGGGAGGGCCGCCGAGGGCGGCTGGCCTCCGGCCGGAGGCGGGGGGGGGGGGGGGGGGAGATGGGATCCACGAGGAGGGGAAAGGCTCCTTCCCGAGGAAGCCACATCCAAACTCTGCCATCGTATATTATATATATATATAGTATATATATATAATATATAGATATATATATAAATATATAAATAAATATATAACATATTAATTTATATATTATATTATATAATATATATAATATATATATATATATTTTTATATATCTATATATATATATATATATAATATATTATTATATATATACAGTAAATATATTATATATATATATATATATATAATATATATATATATAACAGTAAAATACATATAATAAACAGTAAGTATAATATATATAATAGTATATATATCTATATATATACAAAAACATATATTTTTTTTTTTTTTTTTTTTTTTTTTTTTTTTTTTTTTTTTTTTTAAACATATATATATATATATATATATATATATGTTTTTGTATAATATATATAATATATATATATAATATATAATATCTATTATAATATATTAATATATATATATAATATATATATATATAAATAAATATATATATATATATATATATAATATATATATATATATATATGTTTTTGTATATATATATATATATATATATATATATCTATATATATATATATATATATATATATACATATATATAAACAAAGAAAAAAAGAAAAATAAAACAAAACAGAGCCTAAGGATCGAACTCGGGTCACTGAACGGGGGGGGGGGGAGGGGGGGGGGGTTAAATTCGCGCGCGCTGACCAGTAGGCCAACTCGGGCTCGCTGTTAGGAAATGGTTTAAATTAATTATATTTTGGTTTTAAGTTAACGGGTTGTAACCCGATAACATTTCTTCGTGTCCTGACAGTTAAGGACACGAAGTACAGTCGAGTCCAAGTGTCCGGGTCATTTACGACACGCATGACACGAGTTTGCCGTGTCCACACTTACCACTAGAGTCGTCGTGTTATGGCGAGTCCCATAAGTGAAAACGAGACACAATAGGACACGAGAGGCCAGAAGACACGTACGTGTCCAAGTCGAGCGGGCTATTGGGGCGGCGACTGGGCGGAGGAGGCATCGTGGCAGTGGCGCTTTGGTGGCGCTGGGCTCAGCTTGGTAGAGCGAACACGTCGGCGGTGGTTGATGATGACGGCGACTGCTGTAGAGGGTGGCGGTGGGGTGTGGCCGGAGCTAGGGTTACGACGAAGGGAGAATGGGGGAGACGGTGGTCGTGGGGGTCAGGATTTAGTCTAGGGTTAGGGTTTCGGGGTTCGAAGAGTTTTTATAGGGGGCTTAGGTCGGCTAAGGGTCGGTTTGGCGGCCGAAAATGGTGGGAAAGATCGAGGTCAGTCGTCGGTCAGCCCGGGTCGTCAGGGAGTAGTTGGGAGGAGAAAGAGAGAGTGATCGGGGGGGGTGCTGGCAAGTTGCAGCAAGGCCCCTAGGAATTAGGGTTTTGCAAATAGGACCCTAACTATGACTAAATGCAAATAAAAATTGCATCCCGTACTTAAAACAATTAGTTAATTACAAACTACCACTGAAACAATTTAAGTATTTACAAACTGCTATTAAAACATTTTAATTAATTATAAAACTATATTAAAACATTTTAACAAATTACAAAATAGTATTTTAGTTAATAAAACTCATTTAAAAATCATTTTAAAAAATTGTAAAAAAATTCCTAAAATCATATTAAATTATTTTAAGGCTAAATATGTCATTAGAAATTAATTAACACTAATTAAATCAAAATTAAAAAATCAGGGGCTGACACCATCTCTCCTAACCTTTCCAGTCCTTCTCGCCAACTTGCTGCCGGTACTTCTTTATCTCTAGAATCTACAAGAAGAAGAGAGCTGTCACTCCCGTTTCCCGTTATACGTATTTTTGTATACGTATACGAGATCTCTGACGTTTGTCAGGTGACCCGTAGTTGGACTTGACTTGCTAGCCTAGTCTAGATTGGTCTTGACTTGGTTTGGTCTTGGTATTAGCTTGGTTTGGGTTTGGTTTGGCTTGGTTTGATTGGGCTTTTGGTTCATTATGAGAGAACCCTTCCCTTTATAAACCCACCAACCCCACTACCAAAATAAGTCAAATTACCGACGAAACTAGCGACGTTTTTGGAAAACGTCGCTAAAGTAAAGGACTTTAGCGACGCATAAATAAACGTCGCACGACGTCACTGTTAGTGACGATTGGCGACGTCTTGCGACATTTTTTTAGTAGAAAAAAATGACGTTGCTGATAAGTCGATAAACGTCGCTAATCAGCGACGTTTATCGACGTTTATTCCTTACGTCGTTATATTTTTTTGATATAGCGACGTTTAGCGATGTCTTTATTAGACGTCGCTGATGAATTTCATTTAGGTCAGCCAGCCGATTGAAATTTCATTCTTAAAATTTTACTTTTCCCCCCAAACCATTCCCTCTCCCCAACCCGACCCTCCACACCCTCCTCCGGTGACCGTCGCCCCCCGACCCCCTCCTCTAGTGGCCCCCGACCCCCTCCTCCGTTGACCACCGACCCCCTACCCCCTCCTCTGTCTCGCGAACCCCGCCGACCTCCTCCCCCGTCTACGACAACCCCTGTCGACCCCCTACCCCCTCCTCCGGTAACCGTCGACCGCCTACCCCAGGCGGTCGAACCCCTCCGCCTCCTCCTCCTTCCCGACAGCCCCCTCCTCCTTCTTTCTCTGTGAGTTAATAATCTTTTTACATTTTTTACTAAAGAAAAGTAGGAGTGTACTTTTGCAACTTTAGTATACTTTTGTACTTCATCTCAGGAGTTGTGAATATGTGTATCTATTTTTTTGCTTTGATGAAGCATATAATATAATGTCCTACATTAAAATTTGAACCAAATTGATGGATGTAGATAATGATATTGACTTAATATTGAGGTTGTATCTAATAGAATGATATTTGATGATAATGGTTGTTCTATAAGGTATCTTCAGGGTTGTCTCTTCTTTGATAAACTACTCATAGGAATGGTCTGATACCGATTTCAATATCGGTACTCATAGGGGTGCAATGGGGTGGTTCGTGACAGCAAATAGCTGAGTTATAGGGACTGAAATGGGACAGGTTTAAGGGGCCTATTAAGGACTGTTATGGGACAGTCTATGGGCTGTCATGAAGGATGAATATAGGACAGATTTGGGGGTTATATGGACTGCTATGGGGCAACTAAGGACAGGTATTATGGACTGGTTTTGGAGTGCTTATAGGCTGCTAAATGGGGGAGTAGTTGGCTGTCAACCTTGGACTGGAATGGGGGTATTAAATGGGTTGATATGGCTGATATGGTTGATCCCCTGCCCCCCCTCACTGCTATTAAATAGCAGTAAGTTACTTGCTACTGCTGCTACTAAATAACAGTCTCCTTTGGGGACTGTTGAGTCTCCAAAGATCAGTCTCCTGGGTGGGGACTGATATACTCCAATGCTGCTGTTCACAGCAGTGAAGTCCCCCCTTTTCATTCCATCAGTCACTCCCTCTAATCCCTTACTGTCTCTAACTCTATATATACACACACTACACAAAACCAAAACCCTACACTCTCAATCCTCCCTCTCTAACAAATACACATACACTCACAATATCAACCAATTCCAACTCTAATTCACCACCCCATTGGCCGAACTCTCACCCAACATGAACACAAATGTAAACACACATAATATAACATATATATATACATATATATAAGCCACAAATATATATATATATATATATATATATATATATATATATATATATATATATATATATATATTTTATATATATAATAATAACATATATATAACCATTGATATATATATACATATAGTTAAATAATCTGATACAATATGGTACATAGAAAAATACATCTCTAAACCAATAGAAATCTGGGATTTAATATCTAAATAACATTTAAACAATATATATTAAATCTATTGGGATGGATGTAATCACTTTCCCCCCTAATTTCCCTTCCATTGGAAATTATTTTCCTTTCCTCCTCAATTTCTTTGGCATCCAAACATAGGAAAGTAATCACTTTCCTTTCCCAATATACATGATTAGAAATGATATCCCAAATTGAGGATACCTGAATATTTTAGTTAACCATAGTGAATATATATCTGAAATTCTTAAGAAAGAACATACATACTAAGACTGAGATGAATTGAACTAGAAAGAAAACAAATTGTTTTTTAGAGAAAACTAAACTGAGAGAAACATGTATTTAAGTACTGTTCCCAACTTGAGATTTTGGAAACACTTGAAAAGGATTTCCCTTTTGAAAGTCTCATATGTAGTTATGTTTCTCTAAGAGAAGAGCCTTGTCCAACTTTGTACTAATTCTTTCTAAATCGAGTTAGTTATCCTTTTTCCTTCATGATTAAAGTTCGGTCATCATAGTCATGATTATGGATATCCGATATCTTAACCAAAGTGAATATATCTGAAATGTTAATAACATACATCTTATGAATTAAGCAAGGAAGTAAACAAACACAAATGATCCGAGAAATTGTATACGAGCACATTGGACTTGGACACGAGCACATTGGACTTGGACACGATTTCGATATCGATACTAATAGGAATATCCTCAAATGCTATTACTTTCACAAGTGTTTCAACGATGTGCTTGTATCTATCTTACAGAATTATCCTCAAATGGATATGGAGCTGAATTACTATCTGCAGAATTGTACTTGGATGTACAACCGTCATCCTGATGACATGTACGGTGTACGGGATGAATTCATAGATGGTGTACACCAGTTCCTGCAGTTTGCCAAGGCGTTCCCTTAGTACATGGACGGTACCAAAATTAAGTGTCCGTGTGTGAGATGTCGCAACTTGAAATATCATCCAGAAGTGGATGTCACGTATCATTTATACTCGAAGGGTTTCATGCCGAATTACTATCAGTGGAGCGAGCACGGAGAACTTGTGTCTTTAGCATCGGAGTACGAGCCTTATGTGGATGTCCACAACAACGCTCCTTATGACGATGGGTTGGTGAACATGGCTTTTGATGCGGCCGGGCCTAGTTTCGATCCGGATGATCATGATGCACCTAAGGAGGCACCGAACCCCGATGCTGCACAGTTCATGGAGTTGCTGGAGAATACAAGGACTCCATTATATCCTGGTTGTGAGGATCATTCACCGTTGGAGGTGGTTATAAGATTGTTGAGCATCAAGTCCGATTTTAACATGTCGCAAGATTGCTACAATCGTATTATGGAGTTGCTTATAGAAATATTGCCTGAGGGTGCGAAGTTGCCTAAAGACTTCTACCGGTCTAAGAGGATGGTTAGATCGCTCTGGATGGGATACGAAAAAAATTGATGCCTGTCGCAACGGGTGTATTTTGTACTACAAAGACGACAAGGATGAAGACGTCTGCAGATTTTGTGGTGTCGATCGCTACAAGTCATGTGGTAGAGGAAAGTCTGTCGGTGCCAGGAAGCCTACCTCTTCGATGTACTACTTGTCATTGACGCCGCGGTTGCAGCGGTTGTTTATGGTGAAGGAAACTGCAGAAAACATGAGTTAGCATAAGCGGGAACATACCGAAGGAGTGTTGGATCACCCATCTGATGGAGAAGCATGGAAGCACTTTGATCGAGAGTATCCAAATTTTGCTTCTGATCCGCGTAATGTCAGATTGGGTCTCTGCTCCGACGATTTTATCCTATTCGGACTTTCGGGATCCCAGTATTCGTGTTGGCCTGTGATCGTCACCCCGTACAATCTACCGCCTTGGATGTGCATGAAGACTCCGTATATGTTCCTCACCGTTATTATCTCAGGTCCGAACAATCCGAAAAGGAACATCGATGTGTATTTACAGCCATTGATTGATGAGTTGAATCATCTGTGGAAAGTAGGTTCCAACACGTACGATGTACCTAGAAAACAAAATTTCCAGATGCGGACAACACTTATGTGGACCATCAACGACTTTTCGGCCTATGGAATGTTATCTGGATGGAGCACGCATGGTCGTCTTTCATGTCCGTATTGTAGAATGTATGGTTGGCTTATCTGAACTTAGATGTTTCTTCTAGAATATATTATCTGGACTTAGATGTTTATTGTAGAATGTATCATCATATGTTGTCTTGGTTATTATCTTGTCTTTGTTGTACTTTCATATTTCTAGTCTCTATTATTTATTGTACTTTTATATTTCTAGTCTCTATTATTTATTGTATTATCATATGCTGTTATCAGGTATGGCAGGTCGTCGCGGATTGTTCCGAGGGGGACGACGAGGTCATGATCCTCCGGTACTTCCTACAGGTACTTCTAGAGGACGAAGATTTCCTTCGGTACCTCCTACTGGTACCGGCTCTGGATCCTCGTCGCCGATTACTCCTCCATATCGGATAGTAGCTAGGCCTACTGGGACGACGTCACGTGGCATATCTCCTGGGACGAGTAGTTCCAGGCCTGTTGAGAGTGCTCGTCCGTCTAGCATTCCTGCTGCTGATACGACGATGAAGACGGATGAGCAGATAGAGGAGGCTGCACCGACGGTCGAGGAAGACGCGTCGACGGCCGACCAGCATCATGCAAATGATGCGTGCGCACCTCCGGAGGAGAGGAGGACGGAGATCTGGGCCGACGGTACAAAGTAGGTATTTTAGTTTATAATTTTTTTTCTTATTTTTATCATAAATTAACTTTTTTCATGAATATAATATGTCTGTATAGATATCGTCCCCCAGAGGTACAGAGACGTCTAGGCCACATGCTGAGGCATAATTATGGTGGTGCTTGGATTAACTACTCTGATGCTCCAGACGAAAGGAAGAACTACTGGTTTACGCACTTCAAGGTTAAAATAGATTTGCTTTTAATATGAATCATATAATTAATTCATATTATATATAACTGATAAATGTTTGGTTTACGCTCTTCTAGGATATGTTTTTCTATCCACCGCACCGGGCCGAGCTTATCGAGGGGATGTTTCCTGCCGTCACTGTCAAACTGATCCGCGAGTCTATTAATGATCAGAAGGCTCGTGATCGTGCCAAAAAGCCGATCCAAGGTTGGATCACCCCTGATCAGTGGAATGCAATGAAGGCTCGATTCGATGAGCCAAGGTACAAGGAGAAGTCGGAGAAGGCCAAGGCGACGAGGCAACATGCCTCGAAGTGGTGCGGTGGGTCGATTCCGATGATGGAATATTTCCGTCGTCTGGTATGTCTTTCTCTTTTAGAAATATTATTTTAATACAAAATCAAAAAATTATTACTAAGATAATATATTTAATTACATGTAAGGCAGGTCGGTAATGCCGACATGGTGACCGTCTTCCTGGCCACCCATCGGAAGGATGAAGGCCTTATTGACGAGAGGGCCGAGCAGACCTATGTAAGTATTACAATACGTTATCTTAATTTAATACTTCGTGTTAATTTTAATATAACTTAGTAAATATGATGCAAATAAATATTCATGTAGTTAGTAATAATAAGTACATTAATTAGAAATTAGAAATTATAGAGTACTATCCATACTTTCTAGGCCGAGTATCAGAGGCTGCGGGAACGGGCGGCTGCTAGTGCACCTAATGTAGGAGAGGTCGGTACTTTCTCACAGCCCACTCAAGCTCCGTCGGCAGACGAGCTGTGGATGACCGCCGCTGGTGGACTCCATAGGGGTACGTACTACGGTACGGGATCCTATGGCGCCCTAGTTGCGACCCAGTCCTTTAGGGCATCTCCTGCTAGTGTGCATGGTCCACAGCCGTTCCAGGAGTCTGCCCGAGTCCACCAGATGATGGAGTCTCTCCGTAACGACCTGCTACGACGGATCGAGGAGCAGTCTCAGTACCCTACGGACGATCCTGTGCTGCTAGCACGATTGGATGCGCTCGACCGCGGCATTATGGAGCTCATGGAGACGACTGAGAGGACAGAGCACAGCGTTGGAGGGTTAGAGCACACGGTGACGGAGCTGCAGACAGCACCGGTGACCATGACCGATAGGCTGAGGTTGGTGACGGATTCGATGGTCCAGAGCACTGATAGACTGTTATCTACCATGGATACATACAACCAGCGACTTACAGCGTTGGAGCGCGCTGGTCCTCCGGGTGCGCCTTTATCGTCGTCGACTCCGCCGCCTCCACCGTCTTCTTCATCGACACCGACTCCACCGACGTCACTGCCTGCTCCATCGGTATCGATTTCACTTGAGGAGTATGAGTTGTTCTTATCCCTTCGTCGCGGCGGTGCCCCTCCAGCACCAGATCCCTAGTAGTCCTAGTTAGGACTGTTTGTTTGTGTTTGTTTCATCCTTTGTTTGTGATTTGGATATTTATTGGTTGTGTAGACTTGGATGTTTGGGTCCTATTTGTTGGATCCTATTCTATTTGTTGGTTGTGTGTAGACTTTGGTTATTTGGTTATAGACTTTGTTATTTGGTGTATTTGGATGTTATTATTCGTTTATGTTATTATTCGTTTCAATTGGATGTTAATGTGCTTCTGTGGTTTACGTTTACCGGTGTTGAGTGTTCCACCGGAGGGGTTGGCGAACCCAGGGAGAAAAGAATATCTGTTATACTGTGTCTTTATGGTTATCTTTTTAAACTGCAGGGAGAAAAGGACATTCTGTATTTTATTCTTTTATTTTTTTCAGATTTATCGACGTTTATCGATGACCACCGACGTACGTTTGCGTCGATAAACGTCGGTAAATCTTCAAAATTTTCCAGGGTACCAACGTTTACCGACGTCCTTCTACGTCGGAGACCGTCGGTAAGCGTCGCTACACGTCGGTAATAATCCCAGGAATTACCGACATTTAGTAACATTTTAAACGACGGTAAACGTCGATAAATTCCCAGGATTTTACCGACGTGTAGCGACTTTAAACACGTCGCTAATCCACCGACGAAACGACGGCAGACGTCGGTAATATACTGACGTCAATATACGTCGGTAAACGACGGTATTTGCGACGTTCGGCGACGTTTTAAAGATTACCGACTTACGTTTCTGTGACAAGTCCAAAACATCGATAATTGCGTCGGTAAATATTTTTAGCGACAAAATTTGTCGTTTTAGCGACGTCTTTAGGCGTCGCTAAAACGACTTATTCTGGTAGTGCCCTTTCTCTCTCTTCATTACTTTCTTACTTTTTATTTACTTCTTCTTCTTCTTCCTCATAACTCTCTCCACCTACCAAGAGAGGCTTAGGTAAGTGCAACTTGCTTCATGGAGGAACTCCATTTTTGTTGTTCTATTGTCTTTCTCATGAGATTCTAAGACACTTTAGTACTTAGCATTTTTAATTTCCATGGTTTATTCTTGTAGATCTAAGTTTATTGTATTTTCGAATTTTTTGGGTTTTGATCTATCAAACTTTGTTATTTTCAAGTTTGATTGTTCCATGTTGTAGAGAAGTTTATTCTACCCCATTTTGACCTATGGAAGTCCAAATTTGGACTTACAGTGAAGGTTTTATGGGGCTTGGAAGCTATGAGTTCCATGGCCATCCTTTTCAGATTTTTGGAGAAGATGTTTGCCCATTTACCCTGCCGCATAGATATGTACCCATCTACTGCCGTATGTGATTCTGTTTACCTTGTCGCATGAAACTTATCCACCCTGCCGTCGCATAGATGGGCACCCATCTACCCTGCCGCATAGATGGGTACCCATCTATTGCCGCATGAGACCTCATCCACTTTGTCGCATGGAACTCATCCACCCTTGACCACATAGATGTGTACCCATCTACTGTCGTATGAGACCCCATCCACTTTGTTGCATGGAACTCATCCACCCTTGGCCGCATAGATGGGTACCCATTTACCCTGCCGCATAGATGTGTACTCATCTACTGCCGCATGAGATCCCATCCACTTTGCTGCATGGAACTCATCTACCCTTGGCCGCATAGATGGGTTCCCATTTACCCTGCCGTATAGATGTGTACCCATCTACTGCCGCATGAAACCCCATCCACTTTGCCGCATGGAACTCATCAACCCTTGGTCGCATAGATGTGTACCCATTTACTCTGCCGCATAGATGTGTACCCATCTACTGCCGCATGAGACCCTGTCCACTTTGCCGAATGGAACTCATCCACCCTTGGCCGTATAGATGGGTACCCATTTACCCTGCTGTATAGATGTGTACCCATCTACTGCCACATGAGACCCCATCCACCCTTGGCCGCATAGTACATATTTTGGTTGTTTTTCTTGTCCTATTTGGCTGATTTGTGGTCAGAATCTCTCTCAACTTCCAACATAAAAGTTGTAGATCTTTTTCTTGGCTTCAAGAATATGTTACTAACTATTTTATGCAAGTTTCTCTCATTCATGATATGTAAGGATAGAACACGATAGTGACCCGTTGCGGTGCACTCAAGTCACATGTCACTTCTTTGCTTAACATGATTGTGGCCCGTCATGGCGCACCCCTAACAAGTACCCTTCACATGATAGTGACCCGTCGTGGTACACTCCAGACAAGTAACATGATATGACATGACATGAACCATGAATGCTGTTGCGACGACTTTATTGGCTTACAAGTAATGAATGATTTGGACACCGTAGGTGTTTCTCTTGAGTGTGTTTGTACAAGCTACATGTTCTGTATTGCATCATGTCTAGGATATGAATTCCTGATTTACCACGGTCAGGGATTCATACTGAATCTGGCTAGGATTAATGACTAGATTGATCAAGTAGCTCATATAGATAGAGATATTTCGGCTACAAGCAATTCCGTTATCTGGGCGCCTTCTCTGATGGACTTGGAGCCTGCCGTCGAGTAGGGCACATTTTCAGCCCACTGTCATGTGGGATACTTCTTGAAATAAGTAATATGCACACTGTCATGTGTTGCACCCCCAAGTCACCTAATAACTCTCTTAGGGTACATTTGTCTCCTGGGCGATGTACCCACTATTATATGTACATGGGGTACATTTGTCTTCTGGACGATATATCCACTATAAATCCTTGTAACTTGCGTCTGGATAACCTGGATAGTCTGCAGGACTTGTGGCCGCAGGAATATCTCATTGCATCTTGCTAGTAACTAGGCTTGTGATAACCCTAGTTAGTTAAAGTATCAAGCCGTACTCTTTGCTTGGCCGTGAATATTGGATGGTGTCCTATCTTGTCTAGTCTTGCTTAGATCCAGTACATGGCTATCTCAGGACATGCTTGCTTATGCTTACTTATCGATAATTTGTTAGAGACTAAGTTCTGTTCAGGTGAAGGGTTACAACCCCGATCCTTATTTGGTTTACGGGTTGTAACTTGGTTACCGGAATAGTCCTTTAGTTATCTTATCGTTTATCACCCTGTTTTCTCAAACTTATGTCTCTTGTTATTTCATTTATGTCCTTATGTGCTTTTGTGTGCTAATATGCTGGTTTTAGTTCTTAAGTGAAGCCTCCCCTGTGGCACTTGCTCTTTCTGGTGTCTGATACAGCTGGTTTTGTATGGCCAAGTTTTGGGGCAGCACCCGAGGTTCTACCTGCATTCCAGCCAGATGGTGACCACTAGAAGAAACCCTGGCAATGAGTGGGTTTTATTTTGCTCTCCCACTCTAGTGTAAATTATTCTTTTGAGGCGTTTAGCCGCCGAGCAAGTGTTAGCTCGTGTTGAATACTTATATTTCTTGTCTGCCTACGGGCTGTAACATGATTAACAAATCCTAGGGTTGATCATATATGACTGAAACTCTTGCTAGTCCTCGCATTTTGTACGACTAGCTTCATGATCATCTGTATATAAAATGTATGGGATGCCTTACTATTGAATATCTAATGGTCTAACATCTTGTGACTATTATTACTTGCTTGAGATTGAGACACTAGGCTTGTTCTTGACCATAAGAGACTGATGGCTTGTAGATAAACCCTCATACATCTAGACAGTCGTGACCATATATGGAGGTGGAATACACTTCTATATACGTAGCTGGCTGTGTCTGCCCTCGCTCTCCAGTATTCTGGTTCTAGGGCGTGACAAGAGCAGAGAGAAAGGTGGTGTTTCTATGGGCAAGTATTTGAAGAAGAAATGAGAGAGAAAGGTGATTTATACTCTTCCACTTTCCTCCGCCTCCTCTTGCAGCAACCCAAATTAGGTTTTCCACAAGGACTACGAACACTAAAAAAAGTAGGGCGGCTCCCCCAGGGTTTTTGCGTCAGCGGCTGTGATGGAGGAGGGGATGGTTCTGGAGCCAATCAAGGAGCTCTCTAGCACCATGAAGCTCCCAGTATTCAAATCCCTCTCCAACTGCATCCTCCTCCAAATTATTCTCGTCCAGGTCTTTTCTTTACATTTTCACCCCTAATCTTCTTTATTATTATTATTATTATTATTATTATTATTATTATTATTATTATTATTATTATTATGTGCTAAAAGTAGAAAAATAAAATGGAGATTTCTTTAGTGGTATAAATTTGGAGAGGTGATTCCGTTTTAGTAATTTATCTGCTCAATTGCACCAGAGGAGGTGCTTATTAAGGTGTAATCCAAATCTAGAAATGCTGGGAAGCATAGGCATAACCACTTCAAAAGAAACATTGTAGTCGTGTTCGTATTGCAGTCGTATGACACATGTTTGAGAAATGCCACAAACACTCGAGACTAGAACAACCTCGCCATGTCCATGTGGTGTCGTATTTGTCTTCATGAAACATAGTAGTAATGGTAGGACCTAGGAAGCATAAGCACCAAGAAAATTGGTTCTGTGTCGGTTAGACACACATTATACAGGACATAAGCACTCAAAGTACCTTAGAACACACAAAAAATAGTACAATATCCGTGTTGTGTGTCGTATTTGTAGCCATATAATATAGTAGAAATCTAAGAAGCATAGATACTCTGAGCTTCGATGACAATCATGTGACATGGTTGAGTCATATTTTGTTGGACACGTACTAAAAGCGACCCATACAAAACACACTGACATGCCAAAATCAATGGCATGTGCCCATGATTACCATGTCATTGTGTCCACACTGTGTCATGTCGTATTCGTGTTTGTTCAAATAGGCAAAATGTAATTGCATGCATACTGATTATTAGCAAAGTTACATTTAGTGATGTGTATATTGAATTACTAATCCAATTTATGGTTCATGAATCAAGGTTTTATTGTCAAATATGGACCA
>JANAVB010016197.1:56205664-56485664 GCA_029216955.1 Iris pallida | reverse complement strand
ATATGTATTAGCTTAGTAGCCCTCCGGAGGACCGGTGCATACTCAATGTGCTTATGTCTCATGGTTTGGCTAGCCCTGCTGGGTTGACACGATCTGAGGATTCCTTTTTAATCAGTATCACGGAGATAACTCCGCCAATCATAGAAAGTCGCATGAATGAATGGCCGCTTAAAAAATGACTTGACTGTGCCTTGTAACTTCCGTTAGTAGCCGAGGGACATGGACTGTCATGGTGTGTGGTCCAACCCATGTCCTTGTTTGGTTGTTGGATTGGTCTATCGTGCTAGGACAGGCTGTGGACCGAGGTTACGACCGGAAGCTTTTATTATTACTAGTATTTTTATTTTATGCTTGGGGTTTTATCTCACTCTTTTGTGCTCCCTTGTGGTACTTGCTATTCGGGGCTGACCCTGCTAATTTTGTTTGGCCAGATCTCGTAGCAGTGCCTGAGGACCCAAACTTCTTCCCCGACGTCAATGGTGCATACTCTGAGCATAGCTGGCAGGGGACTCGAGTGGGTTTCTTCTCCACCACTCTAGTATCTTTACTTATATTCTGGCGTTTAGCCACCGGCACCTGTTTAGCCGGTTAATCTGAATATTTTGTCTTTTGTATAATTTGTAATTAAATCAGACTGCAGCTGAATACAATTATGTACCTTTGACTCTCTGGGCTAGCTAACTTATAAAGCTAGATCCCCATGATCATTTTGATGAAGCGTCGGGGACGCCTTACTGCTTTCTCTCATATGTTCATTAATTGATGTTTTTTGCTTTGAATGATTGAGACATAGATGCTCTGTGAGACCATAGGAGACTTGAATATAGCTTTCACCCCTTATCTCTTGACAGCCACGATCGTCGTATGACGTTTGTATACCTCATAAGGAGTAGCTAGCCTAGTCCGTCTTCGTATTTCGGTATTGGGACGTGACAAGGTTTTATTGGTGGCCCATGTAGGTCTGATTTTCAGACTTGAGGGGAGTTACTATTATAGGAGTCTTAGTCAAAACTTGTTCCCTTTGAATCTCTTGTCTTGACTTCTCTTCCCTCACCTTGATTGATAACCTGAATTGCATCCTCGAATCTTCCTCTTCCTGTTATTTAATATCATGTATCTTTTCCTATAGGGCTGCTTCTTTCTCAGTAGCTGACGAGGCCAACATGGAGGAACGTCTAGTAGAACATGGCTCGACGGGGCAACAGCAGGAAAGAATACCGTCTCCTGACCAGATCCGAGTGGAAGTGATATCAGAGCCAGTAGAACCGCAGGTTCTAGAAACTCCTGCACCCCCAGCGGTGACGGCAGCGACGACGGTACCTGATGCTGTAACACTCCTGGAGGTCATCCGAAGATTTTTGGCCACTCAGCAGCGTCAGGTCGCAGCCCATCAGCAACAGCAGATCCAGCAGAAGGAACATAATGTGCTACTGAATCAGGAGTTACAATTAGCCCTTGAGAGAAGTGTCAGGAATGATTCGGGAGCGTCGGGAAGGTTTTGTCGACCTATCCCGAGATATTTTGACGGCACGGAGGATGCCATCACGGCGGATGCTTGGCTTCAGGATATTGAGGCCATATTGACCGCAGCATAGGTTCTAGCAAAAGAAAAGGTTGACCAGGTCAGACTGTTACTTCAGGATCTCGCCCGCGACTGGTGGGCATCGAAAAAGGATGGAATGAGGCGTCTTGTTCCTTGGGATATCTTCAGTACCAGATGCAAAGCTAAGTACTTTGGCGTGGTAGCACGGTATAAGCTACAACAGAGGTTTATCAGTCTCAAGCAGGCTGGTAAGACGGTGGATGGATATGTAGCGGAGTTCTGTAGACTGAGTCGGTTTGCACCGACGATGGTAGCTACACAGCCAGAGAAGGCGATAAGATTCCAGCAAGGACTTCATTTGGAGATTCTACAGCTAGTAGAAGGGCACGACTATCAGACTTTTGATGCCATTTTAACGGCAGCTCGGAAGCATAAACTCATCCAACAAAGGTTGGTAAAAAGACATGGAGGACAGAAGAGGTCTCATCCCCAGAGTAGGGGCAGAGGAGTAGTACAGCGAACATCGGTGCCACCACCTGGCATTCGTATTCATGAGTCAGGAGCACCACAGAGGACGACGGTATCAGAGATAACAACACCAGTTTGACAACAGCAGCCGAGGAATCAGCAGTAGCGCCAGGGGGCACCCATTGGATGTACTTGCTGCGGTAAGGGTGGGCACACTAGGATGTGTGTCGTTCAGCTAACGGATTGTACAAGAGGTGTAGCAGTCCAGACCACATGATTACTAATTATCCTATGATACAGAGGCCGGGAGGGCCAGTTCAGCAGTTTTCGGCATTGCCAGCTCCGGGTGCAGCACCGAACAGTGGACCAGCATTGGCCGTAAGGCCGCTAGCCCGGCGTCTGCTGACGCAGGCTCAGATGTTTCGCCAGGAACAGAACCAGGAAGGCCCGCAGAGGCCGCAGAGGCCGCAGAGGCCGTAGCAACAGCATGGTCGAGGAAGACAACATTTATATCGTGGTATAGGCATTATAAGTTTTTGGTGATGCCATTTGGACTGACTAACGCCCCAGCAGTATTCATGGATTTGATGAATCGCATCTTTCTACCCTATTTGGATACGTTTGTAGTAGTATTTATAGATGACATCCTCGTCTATTCCAGTAGTGAAGAAGAACATGAGAAACATCTTCGGACAGTTTTGTAGACCTTGAGGGAGCATCAACTTTATGCGAAGCTTAGTAAACGTGAGTTTTGGTTGGATCATATTTCATTTCTGGGATACATTATTTCTGGTGCAGGAGTGTTAGTAGATCCGAAGAAGGTTGAGGCAGTAGAGAATTGGCCAGTTTCGAAGATAGTAGCAGATGTGCATAGTTTCTTAGGATTGGCAGGTTACTACAGGAGGTTCGTGGCAGACTTTGCCAGGATTTTGGCACCCTTGACGCATCTGACACATAAGGATGTAGAGTTTGTTTGGTTAGCAAAGTGTTAAACATTGTTTGAAGAGTTAAAGAAGAGATTAATCTCAGCCCCGATCTTGACACTTCTAGTAGGATCGGGAGGGTTTACAGTGTATTATAGCGCATTCGGAAAGAAACTTGGGTGTGTATTGATGCAGCATGGTAAGGTGATAGCATATGCATCTTGACAGCTTCGGGACCATGAGAAGAACTATCCGACCTATGACCTGGAATTAGCAGCAGTAGTATTTTTACTTAAGTTATGGAGGCACTATTTATACGAGGATCGAATGGAGATTTACACTGATCATAAGGGCTTAAAGTATGTATTCACCCAGAGGGACCTGAACATGAGACAGAGAAGATGGTTGGAATTACTGAAGGACTTTGATGTAAATCTTTAGTATCATCCACACAAGGTGAATGTGGTAGCAAATCCCTTGAGCATGAGAGGTGGTGCATTCATTTTAACCTTGCAGAGGCATATTTTGGAAGATCTTCAGGAAATGGGAATTGAAGTGAGCTCGCCACAAGATACGGGAGTTATGGCTAGTTTTCATATTCAGTCTACTTTAGTAGAGAGGATCAGAGCAGCCCAGGCAGAGGATCCACGGATCCAGAAGCTTCGATCAGAGTGTGAGTCAGGTCTCAAGAAGGAGTTAGTAATCCATGAGGATGGTACACTTAGGTTCAAAAACCGTCTTTGTGTACCAGGTAGAGAACTTCGACATAAAGTTATGTTAGAGGCTCATAGTTCTCCTTATTCCATTCATCCTAGAGGCACAAAGATGTACCTAGATATGAAGCAGCACTTTTGGTGGAATGGCATGAAGAGGAAGATAGCGAGGTTTGTATCCAAATGTTTGGTATGTCAGCAAGTGAAGGCAGAGCAGCAGAGACCAGCAGGATTGTTACAGCTGCTTTCTATTCCAGAGAGGAAGTGGGAGCACATCACGATGGACTTTATGACCGATTTACGTAGATATTTGACTATCGAAATGCAGTTGGGTAATCGTAGATCGGCTCTCGAAGGTTGCTTATTTTTTTCTTTCAGAGTAGGACAGTCTACCGAGCAGTTGACAGAAATATATATGAAGCAGATTATGAGGCAGCATGGTGTTCTAGTCAGCATCGTATCAGATCGAGACACACGGTTCACCGCTCACTTTTGGTAGAGTTTGCATCAAAGTTTGGATACCAAGTTGAGGTTCAGTACAGCCTATCATTCGCAGACGGACGGACAGTCAGAGATAACCATTCAGACATTGAAAGATATGTTACAGGCTTGTACCTTAGACTTCGTCAGAACTTGGAAAGATCATCTTCATTTGGTAGAGTTCTCTTACAATAACAGTTAACAGGTAAGTATACAGATGGCACCGTTTGAAGCATTATATAAAAGAAAATGCAGGTCCCCTTTGGCATGGGATGATGTAGGAGAACAAAAATTACTGGGACCAGAGATGATCACGCAGACCGTAGAAACGGTCAAGTTGATCAAAGTGCGGCTTCGAGTTGTGCAGGACACTCACCGACACTAGAAAGATCAACATCGTAGGCCTCTAGAGGTTGGTGTTGGTGACCAAGTGTTTCTGCAGATTTTGCCTACTCGGGGTGTAATTAGATTTGGAACCTGAGGAAAGCTTAGTCTGAGATACGTTGGTCCATTTGATATTCTCGCTCGGGTAGGCGATGTAGCTTATCGTCTTGACCTTCCGCCTTCGCTACGTGATGTACATGATGTGTTTCATGTATCTCAGTTATGTGGGTATGTCCCGGATTCGAGTCATGTCCTCGACCATTCGGAGTTAGTCGTTGGTACCGACCTAACTTACGAGGAACTACCCGTGTCTATTTTGGACCGACGAGAGAAGGTACTCAAGAACCGGACTATTAATCTTGTCCGCATCGCTTGGGGCCATCACTCACCGGGAGAGTCGACTTGGGAGCACGAGGACGAGATTAGATCTCGATATCCACACTTGTTCGACTCAGAAGGTATGTTTATCCTTATGCCTTTGTGATATGTTTTCCTGTTGCACCCACTAGGGTGGATGATTGATTTCTAATGCTTGTTAAAATTGATGAGATTGCAAGCATAGTTAGCCTTGTAATTAGTATCTTGCTTGCTTTGATTTCTCTATCTTGTCTTGGCAGAAATTTCGAGGACGAAATTTTTCTAAGGAGGGTAGAGATGTCACTCCCCGATCCCGATATACGTATTCTTTCATGAATTCTGTACATGGTATCATGTATTTAGCATGTGCATAATTCTACTTATTATTTATTAATGGTTGCATGTAGCTTTTAATTATGTCATTAGTGGAATGGTTAGAGCATGTTTAGATAATAGGGTTTTCTTAAGCCAACCCTCACCCACTATAAATAATCTCTTCCACACTCTCTTTCCTCATTCACTCTCTCATTCATTTTCCTCAACCACCAACCCTCTTAGGCAAGTGCAACTTGCTCAAAAGTGGAGATTTATGCATTTTTTATTCTTGAATTTTCCTAATATTATTTGTCTATATTATTCTTCTCTTTATTCTCTACAAGTTTAGTTCTTGGAGTTTTTGATTTTAATGGCTAGTTTTGTGTAGATCTAAGTTTCTAAAACTAGGATTTTATAGATTTTTATGGTTTTGATCTATCAAACTTGGTTGTTTTTGAAAACTAATGGTCCTAGGTTGTAGGAAATCTCATTCTACCCAATTTTGGCTTTTGAACCGCCGAATTTTGACTTATTTTGAGAAAGTTATGCCCAAAATAATATCTGGACATCTTCTATGTTCATCTGTCCTGGTTCTAGCAGGGACGATGAATAGTGCCACAGGACTAAATAGTGCCACATAGATGTATAGTGCCGTATGGATGCATAGTGCTGCAGGAATGAATAGTACCGTAGGAATGAATAGTACCGCATGGATGCATAGTGCCGCATGGATAAATAGTGCCACGGAAATGAATAGTATCGCATGGATGCATAGTACCGTATGGATGAATAGTACTACAGAAATAAATAGTATCGTATGGATGAATAGTGCCGTATGAAATGAATAGTGCTGCAGGGATGAATAGTACTGCAAGAATGAATAGTGCAGCATGGATGCATAGTGCCACAAGAATGAATAGTGTCGTATGGATGAATAGTGCCGCAGAAGGCCGCATAGTACTGCAGAATGCCGTAAAGTGCCGCAGAAGGCTGCATAGTGCCGCAGAAGGCCGCATAATGCCTATTTTGGCTGTTTTATACCCTATTTGGCTGAATTGTGGCCAGAATTTCTTCCAACTCCCCACACGAAAGTTGTAGATCTTTGACTTGGCTTCAAGAATCTTCATGTCTTACATTAACCAGAATTTATATGTGACTTTGGCACCTTGTGTACCTTACATATTGTCCGTGCGCCTTTTGGGCTACTTCATGACTTGCGAGCACTTCATACCTAAATACGTAGTACCTTTTTGTTCTTTTCCCTCTTGCGTCTTGGTCCTCATTCCTGATCTGACTACCTATACGTGTGTTGGATAACCCTATGTGTGTACTAAGGTACAATCTACGTGAGCACCGAGGTGCTATCCTATTTGCTAAGTGTCCCTACATGATACCTGCCAGTACCTCCAAGAGTCCAGTATTTACATAACGAATAATCGATAGCAATGACGTGGTATGTGTTGTGTGTTATGTGTTGTATTACACCAAGAAGGGGGTACATATGTATGACTATAGGAGCCAGTACGAATCCCTTCTTGGGGTACTCGTACAATGTACAACATCTAGAGGAGTGAGCATATGACCACGACATGTGAACTCCGAGGATAACCTAGGGATTAACTAGGCAACTAACTTGGTAGATGCATTGGGTGGGAAGAATCCCGAGATCATGCCATACCAGCCACCCCAGGTCCAGCCTTGACATGTCGGATTGGCCTCCACGGATATGGTTTCATTCGCCTTTAGCAGATGACTATATCCGACTTTTACGAGCTATGTGTTATATGTATTAGTGCGATAGCCCTCCGGGGGACCGGTGCATACTCAATGTTCTATATGTCTAATAGTTTGGCTAGCCCTGCTGGGTTGACACGATCTGAGGATTCCTTTTAATCAGTATTGCGGAGATAACTTCGCCAATCATAGAAAGCCGCATGAATGAATGGTCGCTTAAAAAATGACTTGACTGTGCCTTGTAACTTTCGTTAGTAGCCGAGGGACATGGACTGTCCTGGTGCGTGGTCCAACCCATGTCCTTGTTTGGTTGTTGGATTGGTCTATCGTGCTAGGACAGGAAGTGGACCGAGGTTATGATCGGAAGCTTTTATTATTACTAGTATTATTATTTTATGCTTGGTGCATACTAGAAGTATGGCTGTGGAACTGAGGACCCAAACTTCTTCTCCAACGTCAATGGTGCATACTAGAAGCATGGCTGGCAGGGGACTCGAGTGGGCTTCTTCTCCACCACTCTAGTATCTTTACTTATGTCCTGGCGTTTAGCCACCGACACCTGTTTTGCCGATTAATCTGGATATTTTGTCTTTTACATAATTTATAATTAAATCAGACTGTAGTTGAATACAATTATGTACCTATGACTCTCTGGGCTAGCTAACTTATAAAGCTAGATCCCCATGATCATTTTAAATACCATGATTCTAGAGGTATGTACCTTAGTCGAGGACTCTGTGAATATCGTAGCTTTGCTTACTAGTATGACGAAGATTCTGAGCATCATGATTTTGGACAGACGCATATGATTATCAGATTTTATCTCAAGAAGGTTTATAAAATATCATTCTACCTTTTAATTCAGTCTTTTTCAAAATAAATTATTGTTTGTTCTTCTTCAATTAACTTAGGAGTAGGAGTAGTTTTAGTTGTTAGTATAATCCTTTGTGTAACTTCCTTTGATATAAATTTCTTCTAAATATAATAAAATTGAAGATTTATGTTAGGACTTTTTGACTTAGAATTGATAGTGTACTTCTGACCTTAGAATGGTGACCATTGCAGCCAGTTTCCAATTTCACATAAGATGATACTACCTAACAGCCCTGATTGATTCATTATTTTCCTTATCTTTCCAGTCTAGCACTCATGACCAGAGTCTGTCCCACTCAACTTGTTCCCTTGTACTACTTTTGCGTCACAACTACCGGTTCAATTTAAGCTATTCGACCATTTCCACATAAATTATGATTATCATATGCACATTACCGTGACTTTTAATTTAGGAGCACAAGACTAGTTGTTTTCTCAAAACCAATTCACATGCATGACCTAAACATGACACCCTACACCCATGATCTTCGTGTCCCACTCGGACACACCATCTTGTGCTTCATTTGCTTCACACGACTTTCCTGAAACAAGATCCCATATTAATTTACCCCACGGAGTCGCTTTTATTTCCGACTCGAATTGGGGACACCTTTTCAACCTAAACTTGTCGAGCCAAATTTTGGACATGACCCATTTTAAGCCTACTACCCATATTTTATTTGTTGATCTTGTGTGCTGCTAGAAAGAGGCTTCGACCTTATTGTTGGGGGTTTGACCTAGAAGGAGTACGACCATCTTAATTTCGAGGACGAAATTCTTCTAAGGAGGGTAGACTTGTAGCACCCAGTTTGTAAAAATAAGGATAATTTTAAACTTTTGTATTTTTATTTATTTAATAATGTTAATAAATCATGATATGATTTATGGTGATTTTTAATCAATTTAAAATTATTTAAAACTATGACTTGTGATTTTGATGTTTTGCTAGTGCAACCCTAGAGACTGTATGACCTAGAGACTAACCATGACCATGGAGACCTAGTCATGTGTTTAGGGTGACTAATTACAAATTTTTAGCCTAAGGGTATTTTGGTCATTTTTGACTTATTAATGAAAATGAATTTTTGAGTAATTAATTTTGTGCTAATTGAATTGTTAGAGACTAACCTAGAAGTTTAGCCTAATCTAGATTAGCCTAGAGCTTAGACTCTTGATTAGGATAACCTAGTAATGACAAGATTAATAATATCTAGATATTTCTAATAGGATATTTTCCTTTAGGATATTTGTGAAAAAGAAAGCCTTAGGACTATTGGACCAATAAGAGGACTTGGAATTTGTTGGACAAATCTTAGCCACACATCTAAAACCCTAACCCTAGCCTTTATCAATAGCCATCAAGAGGCTACAACCCTATTTTAATCACATCATCAAGTTCTTACCTCTTTTTAAAATACCTACTAAGAATCCTACTTGTGTTCTTCCCCAAACCTTCACCAAATCCTCATTTCTCCACCAAATTGGACCAAACGAATTGCGTTGGATGCCCCTACAGTAGTAGAGTCTAGTGGGGGCTTGCTTGCGAAAAGTGGAGCGCGTTTGGACATCGATCGCTCGAGGAAGACAACTTCTCACTTCGGGAGCCTATTCATTGAGGTTTCACCCTCAATAGGTAAAACCTATCAAACACCATTAAATTTCTAATTTATTTCCATAGATGCATCCATTTAGGATTCCTCTAGGTGTAGCCCAAGTTTGGTAGGAGTTTGTGTCCATTTCGTGTTCGTATTGGACACGTATCGGTATTTTTAATTGGGTGTTCGATGAAATACCACATAGGAAATTATTTTAGTAAAATTCAAAACTAATTACATCATTGTGTAGCCCTTAGTGTGTAGATCACACCTTAGTTGACTGAGTTGAATTTTGTGTCGTCTTGGTGTCTAAAATTTGACTGGACACGCTGCACGATGCTGCGGTGCAGTGTCCTGCTACCCGACCCCTATTTCTTCATACACAGGACACGAGGACACGTCAAACTTGACACGGGGTTATGGGAAATGTCTGATAAGGCTGCCCCAAAGTTTCGTGTCGAGTTGTGTCGTGTCGAGTGAGAAATCATGAGTGCACGGATTTTACACAGACTGTACGTGCGGGAAAATCCGCTCTGATACGCATGTCGTGTCGCATCCAGACACGTTGTGGACACGTGGCGATACGTTGGATGGCTAGTTCTATACCTAGGCTAGGTGTGGACACGAACACGTGGTGTTTTATGGCCTATGTCGTGTCCAGTTCGACTTGAACATGCCGTACGAGCCTGTGCACACGCTGTTTACTGATACTTATGTTTCTCCTGTTTTGGACACTTTGTGTCCTAATTTCTGGACACGAACGGACATGTGGGCATGCCTAACATGTCCCTAGGTCTGTACCCTATGTTCACCTAGTTGTGATTAAAATTTGAATATTTGTGATTCGAATTTGAATGCTTGAATTTGAATTTCGTTAAACTGTCGTGTTCATAGTTTTGGGATATTTAAAAATAGGTTTGATTTAAATCTGAGATTGAGTGAGGTTACCTGAGATTGTGAGGATGAGATGGACTAAGGTTGTAGTTATTAGTAGAAGGATGGGGGTGTACTGATACACTTTGAGATGAGTGTGAGGTGGATTCTCAACCAAAGGGTGACTGAATACCTGAGCAGTACAGTAGGCATTGATTTGACAGGGCTTGGCTTGGCATGGCATGGTATTCAGCAGCAGTGAGGAGAAGAGATTGAGAGAGTGGTGAGATTGAGAGAGTGAGATTATCTGAGAGTTGAGTTCGAAGGGTTGTATATGTGATGTTGGGTTGGAAGATGAGTATTCAAAGGATATCTTAATTTGTGAATATCAGTTTGGGTTTTGAATGAAATGTTTAAATAACTGATACTTGTTCTCAGCTTAAGTATCAATTTGGGTTTTGGTATTACCTGAGCATAGTTGTAATTATTCTGTAATGATATAGATATATGGGTGAGGGTTAGAGAGTATCAGTTGGCAACAATAGGAAGAATGACTTGAGCATACCCTTTTTATCATATGACCCTACCTGGACATTTAGTTCATTTTCCATATATGTTGTCTTGCACATGAAGATCAGGCTTGAGCACCAGATGAATTTTTGTCCTGCAAACTCATAGTTAGCCCACTTTAGCCATGCCCTATCTTCTTTGAGGATTGGACTTGAATGTCAGTTCTGTACACTTCATCATTTTGACCGGCATTCATATTACGTTGTCCTGCCTCTATTTGCTTTTAGTCCATATTCAATTCCCTACATCTATTTCAACTTTTATATTCCTTTGTCCTAGTATTTGAACAACTAGTGTTCAGGTTTAGAACATCCTGAATGTTAGTTCTTATATGTATATAATACTAGTTCAATCCTAGCTTTACGCCCTATGTTTCAGTCATGTTGGTTAGGCAACTCTTATATGTTCTGTCCCAATTTAGGTTAGAAGGACCAAATCCCTTTTTTTTTTGTTTTGTTCTAATAGCAGTTATTTGATCTGTTCCTTACACTTTTAGGCTAGATTCTTTAATGTCTGTTTGCACAGTCATTTAAAGTGCATTCCATGCTATATTAGTTTAGATTTTTGAATGTTGTTTAGTCCTTCCTATATATCTTATATGTTCAGACCAATGCCCCAGTTGTTTGTAATCCAGTTTCTAAATCCTATTGGTCTGTCCTAGCATGAGTTATAGACTATACTATATTTTAGTTATGTACATGTGTATTGTCACGCCCCAGAACCAGAATACTGGAGAGCGGGGGCGTACATAGCCAGCTACGTATATTGAAGTGCAACCCACCTCGCTATACGGTCACGCCTGTCTAGATACATGAGGGTTTAACTACAAGCCATCAGTCTCCTATGGTCATAAACAAGCCTATTGTCTTAATCTCAAGCAAGTGATATAGTTACAAGATGTCAGAGCACCAAATACACAATAGTAAGGCGTCCCATACATTACATATTTGGATGATCATGAAGCTAGTCGTACAAAATGTCAAGACTAGCAAGAGTTTCAGTCATACATGATCAACCTTAGGATTTGTCAATCATGTTACAGCCCGTAGGCAGACAGTAAATAAAGGTGCAATAGGAGTTAACACGTGCTCGACGGCTAAATGCCTCAAAAGAATAATTTTACAATAAAGTGGGAGGACAAAAAGAAACCCACTCGTTGACAGGGTTACGCCTGGTGGTCACCATCTGGCTGGAAGACAGGTGGATCCTCTGGAGCTGCTCTGATATCTGGCCACACAAAAACAGCTGGGTTAGACCCCAGAAAGAGCAAGTGCCACAAAGGAGGCTTCACTTAGGAGCTAAAACCAGCATATCCCAATAGAATATAAAAGATGATAAATAAAGAACTGATAATAATAGAGATAGCAACAGTAAACTGAGTACGAGAAAACCATTCAAATAGCCAGGTCGCAACCCTTAAACCAAACAAGGACCGGGGTTGGAACCCTTCACCTGAATAGAAACCCGTCTCAAATAATATTGTTAAAGTAACAGGATAATAAAACAAAAGAGGACTCAGAACTGCTCCGGGAGCCAGGTTACAAACCTTAAACCAAATAAGGACCGGGGTTGTAACCTTTCGCCTGAACAGAACTGGACCCCTGATCTTTATTATTGAGGCCGGCATAAGTACTCATGTTATTAAAGTAAGGTAAAACATGACGAGCATGGCATGGGAAGCAATAAGACAATAAACGAAGAGAGGACACATAACTGCTCCGGGAGCCAGGTTACAACCCTTAAACCAAACAAGGACCGGGGTTGTAACCCTTCGCCTGAACAGAACTGGTCCCCTGATCATTATTGTTAAGGCAAGCATAAATAATCATGTCTTGTCATAATCTTGCACAAGATCAGGACAAGTCGAAGCTGGGCTAGACTTTGTTTAATCAATCACGGCCAAGCAAAGAGTACGGCTTGATACTTTAACTAAGTAGGGTTATCACAGGCCTAGTTACTAGCAAGATGCAATGAGATTATCCCAACAGCCACAAGCCCTGCAGATCATCCAGTTATCCAGGTCGAATGTCCGTTTATGAAGAATGCAACACGTGACTGTGTGCTGGAAATGTGCCCTACTCGTCGGTAGGCTACAAGTCCACTTAATGCGCCCAGATAACGGGATTGCCTGTAGCTGGAATCTCTTCATGTCTACTGAATTATCCTAGTTTATTAGCCTTAGTCAATTACTGTAGGTATCCCTGACCGTGGTACTCAGGGATCCCTATCCTAGACATGATGCAAGACAGTACTGGTTTATTTGTACAAACACAATCGTCCACGGTGTCCAGGTCTTTCATACTTGTCATGTCAAGCTAGCTGTCATAACATCATGTCGAGATATACCATGTCAGTTTACTTGTCAAGAGTGCGCCACAACGGACCACTATCGTGTTTTATTCTTACATTATCATGAATTGGAGAAACTTGCACAAAATAACTAGTGACATATTCTTGAAGCCAAGGAAAAGATCTACAACTTTCATGTTTTGAGTTTTTCAAGATTTAAGCTACAAAACAGCTCAAAGAAGCAAAAACAGTCATTTGGAGTGACCTGCGCGCAAGTTGTGCGGGCAAAATCGCCCACGGCGCACGTTGTGCCAAGCACGGTGCACGGGCGCGCGGCGGGCAACCTGCACATTACGTGCGGGCAAAATCGCCCACGGCGTACGTTGCACACAAGCACGGCGCGCGGTGCACGGCAGCGAATACACTGCGCGCGGCACTGTTCATCGTCCCAACAGCACTAAAGGGTGTGGGGAACCCGTGAACATTAAAATGGCATAACTTTCTCATACGATGTCGAAATCAAGCGGTTCAAAAGCCAAAATTGGGAAGAATTGAATTTCTTACAACATGGAACTATTATATTTTGAAAATAACCAAGTTTTAGAGATCAAAACAAAAAAAAACCGAAAAGTTACAAACTTAGATCTACAAGAATCCATCCATCAAATCCAAAAATGTCAAGTTTTAAAGAGGCTTAGAATGAAGTAAGGAAGGAAATAGAATAATAAAACTTGAGATCCATCATGAAGCAAGTTGCACTTGCCTAGGCTTGGTAGGTGGGAGGAGTAAATGAAGAAGATGAAGAAGTAAATGCAAAATAATAGAGGAGAGAGAAGGAGTTGACTTATATAGCAACCCCTCTCACCTCAACCTAAAATAAACCGAACCAAGCCAAGCCAAGTCATGTTGAACCAGGTTGAACCAATCCAACCTAAACAAGCCGAACCAAGCCAGGAGACATAAAATACGAGTCAAGATACGTATACGTATTCCAAATACGTAATACGAACCACGGTCATTACATGTATACATTCTATCTATATTATATATACGAGTTGTTAGTAATGGATAAAGAGTTGGGTAGGGTATCCTATAATCATACTATAGAAATGAAGCATAAGGGTAGGTTAAACCCATGTTTGGGATATGTTTAGGATACCACAATAGCCTAGCTCACAAATAGCCTAAATTAGTCAAATTGTGGATTTAAACTAAATGAACTAAGTTGACCCTAGAGTTGACTATAAGTGGACTTGACCTAGAAATAGACACACTAGGCCTATTTAGACTTGTAAACTATAGTTTGACTCTTAGTTGACCAAGGCTTACCTAAGTGGACCAAGAATTGACCAGTTGACCAAAAGTCAACTGTAAGTCAACCTTTGACCCAATTTGACCTAGTTTGATTTGATTTGACTTTCTTGACTTAGTTGACCTAGTTTGACCTAGACAGTTGACCAAAGTTGACCAAGAGTTGACTTTGACCTAGTTAACTTAGAATCATGTAGTTTGTATTGCAGATTTCTATTATTTCAATTTGAGTACTTAAATAACCTGTTTTACTCTAAATAGGACTCTGTGACACCAGTTCGGACATATATTCATATCAGTCATACATGGTGACAAGCGAGTACATTCTTTGATCGTTTTATATTTGTCAGGACTTACATTCTTGCTCTAGATTACTTTACTTGATACTTGTACGATTGTTATCACGAATTAGTACTATATATATGGATCTTCTCTTACGATGTTATCCCCATTGTGTTCAGCAGATACATATTATGATGTACGTTTCACGAACATATTGTATTTATTGCACACCCCTATTCATGTATACTCATTATGCATCTTGTACTCTCATGATCACATGAGCTTCATGGAGAAACTATTATACAAGGTAACGTAACTGGATTGGATCCTTGTGTATTGATTGGGGAGGGTGAGTAGGAAATGGTTATGTAATCAAATCCCATTGTACAAATATTGTATAAACTATTGTATATGTCCATTATACACTCACGTATGATGGAGTTACCATTGTTATTGTATAACCTAACCTGTTTACATAACCATATTGTGCTCTAAATCACTAGTACTTGCAGTTTTACTTATTAGATATATATATTTTCAGTTATAAATTCTCTCTCATTTTCATGTACATCTTCTTACAGTTTATGTATCTTACTCTTTTGTATGCTTTATATTTTCTAACTTGTTATGAACTGCGTGAGATGTATTGTGCTCGTTCTTGTCCTGACTATACCTGTTGAAAATATTACAGATGATGATGGTGACTGCCCTACCTTCTATGGGGCACATGAGGGTGACACTCGGGAGCCCGAAGAGCATCTAGCTCAGTAGAGGGTGCTTAGTCTAGTCTAGTATTTATAGTTTTCAGTTTGTATCAGATTGTTCCGATTGTTAGTTAAGACTTAGTTATATTCAGGACTTGTATTTATTTATGTTGAACATCTACTTTGTGTGGTGCGATAACTCTATTTGTATTTCAGTTTCTTCCTTTTATCTGATTTCATATCGTGCTCTATCTTCCCTAGACTTGTGATTGAGATATAGAGTTGAGATGTTATATTATACCTCCGTGCGGAGATGACAACTTTATATATCTTGTTTTTGGATGTTAGATATTATGGATGACCTATACAGCATTCTACCGCCGATACTGCGACGTAGGCTGGACGTACCCACGTTCTCGTGCCCTTCTTCAGGGTGTGGGTTATGACATCGCTGCAAGCAAGACCAGGCAAGTGGAAGCTTCGACGATCTTCTTACCATTTGAGGTTCCGCGTCGCACAGCCACCAGATCATTGCAGCCGCCATCACGTGGGTCATCTGGAAGAACCACAACAAATTCAGATATGAAGATCACCAATATTTATCAACACAACTTATTTTGGAGGTCCTCCGGCAGATTCACAAAGTTAGCAGACATTACAATCACGGCCTGAAGGACTTCTGGCAGTCCATGCTATTCTAAGCCCGAGTAGCAACGACCCTCTTCTTCTGGTATTCTTTTTACATTTTTTTTGTGCTTCTTGTAAAGGCTTCAACATTTTGCGCCTTGATATGAATAAAATTGGAGGATTTTGTTTAAAAATAAAATTATATATATAAAAAATATATATAATATATATATATATATATATATATATATATATATATATATATATATATATATATATATATATATATATATATATATATATATGCAATACTACCTCTAGATATACTCACAATACATATCATATATAACATACCAATCCTCACATATTCAATCATAACCCTTACCTGTACATTATACCTATATAGATAGCATCAACCCCATATGTTACTAAACCTACACATATACATATAGATAATAGTCTATATGATAACATATGCATGAAGCTCACATATATGTATCTAACCCCAAGCAAACCTAGCATCAGATATTACATATCCCCTCAACCATTAACTTATAACATAAAATATACCATATAGCCTAGTATATAGACATACCCTCCCCCAATACCCACATATATAAATATACTCACAAGTACAAGTCTATCCCATATATCCCTTATATCCCATCACCTACATCCACTTGTAGGTATCATAATCTAACATATCCTTAACCAATACTATCCAAGCTCCTCATAAATCAACCCACATCTCAAATACATACCCATATATATAGCAATATACATCAATCTAAACATCATGTACACGGGCTCTCACCCAAAAATCTGGACTGAACAAGAATAAATGAAAAAATAGTGGATGAAAGAAGGGTGTAGGTAATAGTTGAAATAAAATCTGGTAATGCAATGTGCTAAATGGGATGTAGGATATAAATGGACTAATGCAAGGGTACAATGGGTTAACACCTAAGAATTGAACAAAGGGACCAAGAGACTGAACAATGAATATATGAAGGTTAAATGAGTGAATGCAAATGCAGGTCATCCTATACAATAAGGAAATGGAAGGGGTTCAATGTGTCCAGACATGGTGTCATAGAGTGAAATATGTGTGTCGAGCAAGTGTGTGTGTGCCATCATGTGATAATGGAGTGTCAGGACATGGAAACATATCAACAGGTATCTAAGTGGCAACCATGTGTCTAGGGATGTGTCCAATCGAGGTGTCAACAAGTGTCAAAACCTGGGAAATACATTAGTTTCATATGAACATACCAATTTTGAAAACCTAATAACAAATCAAAAACTCGAATTTAATTAGGGTAATAGGTATACAGTGGTCTAGCATGCATGTGTCGAACCTAGGAATGTGTCCACGTGTCCAGGAACTGGACAAGAAGTGTCCAAACATCATCAGAGTCGAGTATCAGAAAACTGTATAATAGAACAGCCTCGTGTGGCTATGTCGAACCAAAATGGAAACGACACAGCGCACATAGAGCCTCGTGCTCGTGTCCACATATAGAGGGGGTATAGGGATACTTGTCGACACAATGACACGTGACCACGATGTGTCCAAGAGTGACACGAAGCCCGTGTCAGAGGCTCGAACCCGACTGTGCACAGGTAGTATAAATTCAATGCGGGTGGTATATCGTGTCCGATACGACATGACTCCACCTGAGACATGGGGGACACGATATCAGTCGTTTCCTCGACCTCTGTGCCAAGTGGCACGTGTCCACATGTCCGGAATAGTAAGAAAACTGTGTCGGATAGCAGGGCAAGCATGCAAGGGGTCGTACTGAGTCCCGTGTCCAATTTTGGACACGAAGATGACACAAAAATTAGCTCAGATCTCATGAATATCAAATCATACATGAATGACTACTGAAATATGAAATTAGTTTTAGAAAATACAATTAAACAGTTCTCTTAGGTATTTTATCAAACACTTTGAACAATACTCCAACACACCTCCGATACGTATTTCAAAAGGACACCAATTCCTACCAAACTTGGTCTAAATGGGTATGGTACCTAGATGTATGCATCTATGAAGAAAAATTAGGGTTTTAATGGGTTTAAAGGAGTTTACCTATTGAGAGTTGGAATCTCAATGTAAAGAGGCTAGAAATGATGTCTTCCTCAACTTGTTATGGTCCCAAAGCCTCCAAACCTTGCTAGCTAGCCACCAATGCCTTCCTCTACACTAGGAGAGTGTGTTGCAATTGATTTGGCTAAATTTGGAGTTGATTTGGATAAATGGAAAGAAATTTGGGGAAGAACACAAATTAGGTTTAATGATGGAATAAAAAGAGGCAAGATCCTAACAAGTGTTTATATATATAGGGGGGCTCCTTGGCCGGCCATAGAGTGCTAGACAAGGGTTTTGGGGTAGATATTTACGATAGGAGGGCTTCTACAAGTTCAATTCAAGAATTTCTAGGTAAAGGCCCATGCAATTTAGGTTTCAAGCTAAATATCTTAAGTAAATATCTAGCTAAAGTTAATATCTAGATATTACTAATCTTGACACTTAGTGAGAAGGTTCTAATGGAATATCTAGTCTCATGATCAAATCTAGGTTAGGTCATTTCTAGGTTAATACTTAGCAATAGAGATTAGCACAAAATTAATTAATCAAAATTCATTTTCATTAAAAGTAAAAAATGACCAAAATATCCATGACCTAAAAAGTGGTAATTAGTCATTCTAATCACATGGTTAGGTCTCCATGGTCGTGGTTAGTCTCTAGGCTAAGTAGTTCTAGGGTTACACTAGTAAAACACCAAATCACAATTCATAATTTAAATAGTATTAAATTAATTAAAAATTACCAAAAATTACTAAAATGATTTAAATCCTACTAGTTAATGGCCAATTTTACAAAAGTTCAAAATTATTCTCACTTTAGAAAAGTGGTGGTTACAAATCAACCCCCCTTAGAAGAATTTTGTCCTCGAAATTTAAGGTGGTCGTACTCCTCTTAAGGTCACATCGCCAACAATCAAAGTCTCTAAATCATACAATTCGATAATCATATGTGTCAGTCCAAAATCATGATAGTCAGAATCTTTGTCATAGTAGTAAGCAAGGCTACGATAAAGCATAGAGTCCCCAACTAAGGTACATACCTCTAGAATCAGGTATTTAAAATTTTTGCATTGCCGCATGCTTGGCTGTGAAAACCTTAAATTCTCATTCCCGAGAAATACGTCCAAGATCAAACTATATGTCCTCATCATACTAGCTAATATGACTGTAGAAGACTCTAGATTCCATAACTGAGGTGACCTAGCCCATACGACTTATCTTGGTAGAAAATTAAATCAACATTGAATACTAAGAATCAAATTTATCAACGAACAAAGAAGGTAAACAGAAAATGTCGGAATTGAATTTGAGATAGTTATAATGAGGCAAAAGCGGGAACGGAGTCGAGAAGAACATAACCTGCAATCAGCTCTCCTACTCCCTGTGCATCCTTGGCTGTCATGGCGAAAGATCGCCCCTGCGGGCCTCCTCCTCTATCCTACTGATGATGCTGGACAAACCTCGGCTGCTGAGTCTGCAACGGTGGTCCTGTCTGCTGCCCTGTCGGAGCCCTAGCTCCTGCTGCTGCCTGAGCCAATCGTGCCAGGTTCTTGGGGTACTCTCTCAGCTGATGTTTCGTAGCACCACAAAGTAAAAACATGCCCAGTCTTTTCCTGCAGTCATTCCACCAATGGCCTGGTTTCTTACAAAAGTTGTACATAGCGTCCTGCTGCTGCCTGGGTGCCTGCTGAAAAAGTGCACGTCCCTAGCCCTGAAACTACTGCTGAATAGGCCTCTTCTGCTATTGCTGCTACTGAATGTGAGGCCTCTTGGCCGGGCCTGTACTGTCCCTAGCTTCGTACAAATTACGACCTCTTTTCAGCTTCAGTCCTAGGTCGTCCTCTGCTGCCATAGCTCCTGCTAGGACCTCCGCAAAAGTAGCATCCCGGTCACTCTTGGTTAAGGACCTGACCTCCATGATCAAGCCCCTGTGGAACTTCCTCGCCTTCGTCGTCTCGCTCAGATCCTCTATAAATCTGCCCAGCTGGCAGAAATCTCCAGAATACTCCTCGACTGTCTGGTTCCCCTGAACCAAACTCTCAAAATGCTGCTCCAAGCCTTCCAATGCTACGTCTGGAAAGAACTTCTCCTTGAAGAGCTTCTTGAAAGCTTCCAACGTTTGGCCCTCTGTTCCCACTCTGGGGTCTGTCTATTACCATGTGCGGGCAAGGTCCTGCATCTGGCTACCCGTAGCCTTGCTGGTATTAGTGCCAGTCGAAAGATCTTCTCGATATGTTCGATCCAGTCGTCGGCATAAAGAATCCCCTCGGTACCTCGAAAATATCTTGGACGCATCTTCTGAAAATCCTGGATACCCGACGTCCTCGGCTGAAACTGCTGGACCTGCCCTCCCTGCGGCTAGGAAGTCACCATCTTCACTGTCGTCCTGACCAGCTGGTGGGCATCGTCTATGCCCTGTCAAAAGTCAGAAGACTGGCGCTGCTGTGCCTCCATCATCTGCTGAAGAAGGAAAAAAGCTGAGCTGCATCCACTGATCCTGAAGGTGGCTGTCGCCGAAGTATGTCCGAGATGACTGGGGTAGGCCTTCGGATAGGTAGAAGTGCACCCCTGAATGCGGCAGAAGCTCCGACATGAGAAGTAATAAGGGGAGCTGCGGTCCCAGGTCCAATTGAACTGGACAAGAGGTCGCAAACCTCTCGACGGTATCCCCCGGGCTGGTGCGATGAGATCATGTCTCCATCACCATCCTGAAAACATATCAAACAAGGAAATCAATACTGAGAAAGAAGCGATATAATCAAAGGAGGATAGTTTATTTCAAGAGGAAGCAATTATCAGCAAAAATTTACATAGTAGGAATTTAGAGAAGAGTTTTTCCTAACTGTGATTATGTACCTCAAAACTTATATCCTATATCCTACTGCAGGCTGTAGTGATACTCTAGTTCGAGCACCACTACGAAATTGCACTAGTTGCGACCCTCGATACTTGCATGGGCCACCACTAAAAATGTGTCATGACCCGCACCCAGTGTAGGGGCACGAGAAGTTGGTACGTCCAGCCTGCGCCGCAGTATCGGCAATAGAACGCTATCATAGTTCACATACATCTAACACAGTATAAATGTAGCAGTACAAGATATACTCTCCAATCGGAAGACAATACATAAAGTACAACTCAATCACAATTCTAAGGTAGAAATAGTACGATATAATAGATATGAAATCTCCAAAAAGAAGATACAAACAGAATAAAAATAAGTCTAAGTGTCTAAATGACACAACATCTCAAACATCCAAATAATACAAACTCAGAAGTCAATACAAACATCAATAACTAAGATGAAACCTAGCTAATCTAGTCTAAGTAGTAGGGATGACGTCCTCAGCTAGAGCTGGATCCTCTTATGGGTCCAACTCATAGGTGTCGTCTAGATGGGCTCCATAATAGGTTGGGCAAAAGTCTTCAGTATCATCTGTAATATTTTTAACAGGTCCAGTCAGTACAGGAGCGAATACATAACAATGAAACATGATCATATCATGACGGAATATAAAAACAGGCAGTAGATTAAATTATAATAAAAACTTTAAGACATGTACAAGAACAGTATAAATAGACAAATCTGAGTACAAGAGACAGTTTGTATATGAAATAAGAATTATAAGTAATATAAGTGTTTAGAGCACAAGATGGTTATGTAAACAGGTTAGGACAATAAAGTGGGACTCCGTTATACGTGAGGGCACAATGGATATATACAATATTTGTACAAGATGGTGTTTGATCACATAACCATTTCCTACTCACCCTCTCCAATCAATACACAAGGATCTAGTCAAGTTACGTTACCTATACAAAAGGTTTTTATCATGAAGCTCATGTGATCATGAGAGTACAAGATTGCACAAGAGTATACATGAATAGGGGTGTACAAAAAATATAAGATATACGTGAAAAGGACATGACAAGATGTATCTGATGAATCCGAGGAGGATAACATCGCATGACAAGATCCATAGGGTACTGATCCGTGATAATAATCATGACAGCATCAAGTAATTTATCTAAAGCATGAATATAAGTTCTAGCAAGTATAAAAATGATCAGAGCATGTACACGCCTGAAATACTGAGTGACTGTAAAAATAGATGTCTGAACTGAGGTGTCTGAATCCTAAATAGAGCATACAGGTTATGATGTATACAAGAAGGTAACAGTCCGTGATAACAATCGTGACAGCATCAAGTAATTTATCTAAAGCATGAATATAAGTTCTAGCAAGTATGAAAATGATCAGAGCATGTACTCGCCTGAGATACTGAGTGACTGTGAAAATAGATGTCTGAACTGAGGTGTCTGAATCCTAAATAGAGCACACAGGTTATGATGTATACAAGAAAGTAATATTTGAAGTTTACAATACATTCTATATAATTCTAAGTCAATCTAGGTTAAAGTCAACTCTTGGTCAACTTCAATCAACATAGCCAAACTAGGTCAACATCTAAGCTAACTAGGTCAACTGTCTAGGATTCGGTCAAACCCTAGTCAATAAGGTCACATAGGCCAAGTGAGTCCATTCTATAGGCTATCACAAGGTATAGGCTAAGAGACCAAATCACTTATATATATATATATATATATATATATATATATATATATATATATATATATATTTTTTTTATATATATATATATATATATATATATATATATATATATATATATATATATATATATATACACCATATATGCAATACTATCTCTAGATATACTCATAATACATATCATATATAACATACCAATCCTCACATATTCACTCATAACCCTTATTATACATTATACCTATATAGCTAGCATCAACCCTATATGTAACTAAACCCACACATATACATATAGCTAATAGTCTTTATGATAACATATGCATGAAGCTCACATATATATATAAAACCCCAAGCAAACCTAGCATCAGATATTACATATCCCCTCAACCATTAACTTATGACATAAAATATACCATATAGCCTCATATATAGACATACCCTCACCCGATAGCCACATATATCAATACACTCACAAGTACAAGTCTATCCCACATATCCCTTATATCCCATCACATATATCCACATGTAGGTATCTGTCACGACCCGCACCCAGTGTAGGGGCACGAGAAGTGGGTACGTTCAGCCTACGCCGCAGTGTCGACGGTAGAACGCTGTCCTAGGTTACTATCTAATCAATAACTCATGCACTTATATAATGTACTTGTCAAATCTCAACTCCGAACGGAGGACAAGTACAGATATAATGAAATCTCAATCACAGTCTAATCACGATAAGATAACACAGAAGTTTATAAAGACTAAACAACAACAATTATAAACTACTAAATAATAATATCTCAAACAAACTCAAATACAAACTCGTATCTCAAGTTAATACAATTCAAGTTCTAAAACATAAAAACTAAACCAAGTCTACTAGCTAGTCTCCCGATCACTCCTGAGTGTCGGGGCCATAGGTAGCTAAGCCATCTCCTGCTTCAAGGCAAGTAGGACAAATGTCCTCAGGGCCATCATCTGTAATATTTTTAACAGGTCTAGTCAGGACAGGAACGAATACAATTCATCAAGAAATCCTAAGTAAATGACAGAGAACTATAAAGCAATTATAGACAGTTGTATTTTATAGGAGTAATGATGTAAAGAAACAGTTAAGGTACAAGGAAAGTAAGGTAACTAAATAAGAGGAGAAACATGGCAAGAAAGACTGTAAAATAAGATCTAGCTGAACTAGAGTAACATGATGAGTCCAGACAGTACAATATAAGTCCAGTGTAATCCAAATGTGAGTCTAATACAAGATGAGTCGAATGTGATTCTAATCATTGTTCTAATAAGGTGATTCGAATAAGGTGATACGAATAGTGATCCACATGATGTTCTAACAACGATTCGAATAAATTCTCCAAGTGTGTTTTAAAATACTGAGATCGACATATAAACGGCTGTAGGTAATACGACATACCCCACACTGATCAGGTAAGGGATAGCTATTGTTCGAATATCATTCACAGAAGGGTGATTCGAATAGGGGGATATGTCTACATGTCTAATCAGTATTTCCCTGCCCAATTTAATACAAATTTTGGTGGCCCATGCAGGTCTACGTTAATCACTTTGGTTACATTAATGTGCCATCGTGAGCCTGCGCATAGGATTAGAAACTTAGGATCTCATCCACGTGTCTTGACTCACTATTGACCTCTATTTTTTATTGAATCCTTGACTTGAATCCTGCTTGAAATCTTCGTACCGTCTAATTTTATCTTTTATTACAGTGAATGGATTCTCAAGACAGGAACAACGCTTCCCTGAACACCCTACCGACTGCAAGAGGGTTCTTCACGTACATGACCCCGCCAACGCAGGGAGGCCAGCTTACTCTTCAGGGCGACCCGGCTCAAACGCAATACTCGAGATTCCGCAGAGATGACTTTCCTCCACCAGCACCCTTCTATCATCCTGCACCCTTCCAGCCAACATATGTTCCACATCCAGCACCTACCATGCACCCTATACCAGCGACGTATCCAGCTCCTGTCATGTATCCAACAGATGTTCTGCCTCCGCCACCTCCGCTGGACAACGTTGCCCTCTTCGGGATCTTTCAGCAGCTCATGACTTCCCATACGCGACAGGCTGACGTCTTCCACGATACCTTGAGAGAGGCTCTCCAGACTAAAGATGCTCCACGACCGCGCCCTGGAACTTCCAAAAATTTTATGGACCTTAGGCCCAGAGAATTCAAAGGAACATAAGGGATTCTTTATGCGGATGAGTGGTTAGAGAACGTAGACCGCAACCTTCGGAGGGCTCGAGTTCCTGAAGACCTGAAGGTCGAGAATGCTAGCATACAGCTTTACGACATTGCCCGTATGTGGTATAGAGACGAGCCTCGGTTCACCGTGCTAGACGTGACTTGGGAGGAGTTCAAGGAGCTGTTCAAGACGGAGTTCTATCCTGAAGCAGCCCGTGAAGAGTTGGAGAACGAGTTCGAAAGCCTAGAACAGGGCAACCTCTCCGTCGACGAGTACACCGCAGAGTTCTCCCGCCTCAGTCGCTTCGCAGACGCCTTGACCCCTATAGCCAAAACCAAGAAGTTCAGGAAAGGACTTTCATATAAAATTCGCATAGCCATCGCCACCAGTCAGGCCACAACTTACGAGAGGATCTTGAAGGTCGCATAGGCGGTAGAAACAGAATTGAAGCGTAAGCGAAAGAGAGACAGAGACGCACAAGGAGGAAGCAGCAGCCAATCGAGAGCGGCAAAGCGATCCAATGTCCCAAAGAAGACCGCAGCACAATAGTATCAACAGCAGCACCATATCAAGTACAAGACGCTCCTTTCTGCCAGTATTGCATGAAGAAGGGCCACATCCAAGATCAGTGCCACAAATGGTTAGGGTTGTGTTGGACTTGTGGTTCCAACCAACACGTACCTAGATTTTGTTCGAAGCAAAATGCGACTGCCCCACCACTACCAGCCGCACAAGGAGGAGTTGACGGAAGTTCATAGTAGAATCATAGTAATAGTACAATTGTGAGTCCTATATTAGATTTTGTGAGAACTTGGAAATACTTTAGTAGCAACAAGTTTTGACTATTCATTCCGGTATATCATAGTTTTTTTTGAATTTCGAGGACGAAATTATTTTAAGGAGGGTAGATTTGTGAGCCCTTGACCCGAAATCCCCATTTTCTGATTATTATTCTATTTTGCTGAATTATTAATTAATGCTTAGATGCATTTGACTAAACCAATATATATATTATTATTAATTATTCCTTAATAAGAAAAAAAGCATGAAGAGGTTTTGCAAACATTAGTTCATTAAGGGTTGATGTGCAAACTTCAAGCTTTAAACCAAGTCTAATGGCCACTGGTAGAACCGAAATCATTTTTAAATCCCAAACACCAGGGGCTTTAATGCAAATTGACAATTCAAATTCCTTTCTAACCGAACTCTCCATACTCTGTTTGATTTCGATTCAAATTAGGATGATAACTCCTGAAGGTTTAGATGAGAGGTAATCGATCTCTCCTTATCTCCCCAAGGGATCAAACCACCAGTATATAAATACGATTGAAGCAGCCGACCCTAGCCCCTTCAAACCTTAGAAACCAAATTTCCTTCTGCCGCGAGGACACCCAAGAGAAGCCTGAAGGATCACCAACCCTGCTCTCAGAACCTCAGGTATTCCCCTATTCGTATAAGCAATCTTTTCTATCGTATGCCAGGTATTTGATTTAATGGATAGTAGGTTTTTGTATATGTGGTGTTCTAAGCCATTAAGTATAGGAAGCAAGGGGGGTCAACTCGTAGACTTGGAGTGTGAGTTCATGTGTCAGGTGTATCAACTCTTCAATAAATGGCAGTAGATAGGAGTTAGGGGTTATGAGAGAGATGGTTTATGAGGAGATTGGTTTGTGTTTTAAGTGGACAGGTCGACAGAGAGATGTCTGCACCAGGAAATCCTTCTCTCCTACATGTCCTAGGCCTAGTTACAGCTTACCATGTCTTCATTTAATCTATTCTGCATTATAGGTGGTGTACCCAGTTGATGGTTTGATGGCTCGAGTATTCATCTACATAATGCTCTGATGCCAGGTTCATTCCTGTAGGGGTGTTCAGTATAGGACACTCCTTGTGTTCAGTCACACTCATATGTTTAATACTCAACTGATTATGTTTCTTGCTTATTATATTTCACTTTTGTTTTCGACTTCTCTTAGTTAAATAACTTGACCCACATCATGTATGTCCTGCATATAGGATTAGTGAGTTGCAGATATTTGCCTTTGTTCCAATATCAGAGATGTCAGCATGATGCGTGCAACCCGGTTATACCTGGGTATAGCTAATGCCAGTAGCATATCGAGTGTATTGGCAAATAACATTAAGGACATAGGTCACCTAGCCTAGAAATAATGGGGTAGCAGAATCATTATGGGTTGTTGAAGAGAGGTTCCTATTTCAAAGTGACTGAACTGTCAAGTGCAGTTCGAATACCAAGTATGGGAGAGGAATCCCCTGCTCATCCACATCATCCTTAGTCCAGGTACATCCTGAACTATTGAGTATTGGTTTCAGTCAAGTGTTCCCCTGTATTAGCCTTAGTACCCGGCCTATGAGTGAGTTGATTCAACCTTTACCTGGTCCCAGTAGCCTGGATAGGATTTTCCTTATAATTACATGTCCATACACTCGTATCCCTCTTCATGCAAGTTGGTATAGGGGCTTAAATGTGTGTAGCAGAGAATGAGAGAAGTAGGTAAGGGTATCACATAGTAGATACACTAAAATGCCCTCTGTGTGTGTGGATGATTGACTATAAGTATGCATCAGTGGGATGTGGCTGGCTAGTTGCCTGTGCAGTTTAGTTTCTGGAAGGAAAAGTGCCCAGATATTATATATATAACCATGGTATTTTAGTGAGTTTTCAGTTATGGTTTATTTGGTGACCACACTTACAACCTGGAACACAGGGCAGTGGTCTATACCATTCTAAAATGACAATGGAGTTAAGATTGGTAGCAGAAAGAAGGTTATTGTATAGGTCATAAGAGTAGAAAGTACACAACTGCACTAGGAAGAGTATGGCTAAGGCATTGAATATCAACTGTAAGCAGTACAGGAGTAAATTGCCTATAGCAACATTCATTATATGGCAGTGTTAGTTTGATACTGAACCATAGTTACAAGGAAATAGAAGCATCTCTTGATCAGCATATTATAAGAATTACTGGGATATGAGTGCATATGTCAGGGTAGTATATGGCATGTACAAGAATGTGTGCATGTGTGGTGCCTTGAATACAGTAGATAAGGGGCCTGCCTTCAAATAGGTGAAAAATGGAGATAAGAATTACTGTGTGTGTACTAGATGTAGGTATTCAAGATATCTAAGAAATGGGGGAAAACATGGGTACATATGATGTGCATTACAGTAGGTACTATTGTCTTAAGGGGGGGTGCGGAGAGTAAACAACTGTAACAGAGCTACTACCTGGTATTAATAGAACTGATGAAGGAGAATTCGGTTAAGGATGGCAAATATCAGGACACATCAGGTGGATGTCTTGAGACAAACTTGAGCACTCTATGTTAGACAAGGCAAGAATCGAGTGGTTGGACCATACTAATTTCCATGGAAAGATAATTGGGTATAGTATTAGAGGGCATCTATCCAGTTGTACTATTCTGAGTAATAGGTAGCAATCCTTATGTCTATTCCAGTGCAGGTCAGTAAAAAGCCAAGCAATGCTTATGCCTATGAAATGCAAGACTGGGTTTATATCTTAGCTAAGTATCCCATTGTAACGGAGGTATTGTATTAGGATTCCTAGATTAAGGGAGGACTTACCTATTGAGGTTAGCACAACCTTAGTAAAGGGTCAGCAGTTACATGTTTGCCCATTAGGATTTCTGTGTAAATGTTAATCAGTCCAATGTAGGAAGTTCCAGCCCATATTTGGACCGGCATGAGCAGTCATGCTTAGGAACCTATAGCTGCTGGACAGGAGTTAGAATCCTAGTAGAGCCAGGGTATCAGGGGTGAACTCACAGGATACCCCAATAGGAGATATTGAAGTTGATGAGATACATCCATATATCTGATACAAATACAGTAAAACTCATGGGATACTTTGAATGTCAAAGTATTAGAAAGTTAGTTGGGGATATAGATAAGAGGACCATGTTGATATTGGAGAATAGGAAGGGGCTAGAAGTCTAAGGATAGATATATTGCTAATTTTTTTTATTACCATATTGACACTGTAAACTCTAAAAACAGGTTATTTGGACTTCGACTCCGTGCTTGATTCATACCAGCAGCTCAGGAACACAGACAAGTATAACTTGCCTTTCATTACAGCTTTGTTTACATGCTTCTCTGCTTTCATTATTCAGTTGACCGTTGATATGTGCTTTACCATTGCTCACAGTTAGCCTTGTAGCCTTATCGGACATGCTTTTCATTTGTACTGGTTTGAGTTGTATCATAGGACGATTACGATATAGATTGAACTGCTATTTTTTTATTTTTTTTGTTTCCAACCTGCGAGTCCACACATGGGGCGAGGGTTGTCTATTGCACCTGCGAGTCCACACACGGGGCGAGGGTTGTCTATTGCACCTGCGAGTCCACACACGGGACGAGGGTGACTTGTCTTGAAACTAACCTGCGAGTCCATATTCGGGGCGAGGGTTGGTATTACATTGATTTTCTTGTTTACTTATTTTTAGCAGTTCACTTATCCGTAGTTGCTCCTACATTCATGTCTCGCGCTTGTTTAGTTTTTCTGCTTATATTCTGGATTTCTTTCATGCATGTTAAACTGTAGAAAGCTTGTATATTATGTATCTTGCTAGTCCTCTGAGGACCTGATGATCTCTTTAGGTTTAGCCGAATATTGAGCCAGGTGCACGCGAGCAGGTTTTAGCCAGCATTGGACCACAGTACCACTGCAGACAAGGGTACTTTGATGATAGTAGTTTTGACTCAGTTATTTCCATTCTATGTATTATTTTACTCCGTCTACTGGTAGTAGATTTGTGTCCACCGGACGTGACCTGGATTCATGATGAGTTTGATATTTCAGTTTATTCATTCTATATTCGGTTGATTGTGTCATATTTTTGTGGATGAGATCTAGACTGCCTTGTTAGATTCTGTGACTTGTTTATGTACTAGACAGCGTTCTACCGTCGACACTGCGACGTAGACTGGACTTGGATACGTCTCATATCTAAAAAGCGGGTGCAGGTCGTGACACAAATGAATCCATAATCCAACACATAAGACGAATACAAGTCCAACCAGCACATGAATATGCAAATAGGTGGTTCGAATAGTGATTCGAATAATAGAGGCAAGACGTGTAAGTATGTGTGTCGTATACATGGATTCAGTAATAACAATACGTGTTTGTAACAATAATCAAATAGAACTAACTAGAACTGAAGTACAATAATTGACAAGTAAATGAAAGAACTATCAGAGAATGTACTCGCCTGATACTCTGAAAAGAGTAATATAATATCAGATGTCTGCACCGGAGTCACAATGTCCTAAATAGACTAGTATAGGTTATAATGTGTTTAAAATAAGATAGATGAAGTTTATGATGCCATCTACATGATTTCTAAGCCAATCTAGGTCAAAGTCAAACTTGGTCAACTCTGGGTCAACCCAAGTCAATACTCTAGTCAACTAGGTCAAACTGGTCAATTGTCTAGGGCCAGTCAATTCTGCTCACAATGGTCAACATCCAGTCAACTAGGTCAACTTAGACAAACTAAGTCAATCCTAAATTATTTGGTCAACTTGGTCATTCTAGGGTTTTGGTCAACTAGTCAAATTTAACTAATTAGGTCAACTAGGCTATTTTATCCATATTACCAAGGTAAAATCAACTACCTTGCTAACTTAGCTACCCTCATATATAATCTATACTCATAAACAATACCATTACCTACTCTAAGATATCACATATACCTACATCATGTATAGCCTAAGGGGTATTGTATTACCTCTCAACCAATACCATAACACACACTCCATGGTACTACACATCTTCATATAGGGTATAGCACAATATCATATCAATATTCTACACTCTAAGATACCATATATATATAATATAGCATATATATATATATATATATATATATATATATATATATATATATATATATGCTATATTATATATATATGGTATCTTAGAGTGTAGAATATTGATATGATATTGTGCTATACCCTATATGAAGATGTGTAGTACCATGGAGTGTGTGTTATGGTATTGGTTGATATATATATATACATATATTCCTAACCTATAATTTAATTAAAGGGGCTAATCCCATCCTTAGTGTATCTGTTAAGATATGAGGACTGAGCTTGTAAGGTATGATCACTCAAATGCCCATGATGAACTAAAAAAGCAAGGGGGATAGGACAATCTGCTGTGGACAGAGCACCCCAACATATATGTGTACAACACACCACTACAAATGAACCAAAAGAGGCTAACCGAGACATGCACATGGAGGCTGAACTTGGGATCAAAATCTCCACACAATGAACTAACCAAGACTTTCCTTGCAGTGGCCATTGGCCACTACCACTACCTATGTCAACTCTAGTCCTAAACTTTATACAACATATGTAAATACCCCCCCCCCCCCAACAAATCTCAGGTTTCAACCAAACATAATCTCAGGAATTTCAGTCTTAGGAATATCAGTTCATGCATACACATTACCTTCAGTTAATAATCTAGGTATATCATTCATGTAAGTTTTCAATTAATCCCAACATTTACCCAAATGAATCTAAACAACAACTTACATATACACAGCCTTAAATCTAATCTCTCATTTAACATTTAATCCCAGGTTTCGAGATCCTGAAACCATCTCAGGTTCAAATGGAAAAGAAACCTATTTTCGAATGTATAGTTAAGATACATGAATTATTATGTATGTATGTATGTATATATATATATATATATATATATATATATATATATATATATATTCAAAAAAAAAAATATATATATATATATTCAAATCTCGAAACCAATTCATTCACAACTTAAAATCTAAACTCAGTTAACCGATACAAACCAACTTAATCCAGAGTTCATATCAAACTACTCAGTGAACTACTTCATTCAACCCAAATATTAGTATCCCAATTCCAGTTCAAAATCAAACCCCAAAATCCAATTCAAATAGCAAGCAACCCTAAACTAATACATGTGTCAGGAAGGGGTGTGTGTGTGTCAACCATGAGTGGTGTCAGTGTGTCGAGAGTGTCTAAACAGTATCAAAAAAGTATCAGACCTGTGCACAGACAGGTCCTCGCGTGTGTGTGTCGAATGGGTTTGGATGCAGTGTGTCCAACCAAACCCCTCGTGTTCGTGTCAGGGTGTCAAGCAAGTGTCTAGGTGTCTACTGAACCAATGGGCTCGTGTCCAAGTGGCGTCCAACAGGTCCAATCAAAAGTCGAATTGGCATCAGAGGACAGTGCTCAGCACTGCCTCGTGCGGCCATGTCAGATCCAATTGGACACGACACAGAGCTCAAGACGAGTCGAGCTTGTGTCAGAAGCGAGGTGGGGTGTCAGGGTATGTGTCTAAGTTCCTGCACAGTGTCCACGAGGTCGCGTTTCCACGCGCAAAGCGCGTATCAGTGGGGTATTTTTGTGTGTGCAGTTACAGTGGAGAATCGGTGCAGCCTCGATTCCTTCACGCACAGTCGACGAGGACCCACAAAATTTTATGGGTGTGATGTCAGTGATTGCCCGCACCCACACACCATTTTTCAGGTGTCGGGGGGCCGTGTCGTGTCCGCTAGGACACCCGAACAGCAGGGAAGCCGCACGAGCCCCGTGCGGTATCTCGTACTGTGTGTCCAAGCCCTAAAACTATGTCCAAACTTGCCTAAATTCGACTCAGTCAATTTGGGTTGTAATATACACATGTTAGGCTACACATACATGTAATTAGTTTTGAAAATTACCAAAATCTATTTCTATGTGACATTTTATCGAACACGTATTTAAATACACCGATACGTGTCCGATACGGACACGAAATGGACACGAATTCCTACCAAACTTGGGCTACACCTAGGGGAGCCTAAATAAATGTATCTATGGGAAGAAATCAGGAATTTATTAGGGTTTGTAGGGTTTTACCTATTGAGTGTTCAAACTCAATGTAAAGAGCCTCGACTTGACGTCTTCTTCGATTTGCTACGGTTCAAACGTCCTCAAACCTCGCTAGCAAGCACCCACAAGTCTCCTCTACTATTGGAGATAATGATGCAATTGATTTGACTCAATTTGGGCTCAATTTGGATTAATTGGGAGGAGTTTAGGGAAGAACAAAGTAGGGTTCTTTTTAGGTATTTAAAAAAAGAGGCAATGGCTACTAGATGATACTTTATAGGAGGGAGGCTTGTATGGCTGCCACAATAGTGAATTAGGGTTAGGGTTAGATGTAGATGAGTGGCTAGGGCTTGTCCACCCAATTCCAAGCCTTCCTATTGGTTCAAGGCTTTCTTTTTCACAAATATCCTAAGAAAAATATCCTACTAGAATAATATCTAGATATTACTAACCTTGGCACTTAGTAGGAATGTTCTAACCATGATTCTAACCTCAAGACTAATCTAGGTTAGGTTAAACTTCTAGGTTAAGGCTTAACTAATAGATTAGCACAATATTTAATTAATCAAAATTATAATTTCACAAAATTGTCAAAATGACCAAAATACCCCTAGGCTAAAAAGTAATAATTAGTCATCCTAATCACATGACTAGGCTCCCTTGGTCATGGTTAGTCTCTAGGCTTAGCAAAACTAGGGTTTAACTAGTTAACTATCAAAATCACCATTCAACATTTTAAATAGTTTTAAATTGATTAAAATTCACCAAAAATCACAATATGATTTAAATATAATTATTAAATAATTATAATTATAAAATTTCAAAATTATCCTCATTTGGAAAACTGGGTGTTACAAGTCTACCCCCCTTAGAAGAATTTCGTCCTCGAAATTAAGATAATTGTCCCCCTTCTAGGTCAAACCCCAATGAAACAAGGTCAAGATAATATGCAAACACAGTCATACTGGTCGTGATTCTATAGTCTCGAACAGGGTAACTACGCTATCTAGCTTATCACAAATATATCCTGGCAGGTACTAATGGAAATCATACATGAAGGTGGGAGAGAAGAAAAAGGAGGTCAAACCTGCTAACCCGTCACCTGCAGCTTCGGTCTCCTCGACCGTCATCGTAAAAGCTCTACCCCTCTGGGCATGATGCTGCGCTACAGGTGGCCTAACTCCCTCTTTCTGACCTGGTGCTCCGTCATGTACGGGTGCAGTAGGGCAATCCCTGACCTGATGAGTAGTGGATCCACAGAACAGACAAACCTTCTGCCTCCTATAACAAGTCTCCCAAGCATGCCCTGCCCTCTTGCAGTAAGCACAAGTCTGCACCTTGCAGTCCTGTCCTCTAGGCTGATGTTGTGCCAGCTGTACTCTCGCTGGTGCCTGCACCTGCAAAATCTGTACGTGAGGCCTCTTGGCTTGGCCTCCGCTGCTACTGGCTCCCTGAAAGTCCTGACCTCTCTTCAGTTTCAGCCCCAGGTCGTCCTCTGCCGTCATAGCTCCTGCCAAGATCACCGTGAAGGTAGCATCACGGTCACTCTTAGTCAATGACCGAACCTCTCTGATCAAACCTCTGCGAAACTTTCTCGCCTTCGTCTTCTAGCTCAGGTCCTCAATGAATCTGCCCAGCCGGCAGAACTCTCCAGCATATTCCCCGAATGTCTGGTTCCCCTGAACCAGGCTCTCAAACTGTGCCTCTATGCCTCCAAGTGCTACGTCTGAAAATAACTGCTCCTTGAAAAGCTTCTTGAAGGCTGCCCAAGTCTGTCCCTCGGTTCCCACTCGGGGGTCTGTCTGGTACCAAGTGCGGGCCAGATCCTGCATCTGGCCGCCTGCCGTCTCTATCTGAAGTCGGAATGGTATCTCTGCTAGCCGAAATATCTCCTCAATGTGCTCTATCCAGTCATCCGCGTAGTGGATGCCCTATGTACCAAGAAAATCCTTCGAACGCATCTTCTAAAACTCCTCGATACCCGACGTCCTCTGATGGCACTGATGTGTCTGTCCGCCCTGTGGCTGTACGATAACCATCTCTACTATCATCCTGACCAGCTTGTGAGCCTCGTTTGTACCCTGACGGAAGTCGGCAGTCTGACACTGCTGCTACTGCTGGTAGGACTCCATAATCCTCTCCATAAAGAAAAACATGTGGGCAACATCAACCAATCCTGCAGGTGGCTACTGAAGCTGCTGCTGAAATATCTCAGGAATAACTGGGGTCGTCCTCCGAACAGGTGGAGGCATACCCCCAATGGCTGCAGTCGTTCTTGTCTGATCAGGAACAGAAGGTGCTACAGTTCCAGTATCCTGCTGCACTGGATGAGAGGTGGCAGACCCCTCTCCAGCGGTTGTTGTACCAGAGCGATGTGATCGTGTCTCCACCATCCTGAAGACAGATCGAACAAGGAAGTCAATACTGAGCAGGAATCGATATAATCAAAGGAGGACAGTTTATTTTAAAAAAGGCAAATCAGTTCCATATGTAGATGGCATGATTTGAAGCTGAATTTTTCCTACTATGATTGAGTACCTCTCCGTCAAAGCCTATCTCTCAATCCTATCGCAGGCTGTAATGATACTCTAGTTCGAATACCACTACATAAACTCGACCTGCATGGGCCACCACTAAAAATGTGTCACGACTCGCACCCAGTGTAGGGGCACGAGAAGTGGGTACGTCCAGCCTACGTCGCAGTATCGGCGGTATAACGTTGTCCTAGGTTACTATCTAATCAATAACTCACGCAATTATATAATGTACTTGTCAAATCTCAACTCCGAACGAAGGACAAGTATAGATATAATAAAATCTCAATCACAGTCTAATCACGATAAGATAACATAGAAGTTTATAACTAATGACTAAACAACAACAATTATAAACTACTAAATAATAATATCTCAAACAAACTAAAAAACAAACTCATATCTCAAGTTAATACAATTCAAGTTCTAAAACATGAAAACTAAACCAAGTCCACTAGCTAGTCTCCCGATTAATCCTGAGTGTCGGGGCCATAGGTAGCTAAGCCATCTCCTGCTCTAAGGCAAGTAGGGCAAATGTCCTCAGGGCAATCATCTGTAATATTTTCAACAGGTCCAGTCAGGACAGGAACGAGTACAATTCATCAAAAAATTCCAAGTAAATGACAGAGAACTATAAAGTAGTTATAGACAGTTGTATTGATGAACATGGCAGTTTGTACGAGTAATAATGTAGAGAAACAGTTCAGGTACAAGAAAAGTAAGATAACTAAACAAGAGAAGAAACATGGCAAAAAAAGACTGTAAAATAAGATCTAGCTGAACTAGAGTAACATGATGAGTCCAGACAGTACAATATAAGTCCAGTGTAATCCCAATGTGAGTCTAATACAAGATGAGTCGAATGTGATTCTAGTACAGTATGAGTCGAATGTGATTCTAATCATTGTTCTAATAAGGTGATTCGAATAAGGTGATACGAATAGTGATCCACATAATATTCTAACAATGATTAGAATAAATTCTCCAAGTGTGTTTTAAAATACTGAGATCGACATGTAAACGGCTGTAGGTAATACGGCACACCCCACACTGATCAGGTAAGGGATGACTATCGTTCAAATATCATTCACAGAGGAGTGATTCGAATAGGGGGATATGTCTATATGTCTAATCAGTATTTTCTTGCCCAGTCTAATACAAATGAATTCATAATCCAACACATAAGACGAATACAAGTCCAACTAGCACATGAAGATACGAATAGGTGGTTCGAATAGTTCAAATAGTGATTCGAATAATAGAAGCAAGACGAGTAAGTATGTGTGTCGTATACATGGATTCAGTAATAACAATACGTGTTTGTAACAAGAATCAAATAGAACTAACTAGAACTGAAGTACAGTAATTGACAAGTAAATGAAAGAACTATCAGAGAATGTATTCGCCTGATACTCTGAAAAGAGTAATATAATATCAGATGTCTGCACCAGAGTCACAATGTCCTAAATAGAGCAGTATGGATTATAATGTGTTTAAAATAAGATATATGAAGTTTACGATGCAATCTACATAATTTCTAAGCCAATCTAGGTCAAAGTCAAACTTGGTCAACTCTGGGTCATCCCAAGTCAATACTCTAGTCAACTAGGTCAAACTGGTCAACTGTCTAGGGCAGTCAATTCTGGTCACAATGGTCAACATCCAGTCAACTAGGTCAACTTAGACTAACTAAGTCAATCCTAAATTATTTGGTCAACTTGGTAATTCTAGGGTTTTGGTCAACTAGTCAAATTTAACTAATTAGGTCAACTAGGCTATTTCATCACTATTACAAGGTAAAATCAACTACCTTGCTAACTTAGCTACCCTCATATATAACCTATACTCATAAACAATACCATTACCTACTCTAAGATATCACATATACCTACATCATGTATAGCCTAAGGGGTATTGTATTACCTCTCAACCAATACCTTAACACACACTCCATGGTACTACACATCTTCATATAGAGTATAGCACAATATCATATCAATATTCTACACTCTAAGATACCATATATATATATATATATATATATATATATATATATATATATATATATATATATATATATATATATATATATATAATATATATTCATATATTGCCAACCTATAATTGAATTAAAGGGGCTAATCCCATCCTTAGTGTATCTGTTAAGATATGAGGACTGAGCTTGTAAGGTATGAACACTCAAATGCCCATAATAAACTAAAAAAGCAAAGTGGATAGGACTGTAAAACCCCTAAATTTCTACTATTTTTTAAATTATTAAATTTGGGACCGATTTAAAATTTTGTATTGTACGTCGCATAGTCGTATTGTACGTCGCGCACAAAATTTTATTTTTCGTGGTTGCTCGTCGAGTGCGAATATGTGCGAGCGTACATATTTTAGAAAAACATTTTTTCTCTATTTTATTATAGACTTCCAAAATATTATATAATTATTCTTGCTATACAAAGCCTTTTGTTTTTAGCAGTTATTAATCATAAATAATATTTTATTGTATATTAGAAAAAACATAATCGTGTATGCATTATTCGTGCATACATATATTTCGAAATTATTTATTAGTCTATTTTTAATAAAAATGTAATTTTCGAGATTTATTAATATTAATATTTTATTATTCAAAAAGATATTTAAAATTATTTATTATTTTCGAAATTATTTTTATTGGTATTTTGAAAAATATATTTGGAAGATATTATGGCAATTTAAATCTTTATTTGAATTTATGTATTTATTTAAATAGTTAAATAATTAAAATTTGATTTATTGATTGATTTTAAACTAAGGGAATTAAATTAGATTTAATTGGATTTGGATTTGGATTTGGATTTGGATTTGGATTTGATTGATTTAAATTAATACATGAATTATCTATTTTGGGTTTAAATATTCCTAATCTTTATCCTCATGGGAATTCTCACATCCTATAAATAGGCAGCTACTCCTCCATAAATTCTCACATCCACAAAAAAATCCCACAAACCAAGATGTGCATCGTGTCGGTGTTCCCTTCCTCCATTATATATTTTTTTACATATACAATTATCATTTGTGTCCGACAACCCAGACACAATCCAAAATCCATCCCCATGTCTGTGTCGGACACACCCGACACAGCCCCAAATTCTAAATCCTAACCCTATCCGTGACTATAATCCTACCCCAGTCCCCTCCGATGCCCTTTTCCGGCGAGTCCTCACACCACCACTGCCATCTCCATCTCCTCTCCCATCCGATCCATCACCACCATGTCCCCATCGACTCTACCCACCTCTTCGTTCTTCTCTCATCCGCCCCGACTCCCCTCTTCGAATAGCCAACCCAGACCGGGCTTGCCCGACGACTGACCCCATCACCAAATGCCACGGCCATCACCGGACCCTGGTCCTGTCAGCAAACACACCAGCCAGCCGTCGCCAAAAACCCAAATTTCCCATGTACCACCACCACCAGCAACCACCGCCCAAGCTCTGGGCTGGCCACTGCCTCCGCCGGCCGACCCTCTCCGGTGTCAGCCTCCATGAGCCGCCGATTGTCGAACCCCCTCTCCCAGTCCGCCCGGACCGCCGCACCACGTCGCCTGGAGCCGCTCCCGACCCACAGACGTCCGCCTCCACCTTTCCTCTCCTCTAAAACCCAACAGTCCGACCGCTCGCCGCCTCCCTTGGCCGCGACCACCACAGTTCTTTCGCGCGGCGCCAGCCGCCGTCGAAACCCCTGTCCCCCGGCCGCGCCGACCGCCGAGCGCCGTGCAGCCGAGCGCCTCCACCGTGGTGAGCTCCGCTCTCCCCAAATTCCCTTCCTCTCCTCTTCCGCCCTCGCTCTTCCCTCTCTTCCGACACTGCTCCCGCCGCCGACGAGCCGACGGAGCCGAGAACCCTACCGCTCGTCTCCCCGCTCTCTTTCTCTCTCACTCTTCAGGTCGATTGGAAATAGGGATTTGGGTGAGTTGTTTTAGTATACTGGTTATTAATAATATTATTATTACCTTTATTATTATTATTATTATTATTATTATTATTATTATTATTATTATTATTAGGATATTCATTATTAGTATTGATTATTCTTGCTATTTTGTTTTTATTATTATTTAGTATTATTATCACTATTAATTATTTTTGGTTATTTTGTGTTGCTAGTTTATGTTGAGTTCTTTAGCTTCTTTTATTATTGCTATTATTAATATTATTATTGTTATTATTATCTTAGTACTTTTATTTTATTATATATAAATTTCTGTAAACAAAAAATGTAGTAGTAACTTAACTCTACATATAAATTCAAATTTGGTTCTTAGCCCTAAAGTGATTTTCTTGATTTTGAAGGTATTTGTCGATAAATTTTTTTGGCTCATAAAAATATTGTTGTTGCAGATTTTCTATCTAATTAAGAAATAGTTTTTTTATAAATTATAATGTAGCCGAAAACGAATTTCTTGACTTCAAGTATTTTTAAGTTTTTTTTTTCTATAAATATTTTGACTTATGAAAACTAGTTTAGGAATTATAAATATTTTCTAAAACTCGTATATATATATATAAATATTTATTTATCCATATAATCTTTGATTTTCTCTTGTCTGTATCCAAGTCCTATTGTTCCCATTCATTCGCCCATTTCGTACTACCATATGTCCACCCTAACTAATTTGACCCTTCTGGACCCAATGGAACTGTCTGTGCCACCATCAGAGATTACCTTGCATAGTTGTTGCACCGAAGTCATAACCCCATGCCAGCTTGATCATTGCAGCACACCAGACGATCCCAACAGACAAGTATACCTTGCTAATTTACTGTCAAATTATTTATTTTCTGTATTATTTATTTTATTCCATATTATTAGTTTCCCTTTGTTATAAACTGCGCGTCCAAGCCATACTTGGGTGCAAGCGACTTTATTAGTCGTTACTTTATTTTATGCATGTTGACTTAGTGTTAGCGGACTACCTTTTTGTTGGGGGATATCCTTATATCTTACTTTGGCTGTGACACTCACACTACATGGTTTGAGGCATTTTTATTAGGGGCACGACTTATTGACTAGCTATCTCTAAGTCGTGTGACGGATAGATGATCGTAACTGCTATGACTAGGGTTTTAGAGACTCAAGCAGTTACAAAACTGGACGAGCCATGGACATGACTTGAACAGTGTAGGATATATTGGGGGAGGACAGTCGCTAGTGCGTATGGGAAGCCAAACAGGTAAACCACAGTCTCCGGATGGAACTGTGGCGATATATTTGCAGATGTCCTCAGACGTTTTAGACGTTACGGACGGATACAGATGACTGGATGCCAGTTACGTACACATAGCCTAAAATCCCACCCATGTGCATGAAAGTTGTCCTCTAAATTGCACATTAGGCGGTTAGAATCTCCTTTGCATATTTATGTCTAGTTTTATATATTATTTTATTATTATGACAATTCATATTAGCTTGTTCTTCCTGTATCTTGCTACATCCGTCTGAGGACCTGGTTTTTCCCCAGGTGTGTGTTCTTGTCTTCCGTAGGTATTCTAGCCAAGGCCGTGGTCTTCTCCATTCCTTCGAAGACGATTACGCTTGGTTCGTCTTGCTATTTCTTGATTCTTGTACATTTCTTTCATTGAGATAGTTGGTAGTGGACTTTGTCTCCGTCCAACGATTGTATCATAAATATTCGAGTTGATATTTATATTATTATTCATTTTATTGTGGATGAGATTTAGTTTTGTCTTAGATTACTACATTTTACAGCTTATGTATACATACAAGGCCCTGTACTTCGTATGTATACAGCTGGCATGTTTACGTACTTGGTCCTACGTATTTTGGGACTGGAGCGTTACAAGGGCAATCTGCTTTGGACAGAGCACCCTAACATATATGTGTACAACACACCACTACAAATGAACCAAAAGAGGCCAACCGAGACATGCACATGGAGGCTGAACTTGGGATCAAAATCTCCACACAATGAACTAACCAAGACTTTCCTAGCAGTGGCCATTGGCCACTACCACTACCTATGTCAACTCTAATCCTAAACTATATACAATATATGTAAATACCCCCCCCCCCCCCCAACAAAAAAAATCTCAGGTTTCAACCAACCATAATCTCAGGAATTTTAGTCTTAGGAATATCAGTTCATGCATACACATTACCTTCAGTTAATAATCTAGATATATCATTCATTTCAGTTTTCAATTAATCCCAACATTCACCCAAATGAATCTAAACAGCAACTTACATATATACATATACACAGCCTTAAATCTAATCTCTCATTTAACATTTAATACCAGGTTTCAAAATCCTGAAACCATCTCAGGTTCAAATGAAAAAGAAACCTATTGTCGAATGTATAGTTAAGATACATGAATTATTATATATATATATATTAAAATCTCGAAACCAATTCATTCACAACTTAAAATCTAAACTCAGTTAACCGATACAAACCAACTTAATCCAGAGTTCATATCGAACTACTCAGTGAACTACTTCATTCCACCCAGATATCAGTATCCCAATTCCAATTCGAAATCGAACCCCAAAATCCAATTCAAATAGCAAGCAACCCTAAACTAATACACGTGTCAGGAAGGTGCGTGTGTGTATGTGTGTCAACCATGAGTGGTGTCAGTGTGTCGAGAGTGTCTAAACAGTATCCAAAGTGTTCTAAACAAGTGTCCAAAATAAGTATCAGACTTGTGCACAGACAGGTCCTCGCGTGTGTGTGTCGAATGGGTTTGGATACAGTGTGTCCAACCAAACCCCTCGTGTTCGTATCAGGGTGTCAAGCAACTGTCTAGGTGTCTACTAAACCAATGGGTTCGTGTCCAAGTGGCATCCAACAGGTCCAATCAAAAGTCGAATTGGCATCAGAGGACAGTGCTCAGTAATGCCTCGTACAGCCATGTCGTATCCGATTGGACACGACACAGAGCTCGAGACAAGTCGAGCTTGGGTCAGTAGCTAGGTGGGGTGTCAGGGTATGTGTCTAGGTGCCTGCACAGTGTCCACGAGGTCGCGTGTCCACGCGCGAAGAGCGTATCAGTGGGGTATTTTCGTGTGTGCAGTGACTGTAGAGAATCGGTACAGCCTCGATTCCTTCGCACACAGTCGACGAGGACCCACAAAATTTTATGGGTGTGATGTCAGTGATTGCCCGCACCCACGCACCAATTTTTAGGTATCGGGGTGTCGTGTCGTGTCCGCTAGGACACCCGAACAGTAGGGCAGCCGCACGAGCCCCATGCGGTGTCTCGTACTGCGTGTCCAAGCCCTAAAACCATGCCCAAACTTGCCCAAATTTGACTCAGTCAATTACGGTTGTAATATACACATGTTAGGCTACACATATATGTAATTAGTTTTGAAAATTACCAAAATCCATTTCTATGTGATATTTCATCGAACACGTATTTAAATACACTAATACGTGTCCGATAAGGATACAAAATGGACACGTATTCCTACCAAACTTGGGATACACCTAGGGGGACCCTAAATGAATGCATCTATGGGAAGAAATCAGGAATTTATTAGGGTTTGTAGGGTTTTACCTATTGAGTGTTCAAACTCAATGTAAAGAGCCTCGACATGACGTCTTCTTCGATTTGCTACGGTTCAAACATCCTCAAACCTCGCTAGCAAGCACCCACAAGTCTCCTCTACTATTGGGGATGATGATGCCATTGATTTGACTCAATTTGGGCTTAATTTGGATTAATTGGGAGGAGTTTAGGGAAGAACAAAGTAGGGTTCTTTTTAGGTATTTAAAAAAAGAGGCAAGGGCTACTAGATGATACTTTATAGGAGGGGGGCTTGTATGGCTGCCACAATAGTGAATTAGGGTTAGGATTAGATGTAGATGAGTGGCTAGGGCTTGTCCACCCAATTCCAAGCCTTCCTATTGGTTCAAGGCTTTCTTTTTCACAAATATCCTAAGAAAAATATCCTACTAGAATAATATCTAGATATTAGTAACCTTGGCACTTAGTAGGAATGTTCTAACCATGATTCTAACCTCAAAACTAATCTAGGTTAGGTTAAACTTCTAGGTTAAGGCTTAACTAATAGATTAGCACAATATTTAATTAATCAAAATTACAATTTTACAAAATTGTCAAAATGGTCAAAATACCCTAGGCTAAAAAGTAATAATTAGTCATCCAAATCACATGACTAGGCTCCCTTGGTCATGGTTAGTCTTTAGGCTTAGCAAAACTAGGGTTTAACTAGTTAACCATCAAAATCACCATTCAACATTTTAAATAGTTTTAAATTGATTAAAATCACCAAAAATTACAATATGATTTAAATATCATTTTTAAATGATTATAATTATAAAATTTCAAAATTACCCTCATTTGAAAAACTAGGTGTTACAGTATCATAAGCTAACATATCCTTAACCAATACTATCCAAGCTCCTCATAAATCAACCCACATCTCAAATACATACCCAAATATTATAGCATACATCTAATATTATACTTCTATATATATAAAGCAAAACCCCAAATCTTATATCAACCTCCTATATATATACATACGACTGAACAACTGAGAACCAATTCATATAACCAAGTATATATATATATATATATACTTAAAGAATATATATATAAATATATATATTTTATATATATATATATATATATATATATATATATATATATATATATATATATATATATATATATATATATATATACAAAAAAAATATATATATATATATATTATATATATATATATATATATATATATATATATATATATATATATATATATATATATATTTTTTGTATATATATATATATATATATATATATATATAAATATATATATATATATATATATATATATATATATATATATATATATATATATATATATATATATATATATATTTTTATATACTTAAAGAATATATATATATATATACTTAAAGAATATATATATATATATATATATATATATATATATATATATATATATATATATATATATATATATATATATATAAAGGAAACTCTCAAAACCCAAGCAATATACATCAATCCTAAACATCATGTACACGGGCTCTCACCCAAAAATCTGGACTGAACAAGAATAAATGGAAAAATAGTGGACGAAAGAAGGGTGTAGGTAATAGGTGAAATGAAATCTGGTAATACAGTGTGCTAAATGGGATGTAGGATATAAATGGACTAATGCAAGGGTACAATAGGTTAACACCTAAGAATTAAACAAAGGGACCAAGAGACTGAACAATGAATATACGAAGGTGAAATGAGTGAATGCAAATGCAAGTCATCCTATACAACAGAAAAATGGAAGGGGTTTAGTGTGTCCAGACATGGTTTCATAGAGAGAAATGTGTGTGTCGAGCAAGTGTGCGTGTGCCATCATGTGACAATGGAGTGTCAGGACATGGCAACATGTCAACAGGTATCTAAATGACAACCATGTATCCATGGATGTGTCCAATCCAGGTGTCAAAACATGGGAAATACATCAGTTTCATATGAACATACCAATTTTGAAAACCTAATAACAAATCAAAGCTCGAATTTAATTAGGGTAATAGGTAACAGTGGTCTAGCATGCATGTGTCGAACCTACGAACGTGTCCACGTGTCCAGGAACTGGACACGAAGTGTCCAAACATCATCAGAGTCAAGTATCAGAAACTGTGTAATAGAACAGCCTCATGCCGCTATATCGAACCAAAATGGACATGACACAGCGCATGTAGAGTCTCGTGCTCATGTCCACATGTAGAGGGGGTGTAGGGCTACGAGGTCAACACACTGACACATGACCACTATAGGAACGAAATCGTAAAGCAGAATACTCTAAACGGGGGTGAATAGAGTAGGCAGCAGAATATTGCTAATTAAAAAACTCGTTAGCAGTTAGATCACAGATATAGTAATAATCACAAAATAAATGACAGTAATAAAAAGTGATCAGAAGGCAAACGTAAATACCAAGATTTATACTGGTTTCCCTCTTGTGAGGACTAGTCCAGTCGGAAGAACTCTAGCTTCTAGTTGAATCCACTATTGGAAAATCCTGCAAGTTTTCTTACGAAGTCCTTGCAACTTCTACAGACGCGAGCTTTGATACGAAGAACTCGACCAACTTCAATTATGAAGAGTTGTTTCTTCAATCAAGTCTCTGACTACAACCGCTCTGAAACTTCTAGACCGCACCGCACTGGCAAATCGACTAGGGGATTGTAACTGACTTGGGATTTAAAAATAGAAGCTTTTAGAACTCTTTGGAGAAAATATAAGCTTTAGAAGAGAAGAGATTGAAAGTGAAATGGTGATTTGAAATGATCGAAATCCTTCTCTATTTATAGTTTTTCCAAAGACAGAATTCGGGCAGAACTCTAACAGAGCTCTTTGTAACAAACCGCAAATGAAGGGTGACCAAGTTCAAAATCAAACGTTCACATAACATTCAACTTGGCCGAACTCTGGCCGAACTCCGGCCGAGTTCTGTCAGGGTTTGGTCAGTTGATTTTGAGAAAAACAGTTTTGGCTTTTTGAAAATTCCTTCAGAAGCTTTTGTAAAATAGGTGTTTTTCAAAAATATAGGTCATTTTTAAAGAGATAGGTCAGTTTTGAAAAACAAATTTAGGATAGCCTATTTGCCAGTACGATTTGGTGTACAATGTATTCCTAGACTCAATAAAATAAAAAATTATATTGCTTTGAAGGAAATACATTCTGAGTGGCAAACAGCTTCAGTCTTGACCGGAATAGATATCTATCTTTGATCAGTGTCCAAAACATCGTAGGTAAACATCTGAATTGACTTCATTTATATCGAGACAGAGTTTGATCAATTATTAAAATCAGGTTTGACCATGACCAATCGGCCAATAATCTCCCCTATTTTGATAATTGATAAACCTTGCCGATATAACATCTTGGTTTGGATCTATTCAAAAAAAAGTGTATACCAGAGAAAAGAAAGATTGTTCATGACCTGTATTCATGAAGATGTTAGATCATATTTCTCTCCCGTTGTCACTTAGCAAAGTAATTGCAAAAGAGAAAGCTCCCCCGTAAGAAATGCATAAGTAACAAACAGTGAAGAAACACAAGAAATATATATAACATTCATCACAGGTATGGTATAATCATTTAGAAAAGATAATAAATATTGTATAAACAACACAGGCATGGTATTTGTCACAGGCAGTTTATATGAAAGCATAAAAAGAGAGATAATGCTATAATAAAGCTGAAACAAATAAAATGCTAAGCTGAATCAGTGAACTAAATAAAACATATGCCAAACTGAGGCATAAAAAACATGTCTATGAAGAGTCACAGATAATAACTAAAATAAAGAGTACTAATAATATCTTGGAATGTCAGAGCATTTCCAAGTAAACATAAGACAAAAGTAAACGGTCTCAAACAGTAACATCTCAAAAATCATCATCCTCCTCATCATCATCGTCGGCTGCAGCGCCAGCATGTCCAGATGGACCAGCTCCAGAAGTATGAGGAGTGGCACCAGAAGTACGATATCAATCGTATGCATTTCCTGGCTGGAACAGAGAGTGGACCGCCTCATCATCAATACGATAGCCAGAAACAGAAGGGTCTCGAGGTAGAGAGCTAGAAGAGTGACCCGTCTGCGTAAATATCAGATCGGCAAAGGAGTTGGCAATAGCCTAGAACCGAGTCACGTCACGGAACTCATGTTCCCTGGAAGTGTCAACATAAAATGACTGCAGATCTGACAGGTGCTGATAAATTGTCACGACCCGCACCCGCTTTTCGGACGCGAGCTCATGAGCAAGCCAGCTACGTATCAAGCGGACTCCAGCCCGACTCGAGTACGTATAAGCTGTCAAGGTCATGGGTATTATGTCTAATCTAAACTATGTCTTAATCTACATGAATCATATAAAACAAAAATAAACAATTATGGGTCATGGTCTGCAACCCATTAGCATATTGTCTGATTAGACTCCAAGAATGATATGAGTCTATAAAATAAGCAGAATATAACATGGTATGGAATATAAGAGTACGAGAATATAATAAAGAAATATCACAAGTAAATACCTGTATCATACATCACAATCCTCTACTATCCCGCTCTGTTAACTAACTCTATGCAGTCGCTAAACCTGAATAGATCATCAGGTCCTCAGAGGACTAGCAAGATACATAATATACAAGCCAACATATAAAAATAAAAATATACAAAGAAGTAAGGAACAATCAAGGATATCCAACGAGATAAATAAACTATGACACAAGATCTAAACACAAGGATCCTAAGACATTGGCATGCCATACTAGAAATGGCTAATAGGTCAAGCTATAGACTACAGTCAAGGCAAGTACTCACAATCTATAGTGTCTCAATCGCAGTCAAGGCAAGTACTCACAACCAAGATAGTAGCCAATCCTAGTATAAAAATCCTATAGACCGTAGTCAAGGTAAGTACTCACAATCTATAGAATGTCAAAGTCATGTCCTACTCAAGTCATGTCAAGTCAAGTCAAGTTGTAATCAAGTCGAGGAAATCGTAGTGTAGGACTAGACAACTTATCAAGTAATAAGTATAGAACTAACACAGTGTAACAGATAGAAATATCATAACAGAAAGGAACGAGAATATGCAGGCAACTAGAAACATGTAAAGTAAAACTATAACAAGCCGAGTATACTAGACATGGAATAAAGCAATCACGAATGTAAGGAAAAGAACCGCAGCGAGATGATGAACATGCATATAAGTTATACTGTACAAGTTGGCAAGGTATACTTGCCTGGGGGTTGCACGGAGAACTAACAATGTATCGCCAATCACAAGTCAGAAAGTCCAAGTCATCACAACTGTCTCCGAAAGCTAAAATAAATGTTACCAACATTCTCAGAATAGTCAAATTAACTAGGATTGCCTGTCCTTAAGTCCAATTCTGGACACAGGGGCAAAATGGTAATTTTGGGCAAAAATAATATCCGCCGTTGGACCCGCTTTGCACCGAAAAGCGTGCCAGGGTCAATGGTCTCTAAAGTCGTCAAACTATATGTCAAAATGTCCGATTTTCCGATACGAACCCAACCGTATATCCAAATTGGATTTCGGCGGGCCGTGCACAAAATTGTCCGTTGATTCGGACCGTAGGGCCCGCAAAACGGCGATCCAATCAACTGTCTCAGAATTGGACCAAACTTGGCATACAGGACCAGAAAAATGATACGGTCCTGTTGACACAAGTTTTATCTCGATCTGACGAGCATGCACAAAGTAATTAGAAAATTTACACAGAGGTCGATACGGTGAATTTCGACGGATACACATCAAATTCGTCGCACACACGCGACCAATTTAAATTCTGTCAAAGCCCGCACGACCACAAAGCCGTTACGTACCTTTCGATGCTTACGGTGTGCGACGACGTCGCCCGGATTGGCGGAACGCATGTCGTATCCAAGATTTTTTTCTAGTTTTCTACAGTTTAAAAAACAGATTTTTCATGATTTTCGATCTTGAATAACTTTCTGTAAACTAAATGAAAAATCAATCTATCAGAAGGGTTTCGATCCCTTATATGTTGTCTTCTACTGTTTGAAGTTGGTTTTCGAAAACCCGAATTATTTAGTTCGAAAAACGCCTCTCAAGTTGGGGTTTTGGTTCTGTCCTTGAGTCCTATTTTGGACTATTTTCCCTCGAGTTCGTGTCGAATTTTCGACCAATCGATGGCAGTTACCTAAAAACTAAATGAACAAGTTTAAAAAGGGTTATATATGGTGTGAACCTATGAAGATGGGTCAGGATTTGATCATCCGAGGCAGCGGGAATCGCGCCGCGAAGACGGCGCTTTCTTGGTGCTGTCACTGCTGCGAACCGCAGCGGTGGCGCTGTTTCCGGCGCGGCACGTGCGCTCCGACGGTCGTGGCGGTGGCGGGCGGCGCGTCGAGGGTCAGGGACGATAGCGTCGGGTGTTCGTTAGGGTTTCGATGAGAGTCTATGAGGTTTTTCTCCCGATCTTTTTCCCGGTTCGATCTCAACATATACTTATAATATATACTCGGCTTGGTTATTCAAGGCTGTGCTAACATTAGCATGTGGCCTGCTTTGAAAGGCTTGGGGGTGTTGGGCCTGGGCTCTAATTCTCGGGCTGCTCTGTTGTGGGCGGGCTGGACCAGCCTGGCATGGGCTGGGCCGGCCTGGGCTGGGCTGGGCCGGCCTGGCTTCTTTGGTTTTATTTTTTTTCTTTTCTATTTCTATTAATATATATATATATATATGTATACGTATATTCACATATACATATATATACACGTATACATTCACATTTATATATATTTTTATATATACATAAACAGACACACATATATAATATATAGTTATATATATATTCATACACATACAATACATATATATTCATATATATACATACACCTACACACACACACACACACACACACACACACACACACACACACACACACACACACACACACACACACACACATATATATAAATATATTATATTATATATATATATATATATATATATATATATATATATATATATATATATATATATATATATATATATATATATATATATATATACCCATAAACACTTATATATTTATATTCATACATACATACCTATATGTATATAAACCCATAAATATATTATCTATATGTATATATTTATTTATCTATGCATATATTTATTTACTTATATAGCATCTCCATAAATCTAAATATGACCTCTATATTATCTATTCCTAATGACTATGTAATAATATTTATTTAACAAAAATAATATAACCATTAATAATAAAAATATTATTATATAATAATAACCTCAATAATATTTATAAATAAAAACAATAATAATAATAGTAAAAATAACGAGATAAAATATCCAATAATCGACATTGCATCTACTTAAAATATGTCTACATGAAATCTTTGTGTACACTGGATGCCTACATGGGCTTGGGCTCAGTTCGGGTCTAGTCCGGGCTAAAATGGTATAACCGGTTTTCCTAAAACTCAATGATAATTAATAAATAAATAAATCTTCGGTAAGGGTGTCACCCTCATTTCCCGTATTTCGTATTTATACTCGTAGTTGGATTTTGGCATGTATTTTATTTTTCTCGACTTGCGGAATTTTGGGTTTTCTCGTATTTTGGGTTTCGGCTCGGCTCGGTTTTAGTTGGGTTGGTTTGATTTTTAAATCCAATGGAACACTTTAACCTATACTCCACCCTCATTCCACCACAACCACCCTCATTAAATCCCCACCAACCATTCTCTCTCCTCATTACTTCCCTCATTAAATTCCTAACTCCTTCATCTTCCTTCTTCCACACAACACCCCACCCATAGGCAAGTGCATCTTGCCACCACATGAAGACCAAATTTTATTTGCCTAATAACTTAATTAGATGATTTGGAACAACATTAGAACTTGACATTTTTGGATTTGGAGCTTGGATTCTCCTAGATCTATGTTTTTAACATCTTCGAAATTTCTTGGGTTTGATCTACCAAACTTGGATTTTTGCTTATTTTTGATGCTTTTATGTTGTAGAGAATAAAATTTTACACAGGTTAGACTCTTGAAATTCTGGATTTTGAGTTTTATGGACCAAGTTGTGAAGTTCCAAAGTTTTGAGGCCATTGGTGTTCTTCCTCTCAGCTTGAGGAAGAAGAAGACCCCATTCCAGCCGTGCTGTCTAACGCCGGGCTGCTTTCCCCCGTGCCGCGCTCTTTAGCGCTGGCCACGCACCTCGCTGGCCTGCGCGCCCTGTGCGCCCCTGCGCGCCTCGCTGGCCTGCGCGCCCCCTGCGCTCCTCGCTGGCTTGTGCGCCCCTGCGCGCCTCGCTGGCCTGCGCGCCGCGCGCGCCTTGCTGGCCTGCGCACCCCAAGTGCCTTGCTGGCCCGCGCGCCCCTGCGTATCTTGCTGACCGGGGATGCCCTGCGCGCCTTGCTGCCTTGCGCTCCTGCGCGCCTGGCTGCCTTGCCCCCGCATGCCCCGTGCGCAGTTGATCCTGTTGACCCCGCTCGCCCCCTTGGCGTGCTGCAACCGTTCCCGAGCGCGTCTCTTGGCGCCGCTTGCCCGAGGCCCTTGCCTGGCATATCCTGTGCCATGGCTTCCCTTCCTGACCCTTGGTGTTCCCCTTGGTCCTCGGTTTCTCTCTTGTTGATTTTGTTTTCTGAGATCTTGATGCCCACAGCACGACTTGACTTAACCCGACACGTCTTGACACGATTTTCTGTGTTTTAATTTATGGTTAGCATTCTCTGATCTTGACAGTAACTCGATGTGGTATATTTGTAACTTGTGGCTTTTAATTTGTAACCTGTAACCTGTAATTAATCCCTTGTAACATGATATCTTAATAGTGGCCGCCGTGGCGCACTCTTGACTTGACTTGACTTAACTTGATAACTGGTCGTGCATTGACTTGCCCTGACACCGTGGGTGTTCCTTTCTGGTTGTTTTGTGCAATCCACATGTCTTGTCTTGTATCATGTCTAGGACGCGACACCCTGGGTACCACGGACAGGGACTCGCACTAAATCGGATCAGGCTAATGGTTAGATCAATCTAGAACATGGAGAATTTCCAGTCACAGGCGAATCTCGTTATCTGGGCATTTTAAATGGACTTGTAGCCTGCCGACGAGTAGGGCACATTTCCAGCACACTGTCATGTGTTGCACTCTCTAAGTCACCTAAGGGTATATCGTCTCCAGGGCGATGTACCCAACCATACTCTCAACCCGTGGAAGGATAACTAGATAGTCTGCAGGGCTTGGGACTGGAACTTTCTCGTTTGCATCTTGTTAGTAATTAGGCTTGTGATAACCTTAGTTAGTTAAGTAGTAAGCCGTAGTATTTGTTTGACCGCTTGTGAATGGATGGTGTCTAGCCTGGTCTAAGTCTCGTCTAAGTCCCTGTACTTGGTACCCCTGAACATGATGGTTTACTTATCTTAACAATAAATGGGTTGAGACAAGTGCTATTCAGGCGAAGGGTTACAACCCCGATCCTTATTGGTTTACGGGTTGTAATCTGGCTTCCGGAATGGTTACATGTCCCTAGTCGTTTATTGTCCTGTTGTACTCTTTACTACTTGTACTTTTTTTCTATTTCTTATGTTCTGATATGCTGGCTTTTGTTCTTATTTCGTGGCCTCCTTGGGGCACTTGCTCTTTCTGGGGTTTGATCCAGCTGGTTTTGTGTGACCAGATTTCGGAGCAGCACCCGAGGATCTACCGAACCTCCAGCCCAATGGTGGCGACTAGAAGGAACCCGAGCTACGAGTGGGTTTTTTATTTTGTTTTATCCACTATATTGTAAATTTATTCTTTTGAGGCGTTTAGCCGACGAGCACCTGTTAGCTCGATGCATCTTTACTTACTGTCTGCCTATGGGCTGTAACATGATTAACAAATCCTAGGGTTGATCATGTATGACTTAACTCTTGCTAGTCCTCGCATTTTGTATGACTAGCTTCATGATCAGCTGAATATGTAATATTTGGGATGCCTTTTATTGTATATTTGGTGGTCTAACATCTTGTAATTATATTACTTGCTTGAGATTGAGACAATAGGCTTGACCTTAAGAGACCGTTGGCTTGTAGTAAACCCTCATATCTAGACAGCCGTGACCGTATAGCGAGGTGGATTCCATTTCAATATACGTAGCTGGCTATGTTCGCCCCCGCTCTCCGGTATTCTGGTTCTGGGGCATCACATTGTTTAAGTGGTGGCCCATGCAGGTCTTGGCATTCAAGATATGTGAGGGTTTACCGGATAGATGTCTCAATCAGTGCTTGTCTTTGATCTCCATTCATATCCTCTGAATCTCTGGATTCTTGCCCTGATCATGTGCTTGTATCGTTGATCTGTCCTGGTCCTTCCTTATTGTTTCCCTGTGTCGTCTTCTTCAGCGGCACTGTACCTGACCCCGCCGATCAGCAAGGTGGAGCACTTTCCGTGGACCAGTCGTAACCCGGAGATCAAGCCCAGCATTCCCGAATAGCCTCCAGAGTTGTACCTACTGGAGGAGAGCCCCCAGTTCAACCCGTTCGACCTGCCGAACCTGATGATGGCACCTTGGTAGGTCTCATCAGGACTTTGATAACTTCCCAGGATCGTAGAGGAGACGCCTTGCATCAGGTAGTGGCAGATGCTTTGACCAGAGGCGATCATCCAGGGAACAGCGCGGCCAACAGCTTCAAGCACTTGAACACTCCATTCTTTGACGGCAGCAAAGATGCGATTGTCGCAGACGCATGGCTTCAGGATATCGAGGTGGTTCTGGAAGCAGCTAGAACTTCGTAGAATGAGAAGGTGGCCGTGGTACGGCTACAGTTGCTGGACTTAGCTCGCAGTTGGTGGGCGGCACAGGCCGTGGGATTAGCGGCGCCAGTTGCTTGGGCGGTATTTAGAGAAAGATTTCAGACAAAGTATTTTGATACTGTAGCTCGGTACGACCTACAGACGAGATTTACCAACTTGAAGCAAGGAGGCAGAACGGTCGACGGTTATGCATCTGAGTTTTCTAGACTCAGTAGGTTTGCCCCCACCTTGGTGGCGACCGAGTTTGATAGGGCCCAGCAGTTCCAGGAGGGACTGCATTTAGAGATCTTGTTGGCAGTTGAGCAGTTCGAGCACCAGACGTTCGATGCAGTATTGAGAGCAGCTAGGAGGCATGAGTACACCTCCCAGAGGATCGTGGATAGGACCGGAGGTAGGAAGCGATCCCACAACCAGATGTACCAATCATCCGCTCCAGCCCCGGCAGCTAGGAGTTTGACTATTGGAACTCCGAGGCGGGCGGCCTCAGTGACGTCGGTCCAATATTCGACCCCGACGTACCCGCAGCAGCAGAAGCAGAAGCAGACTTCCGCGATGGGATGTTCATATTGCGGGAAGCCAGGCCATGTAGTGGCAGATTGTCGTAGGGCGCAAGGATTGTGCCTGGCTTGTGGAGCGGCAGATCACAAGATAGGAGCCTGTCCGAATAGGGGTAGTTCGTCCTCTTCTAACCTAATCAGTCCATCGGTTAGGCGACCAGCACCTATACAGCAGCAGCAGTACCCGAGGCCCTTGTTGCCTCAGGCCCAGGCATTTCATCAGCAGAACCAGCAGCAGTATACCCAAGCCCAAGTGCAGAGCAGGCAGAGAGGTTTCCAGCAGAGGGGACCCGCAGCTAGAGGACAAGGTCAGGCAATGATGATGACTATGGAAGAAGAAGTTGTACCAGGTGAGGTAGTGGCAGGTACTAATCTCGTTAACTCCTCTCCAGTATCGGTATTATTTGATTCTGGTGCATCACATTCATTTATGTCTGTACGATTTACGACACGGATAGGATTGGAGCCCGAGTCATTATCAGTAAGGCTCAATATACTTACTGGTAATGGTCTTATGGGAGTAGATCGAGTGTTTTCCTTGTGTCGGATCGTAGTTAGCGGTAGAGAGTTTTCCGCTAGATTCATAGAGTTTCCTATGGCAGACTATGATGTAGTCTTAGGCATGGATTGGTTGAGGAACCAGTATGCTAGGATAGACTACCACATTGGCAGGGTTGTTTTCAGCATTCCAGGCGAGCCATAGTTCTCGTTTTCCAGAGGCGCAGTGGAGCCATCTTTCCCAGTATTGCGGATGGCAGTAGCCGCAGTACAGTTACCCAGGATAGTTGAAGAGTTTCCAGATGTCTTCCCAGAGGAACTTCCAGGGATGCCGCCAGAGCAGAAGATCGAGTTCACTATAGACATGATCCCCGGGACGGCACCAGTATCAGAGCGAGTCTACAGGATGGCGCCATCAGAGTTGGAGATTTTGTACAAGATGATTGAAGAACTCAGGACCAAGGGATTCATTCGTGCAAGTGGATCGCCTTGGGGAGCCCCGATGCTTCTTATGAAAAAGAAGGATGGTACGTCCAGGTTATGTGTAGATTATCATACCTTGAACTCGATGACAATCAAGAATAGATACCCTCTCCCAAGGATAGATGACTTGTTTGATCAACTCAAGGGGGCTTCAGTGTTTTCGAAGATAGACTTGCGGTCAGGATACCACCAGATCAGAGTCAGAGAGCAGGATATCCTGAAGACGGCGTTTAGATCAAGGTATGGGCATTGGGAGTTTCTTGTTATGTCCTTTGGAGCAACCAATGTGCCGGCGGTATTCATGGACCTCATGAACCGTATCTTCATGCCCTACTTGGATCAGTTTGTGATCATATTCATTAATGACATCCTGGTCTACAGCAAGAGTGAAGCAGAGCACGAATATCATCTCAGAGTTGTCCTTCAGACGCTTAGAGAACATCAGTTGTACGCCAAGTTCAGTAAATACGAGTTCTGGCTCGATCGCATTTCGTACTTAGGTCACATCATTACTCGAGGAGGAGTAGAAGTGGATCCCCAGAAGATTATGGCTATCGAGTCATGGCCAGTACCTAGTACAGCGGCAGAGGTTCGCAGCTTCCATGGATTGGTCGGCTACTACCGGCAATTCGTTTCATATTTTGCAAGGATTTCGACGCCGATGACCCAGTTGACCCGCAAGGATGTGCAGTTTGCTTGGACAGCAGAGTGTCAGGAATCATTTAAGAAGTTGAAGCGAGGTTTGGTAACGGCCCTATTCTCACACTTCCAAATGGGACCAGAGGATTCACAGTTTATTACGACGCTTCAGGCAGAGGATTGGAATGTGTTTTGATGCAACATGGGAAGGTAATAGCTTATGCATCATGTCAACTCCGTGATCATGAGAAGAATTACCCGACCCACGACTTGGAATTGGCAGCGGTGGTGTTTGTACTGAAGCTTTGGCGACACTATCTGTACGGAGATAGAGTGGAGATATTTACTGATCACAAGAGCCTGAAGTATGTTTTCACCCAGAAGGACCTTAACATGCGGCAGAGAAGATGGCTCAAGCTACTGGTGGACTATGATATGGACTTGCAGTATCACCCAGGGAAGGCCAATATTGTAGCAGATGTATTGAGCAGGAGAGCCGGAGTTTATTTCCTAACGGCGCAACCAGAATTACTGGCAGATCTTCAGAAGATAGGAATTGAAGTGTTTCTTCCAACCAACGTAGCGTTGATGGCCAGTCTACAGGTTCAGTCTAACATAGTTGAGAGGATCCAGAGAGCGCAGTCAGCAGATCCCAAGCTTCAGCGACTCAGAGCAGAGTGTGAGGCAGGAAGAAGGCCAGAGTTGTGCATTCATGAAGATGGTACACTTCGACACGGCACTCGTCTTTGTGTACCCAGTGGAGATATCAGACATGAGGTCATGACAGAAGCTCACAGTTCACAGTATTCTATTCATTCCGGTGGCACGAAGATGTACCGTGTTATTCGTCAGCATTTCTGGTAGAATGGCATGAAGAGGGAGATAGCCCGGTTTGTCTCTCGGTGTTTGGTTTGCCAGCAGGTTAAAGCTGAACATCAGAGGCCCGCTGGACTTCTTCAGCCTTTGCCGATTCCAGAATGGAAGTTGGAGCATGTGACCATAGATTTTGTGACTGGATTGCCTAGATCCCCGGCTGGTCGAAATGCTATTTGGGTTATAGTTGACAGGCTCACGAAGGTGGCTCATTTTCTCCCATTCAGAGTTAGACAGTCTACGGCTCAGCTAGCAGAGATGTATCTCAGGCAGATTGTCAGGCTTCACGGAGTGCCCGTCAGTATCTCCTCGGACAGGGATTCAAGATTCATATCACACTTTTGGCGTAGCCTGCAAGAGAGTTTGGGAACTCACCTTCAGTTTAGCTCAGCTTATCATCCGCAGACAGATGGTCAGTCAGAGCGTATAATCCAGACTCTTGAAGATATGTTGAGATCTTGTACCCTTGACTTCGGTGGTTCATGGGAGGATCACCTGCACCTGGTGGAATTCTCCTACAATAATAGCTACCAGGCCAGTATTCAGATGGCTCCGTTCGAGGCACTATATGGTAGGAAGTGCAGATCCCCGTTAGCCTGGGATGATGTTGGAGAGAGGTAGATGCTTGGTCCAGAAATGATTGTCCAGACAGTTGAAGTGGTCAGAAGGATCAGAGATTGCCTTCAAGTGGCCCAAGATCGCCAGCGCTATTGGGCCGATGCTCATCGACGTCCCTTAGAGTTTGCTGTCGGCGACCATGTATTCCTTAGGATCTCGCCTAACCGTGGCATCATTCGCTTTGGCGTACGAGGAAAGCTTAGTCCTAGGTATATAGGGCCGTTCGATATCCTGGAGCGAGTAGGAGAGGTATCCTATCGTCTCGCTCTTCCGCCGTTGCTAAGAGAGGTACATGATGTATTCCATGTGTCCCAATTACGATGGTACATCCCGGACCCGAGCCATATCCTGGACTATTCGGAATTGGTTGTTGGTACAAACCTTTCGTATGAGGAAAGGCCCGTGTCTATATTGGACCGGAGAGAGAAGATACTCAAGAACAAGACTATTAGCTTAGTCCGTATTGCTTGGGGTCATCACTCTCTAGGTGAGTCAACATAGGAGCGTGAGGACGATATCCGATCGCGATATCCCTACCTATTTGACTCGTAAGGTATAGTGTCTTCCTTATACCTTATAATTTTCATTCCTTGATTGCATGTATGATTGTATGATTGAACTGCTTAGTGTAGTTGTTGGTGCTTAGTGTAGCTTACCGTGGCAGTCTCTAGCTCATCGATTAAATTCCGAGGACAAAATTTTTTTAAGGTGGGTAGAGTTGTCACCCTCATTTCCCGTATTTCATATTTATACTCGTAGTTGAATTTTGGCATGTATTTTATTTTTCTCGACTTGCGGAATTTTTGGTTTTCTCGTATTTTGGGTTTCGGCTCGGCTCGGTTTTAGTTGGGTTGGTTCGATTTTTAAACCCAATGGAACACTTTAACCTATACTCCACCCTCATTCCACCACAACCACCCTCATTAAAATCCCCACCAACCATTCTCTCTCCTCATTACTTTCCTCATTAAATTCCTAACTCCTTCTTCTTTCTTCTTTCACACAACACCCCACCCATAGGCAAGTGCATCCTGCCACCACATGAAGACCAAATTTTATTTGCCTAATAGCTTAATTAGATGATTTGGAACGACATTAGAACTTGACATTTTTGGATTTGGAGCTTGGATTCTCCTAGATCTAAGTTTTTAACATTTTCGAAATTTCTTGGGTTTGATCTACCAAACTTGGATTTTTGCTTATTTTTGATGCTTCTATGTTGTAGAGAATCAAATTTTACACAGGTTAGACTCTTGAAATTTCGGATTTCGAGTTTTATGGACCAAGTTGTGAAGTTCCAAAGTTTTGAGGCCATTGGTGTTCTTCCTCTCAGCTTGAGGAAGAAGAAGACCCCCTCCCAGCCGTGCTGTTTAGCGTCGGGCTGCTTTCCACCGTGCCGCGCTCTTTAGCACTGGTCGCGCACCTCGCTGGCCTGCGCGCCCCTGCGCGCCTCGCTGGCCTGCGCGCCCCCTGCGCGACTCGCTGGCCTGCGCGTCCCGCGCGCCTTCCTGGCCTGCGCGCCCCTGCGCGCCTCACTGGCCTGTGCGCCTCGCTGGCATGCGTGTCCCGCGCGCCTCGCTGGCCTGCGCGCCCCTGCGCGCCTCGCTGGCCTGCGCACCCCAAGCGCCTCGCTGGCCCGCACGCCTCTGCACGTCTTGTTGACCGGGCATGCCCTGCGCGCCTTGCTGCCTTGCGCTCCTGCGCGCCTGGCTGCCTTGCCCCCGCATGCCCCGTACGCAGTTGATCCTGTTGACCCCGCTCGCGCCCCTTGGCGCACTACAACCGTTCCCGAGTGCGTCTCTTGGCGCCGCTTGCCCGAGCCCCTTGTCTGGCACACCCTGTGCCATGGCTTCCCTTCCTGACCCTTGGTGTTCCCCTTGGTCCTCGGTTTCTCTCTTGCTGATTTTGTTTTCTGAGATCTTGATGCCCACAGCACGATTGACTTAACCCGACACGTCTTGACACAATTTTCTGTGTTTTAATTTTTGGTTAGCATTCTCTGATCTTGACAGTAACTCGATATGGTACATTTGTAACTTGTGGCTTTTAACTTGTAACCTGCAACCTGTAGTTAATCCCCTGTAACATGATATCTTGATAGTGGCCGCTGTGGCGCACTCTTGACTTAACTTGATAACTGGTCATGCATTGACTTGCCCTGACACCGTGGATGTTCCTTTCTGGTTGTTTTGTGCAATCCACTTGTCTTGTCTTGCATCATGTCTAGGACGCGACTCCCTGGGTACCACGGACAGGGACTCGTACTAAATCAGATCAGGCTAATGGTTAGATCAATCTAGAACATGGAGAATTTCCAGTCACAGGCGAATCTCGTTATCTGGGCGTTTTAAATAGACTTGTAGCCTGCCGACGAGTAGGGCACATTTCCAGCACACTGTCATGTGTTGCACTCTCTAAGTCACCTAAGGGTATATCGTCTCCAGGGCGATGTACCCAACCATACTCTCAACCCGCGGAAGGATAACTGGATAGTCTGCAGGACTTGGGACTGGAACTTTCTCGTTTGCATCTTGTTAGTAATTAGGCTTGTGATAACCTTAGTTAGTTAATTAGTAAGCCGTAGTATTTGCTTGGCCGCTTGTGAATGGATGGTGTCTAGTCTGGTCTAAGTCTCGTCTAAGTCCCTGTACTTGGTACCCCTGAACATGATTGTTTACTTATCTTAACAATAAATGGGTAGAGACAAGTGCTATCTAGGCGAAGGGTTACAACCCCGGTCCTTGTTGGTTTACGGATTATAATCTGGCTCCCGGAATGGTTATATGTCCCTAGTCGTTTATTGTCATGTTGTACTCTTTATTACTTGTACTTTTCTTCTATTTCTTATGTTCTGATATGCTGGCTTTTGTTCTTATTTCGTGGCCTCCTTGTAGCACTTGCTCTTTCTGGGGTTTGACCCTGCTGGTTTTGTGTGGCCAGATTTCGGAGCAGCACCCGAGGATCTACCGAACCTCCAGCCCAATGGTGGCGACTAGAAGGAACCCGGGCTACGAGTGGGTTTTCCATTTTATTTCACCCACTACATTGTAAATTTATTCTTTTGAGGCGTTTAGCCGACGAGCACCTGTTAGCTCGATGCATCTTTACTTACTGTCTGCCTACGGGCTGTAACATGATTAACAAATCCTAGGGTTGATCATGTATGACTTAACTCTTGCTAGTCCTCGCATTTTGTATGACTAGCTTCATGATCAGCTGAATATGTAATATTTGGGACGCCTTTTATTGTATATTTGGTGGTCTAACATCTTGTAATTATATTACTTGCTTGAGATTGAGACAATAGGCTTGACCTTAAGAGACCGTTGGCTTGTAGTAAACCCTCATATCTAGACAGTCGTGACCGTATAGCGAGGTGGATTCCATTTCAATATACGTAGCTGGCTATGTTCGCCCCCGCTCTCCGGTATTCTGGTTCTAGGGCGTCACAAAGGGTTAAGTCGTAACTTAGTCTGGTTTTCCTAATTAGGACATCACTATGGCTCGGCCTTTCCCTACCATGGCTAAACTCTGGTCAAGGCACGCCATTGCACTATTCTTGCCACGATTCCTAGTCGCCTTGTACTCCAATTCCTAATCATGACTAAAATCATCTACCATAATAACTAACTAATTAATTAATTTTAAAATTCTAAAAATCACCAATTAATTAAAATAAATAATAATAAAAATATTTCAAACATTTCCGGGAAGGGAAGCTACATGAATACCCTCAAATGTTATAGGGTAAGACTGAGGAGGACCAGGTGCTGTGGGAGAAGGTACAGGAGGTGGAGGAACAGTGGCAATGCTGCGACGAAAGAGTTTGAGGAACTTGGGCTCAGGGTCAAGAGCACAAGTGGATAAGTCAATATCAAATCTCTGAAAGATGCATGGGATGATCATCGTATAAGAGAGGTTGCGAGCTCTTCCGCGACATTTACCCATCATCTGAATGATAGTCTTAGGGGCAGAAAAAGGAATCCCCTTAAGAATGTGATATAAAGCTGAAAGCTCAAGTCCAGTGACATCATCTTTTAAAGTAGATTTTGGAAGTAGAGTAAAATAGATGATGTGATGTAATTCGTAGTTAAATAAGTTCAAGTTATTGGCCTTGAACTTTCCAGGACGAGCATGTACGGGCGCACAAAGCTCATTCTTAAAACGAACGAGAGTCGTACCATCGGGAAAATCGAAATCAGTGATGTCACCGAGCGGTTCACCTTCGTTTGGAATACCAAGGATTTCTACTAACGTTTCATCAGTAAATTCGATATCTATCCCTGCGACACGTATTCTCACGGTAAAAGTGTCTAACACAAAATTACTGTAAAATAGTCTAATGGCATTAGTAGCTATAGGGAACTGTAAAGTAGCAAAGTGGTGTAACCCTAATGCCTCAAAGTAAGGACGGTGTGCTGGAAAGACAGTCCACTTGATCGGAGATCCGGTACAAATAGTACGCATAATAAAATCGGCATACCAAAGTAGGGCTTGGTCGTAAGTTTTAAAATAAAACTCGTCTGATGCACCGTCATCCGATTGGACCGGAGAAAAGAGGGAATCCGTATGCAGATCCGAAGACGATGCCTCTTCACTGGCGTTTATCTTCTTCCTCTTAAAAGGATTGAATCCCTTAGGCACTCTATCCTAGAAACTAGAAACCCTAATAATTGAAAAGTGGAGGAGAGAATGAATTATACCTTCTGAAAATCAGGTATGCTGTAGAGAACGAGATTCTCCGTACCAATCCGAAATTTGGACGAAGATCTCCACAAGGATTGGAAGAAAGAAGGTGGAGAAGATCTAGGGTTTTCCGGGCACGGCTGCTGCTGTTTAGATGATGTTTGGAAGAATGAAGAAGAGGGGGCCTCGGGTTCTGACTGGTACATATATATACCCAGCCGAACTCTGGCCGAATTCGGACCGAACACGGGCCGAATTCGCCAAGGGTTGCCTGGTTATATATGTGTAAAAAAAATAACAATGGGCCACATCTTTTTCATTAATTCGTTTCAAATATTTAATTCAGAGTTTACTAATTTTAAATCTCAATCTTAATATAATTAATATTATTTTATAAATTAATATTCTTTACTTAGCATCTATCTCAGATTAGCTGTAGGAGTACTGTCCCAGCTAACGGAGGTTCACCGAAGAACTCTTAAGTACCGCTTCGCTTCGACCGTAGTCATGGTGACAGACAGACTCTTTTTAGGCTTATCTCGAAAACAGTTAATGAGTATTGAATAAATTAATTAATAAAACAAGATTAATTAATATTATTGATATCTAAAATTCTTAATTCTCGACGTAAATAATTGAAACGATCTTCCGCTAGAGGTTTTGTGAGTATGTCAGCTAATTAATTCTGTATATCTATGTATACAAGGTCTATATCTCCATTTTGTTGATGATCTCTAAGAAAATGATTTCTAATCTCGATATGTTTAGTACGAGAGTGACATACTGGATTCTTAGTCAAATTGATAGAACTAGTGTTGTCACAGAAATGGGTATGTGTGTAAAATGCAATCCATAGTCTTCTAAAGTTTGCTTCATCCACAAAATTTGTGCACAACAACGTCCTGCGACAATATACTCAGCCTCGGTTGTTAATAATGCAACAGAATTTTACTTTTTACTAAACCAAGAGACTAGATCTTTTCCTAGGAAATGACATGTGCCGCTAGTGCTTTTTCTATCTACTTTACATCCGACAAAATCAGCATCAAAATAACCGGTTAGGTCAAACGACGTAGTTTTGGGATACCATAAGCCGACAGAAGAAGTGCCTTTAAGGTATCAAAAGATACGCTTAACTGCGCACAAACGTGATTCCTTAGGATTAGCTTGAAAGCGTGCACATAAGCAAACACTAAACATAAAGTCTGGTCGACTAGCAGTTAAATATAGTAAGCTACCGATCATACCTCGATACTTACGTAAGTCGACGGGTTTGTCTTGTTCATCAATATCAAGCTTGGTTGAAGTCGCCATTGGAGTGCTAAGTGGCTTTACTGCTTCCATGTCGAACTTCTTTAACAGATCCTTTGTTTACTTTGCTTGATTTATGAACGTCTCATTGTTGGTTTGTTTGATTTACAGTCCGAGAAAGAATTTCAGCTCTCCCATCATGCTCATCTCAAACTCATTCTGCATACACTTTGAAAATTCTTGACAAAGAGATTCATCAGTAGATCCAAAAATAATATCATCTACATAGACTTGAATCAAAAGAATATTATTATTCAAAGATTTTATAAACAATGTAGTGTCAACCTTTCCCTTTGAAAAACCGTTATCAAGTAGAAAAGAGCTTAGACGATCGTACCAAGCACGAGGGGCTTGTTTCAAACCGTATAAGGCTTTCTTCAACTTGAAAACATATTCAGAAAATTTAAAATCAGTAAAACCGGGAGGTTGTGCTACATAAACTTCTTCTTTTATAAAACCATTTAAAAATGCGCTTTTGACATCCATTTGAAATAACTTAAAATTATGAAAACATACAAATGCACATAACATGCGAATGGATTCTAATCTCGCAACTGAGGCATAAGTCTCATCATAGTCGATACCTTCTTCTTGATTGTATCCTTGAGCTACGAGTCGAGCCTTATTACGAGTCACTAAACCATTCTCGTTCAGTTTGTTTCGGAATACCCATCGGGTGCCAATGACCGGATGATCAATGTGCTTGGGAACAAGTTTCCAAACTTGATTCCGTTCGAATTGGTTTAATTCCTCTTGCATAGCATCTAACCAAAAATTATCACTACATGCTTCATCAATATTTTTGGGTTCAAACTGTGAAACAAAAGCAACACAAGAAGCTATATCTTTATTCGAGGAACGAGTACTTACACCCTTGGTAATCTCACCAATTACCAAGACCTTTGGATGATTAGCCAAGAATCTCATCTCTTTTGGTGTAGTCTCAAGATTGCTAGTTTCGGCTTCTTTGCTTGGAGGTTCATCTGATGCCTGATGTGATGGTTCTGCATCTTCATGTGAAGGTTTTACAGTAGCTGTACTTGGTGTGATTATGTCTTCATTGTCATCATCGTCTGAGTGTTGATTTAGCTCATCAAACTTGTCATTGATTGATTCTTCGATGATCATGGTTCTTTTGTTGAAGACTCTGTATCCTTTGCTCTTTGCTGCATAACCTAAAAATATACCTTCATCGGCTTTTTCATCAAATTTACTCAAATTATCTTTAGTATTAAGAATAAAACATTTACAACCAAAAATCTTAAAATATGAAACATTTGGTGTTCTATCAAACCATAGTTCATAAGGAGTCTTCTTCGATATAGGTCAAATTAAAACCCTATTGAGAATATAGCACGCTGTATTGACAGCTTCAGCCCATAAGTATCTAGGTAGACTAAACTGGTTTAACATTACTCTAGCCATTTCAGATAGAGTTCTGTTCTTACGTTCCACAACTCCATTTTGTTGCGGAGTCCTAGGACAAGAGAATTTATACAGATAACCATGTGTGTCATAAAATTGCTTGAATTCTGCATTCTCAAATTTGTCGCCATGATCACTACGAATGCGAGTAATCATGAACCCTTTTTTATTCTGTACTTTCTTGCAAAAGGTGACGAATTCTGATAATGCATCGTTCTTGCGTGCAAGAAAATAAATCCATGTATATCTAGAAAAATTATCTACAATGACAAATACATATAACTTACCACCTAGACTAGCAATTCTGCTTGGTCCAAATAAGTCCATATGCAACAGTTGTAAAGGTCTAGTGGTACTTATAGCGTTCTTGAATTTGAATGCAGATTCGGTAGCTTTGTTCTTTTCACATTCACTACATACCGTATCCTTCTTGAAAGAAATATCTGGTAAGCCGTGTACCAGCTTCTTTGTAGATAGTCTTGAAATTGTATACATATTTACATGACCGAGTCTCATATGCCATAGTTGACTCTCAACGCTTTTGGCCATCAAACATCCACCTGCTTTATTAGCATCTTCCAACAAATAGAAAATATATATGTTGTCTTCCCTAATACCTTCAAATATAATACTATCAGTTGAACTATCAATTATAGTATATTTATCTTTTACGAAGTTAATACCATAACTGTGATCAGCTAAATGGCTTATGCTGAGCAGATTATGTTTTAACTCGGTAACTAGACAAGCATCTTTAATGATTGGATAGGGAGCCTTACCAATGTCACCGATACCGATTATGTATCCTCTTAAATTATTACTGAAGGAGACGTATCCTTCTTTATTCCTCTTCGACAGTGTTGCGAATAATGAAGCGTCACCGGTCATGTGCCATGAGCAACTGCTGTCGAGGATCCATTTGCTCCTAGCATGTGAAGGACGTCCCACCTACAAAATAATTTGCAGATGAAACTCTTGGTACCCATTTCTTGTAGGGTCCTGACTGGTTAGTTTTTGGTATCCATGCATAAACATTTAAATCTACTAACTTTTTGATTCTACATACAGAAGATATATGACCAATGAGGCCACAATAATAACATTTAGCATGTTGAGTGTTGAAAGTAGTTTGAGGTGCATAATTGGTAGGTTTTGGTTTTCTAGTATAGAAGAATGCATGCCTATTAGTCTTCTTGGGCATAGTTTTGGTATGGTTTGGTCTGACAGTGTTGGGCGTGTTCCGATGATTCGGTAATTGACACGTGTTACAATAGGAAGCAACAACTTCAGGCCGTTTTCCTAAACTAATTTCCAATCTTTTGGAAGTGTCATATAATCTAGTATAGTCAGATGTGAGTGATTCTAATCTGACATGTGCACACTGGAGACTCTTTCTCTCCTTAGATAGGTCTTCCTTTAACTGGATAATAGTTTGGCCTTTTTCTTCGGATAGCTTAACAGTCTTGTGTAACAATAACTTAATAGATGAAAGCTCACCAGACTCATTTGAAGAGTCATTATTGTAGAACCCTAGAGGGGGGGTGAATAGGGAAATAAAAAATAAACTATAACAAATGATGCAATAAAGAGTAAATAGTAGAAAGATCAAACGCAAACGCAAGGATGTATCCTGGTATCCTCTTTTGAGGCAATCCAGTCCCGGAACTCTCTCCGGCTTTAATCCACTATTATGCAAATAGTACACACGAGTTTGGATCCGAAGAACTCGCCAACTTCAACACGAGTTTGGATCCGAAGACTCGCCAACTTCTACACACGAGTTTTCTTACGAAGGCTCGCCAACTTCAAACAAAAGAGAATGAGAACTTGCTGATCTTCTAACACGTGAAGATCGAAATGTACAACTCTTTAATACTCTAGCACTTTGGGAGAGGATGACAATGAAAAGCTTTGAGAGAGTATTAATGGTGGAGCTCTTGGTTGTTGGAAAATTTATGGAAGAGTTGGTAAGGAAGCTCAAGAGAGAGAGAGCTTCCTTTTATAAGAAAACCAAGAGTGGATGGCATTTAATGCTTTTGAGTGTACGCAGACCGGCATGCCGTCGGTATGCCGCGACATACCGCCGGTATGCCGGCCAAATAGTAACGGTCATATTTATGACCGTTCAAGAGCATTAAATGCGGCCATTAATGCATGTCAGACCAAATCGAAAAGCAGATTATTCGAAATTCGGTATACCGCCGGTATGCCGGAGCATACCGTCGGTATGCCGACTAAAGTCACAGAAAGTTTTAGAGCTATAAGAAACGGCATGCCGCCGGTATACCGTAGCGTACCGTCGGTATGCCGACAATAAATCACAGCATCTATTGTGTTGCTAAAACGGCATGCCGCCGGTATGCCGCAGCATGCCGTCGGTATGCCGACAATTCGAGACAGCAACTTTCTGGACACAGAAAGCGGTATGCCGTCGGTATGCCGAAGCATGCCGTTGGTATGTCGCTTATTGTCACAGAAACTTTTCTGGACACGAAAACGGTATACCGCCGGTATGCCGTAGCATGCCGTCGGTATGCCGCTTTTTTTGTCACAAAAATTTTTCTGGACACAAGAACGGTATACCGCTGGTATGCCGGAGCATACCGCCGGTATGCCGCTCTGAATTACTTGATTTTCGATTTGTGCTTTAAGTTATCATCCATCCTTTAGTGTTTTACAGAAATACCTAGACCAGTACAGACACGAAGACTCTAAGCAGGAAGATGCCGACTAAAGGTAGGGAACGCCGGTAACTGCTACGGTCTTCAGGACGAAGGAGGAAGCTCTTGAAGTGAATAACTCCATGTAGTGCATCTTCTGAGTATCTGAAGAACAGAAGACTAAACTACGAAGATGCTGTTAATTACTCAAAATAAAATGTGCCAACAAACTCCCCCATTTTGATAATTGACAAAATAGAGAGATAGCATCTTCAGGGAGTAGCTCCCCCGTAGGTAGACAGCTCCCCCTCAATACGATTTCTCCCCCTTTGTCACTTAGTCAAAAAAATGGGGATAACTAAAGAAGACAGTGCATAAAAAAAGAGAGTAGAGATAAAAGCATGCAGGAATATATTGAAGTAAGAACGATAATACATGCTTGATCCATACAGCAAAAAGATAAAAGACTCTCCATCATGAGAGTCGGACACCAAAGACAACAAAGATAATGTCCCCGAAGGACAGCAAACACTGAAAAAACAACCATAGACCGGTCCCCGAAGGACCACTAAAGACAACAAACAGAAAACACACATAAAAAACTAGAGCCACTAAAACACCGTAACCATCACCAAAGGAAAACCATCCCTAATCCTCTGCCGGATCATCATCACCATCATCATCCTGAGCCTGCTGGAGGGCGCCAAAAGGATCAATGCCGTCCGGGTACATAAACCCATAGGCATTGGGGTCAGAGAAACGCGGGGCCGTGTACATGGGATCCTGAAGATTAAGATCCCGAAAGGCATCCCGGTCTTGGAGAGTGCGCTGGATGAAGTAGCCCTGATCGTGGAAGCGAGACTGGATGAGGGCGCCAAGTCCACGAGTGTGGGTCCGCATCTGCTCCTCCGCCTGGGCCATCCTCAGATCAAAGTGGTGCTGAGTAAGTGGCATATAGCGGCCCGTAGATGGAGGGGTAGATGTAGGGGCAGCAGGAGTGGAACCCGGTTGCTCTTGGGAAGAGGAAGCACGGGAAGAAGAGGCGCCAGCTAGGGTACGGGAAACAGCAAGAAATGAGGGGACTCCATCCGAGGAGCAGAGAGACAAGTCAACTTGTTTGGCCTCCATAAGCAAGGTGATGAAAGAGCCATAGTAGAGGTTCTGCTTCCCGGATGGCAAGGTACGCCGGAATTGCAAAAGCAGAGTCTTTGGGAAGGAAAAACGCTTCCGGGCATAGAGATGATACATGAGGACAAGAGCATCACCGGTGATTGCGTCATAGTTCCCGCCCTTTGGGAACAGAGTGTGGCACACGATACGATGGAGCTCGTAGTAGAATGGCTCCAGCTGGGCAGAGAGGGCCGGAATGGCAGGAGGGTTGGGACCCTTACAGATGATACGGCAGAAGTCGTCGAAAGGAGACGACGCCGATGAGGTGAGAGCACCCAAAAGAGGTAACGCTTCCCCTCTGTCTGGGACGCCCAAGATGGCCCCCACTTCCTTGGATGTGAGACGGAAGTGGCGGTCATTGACCATGGATTGGATGGCGGTAGGGTCGTCGTCATCCCCTCGCATGTTGCAGTAGAAAAGGCGGACAGCAGCAGAGTAGACCGGAATTTGCCGCCTAAGAAGGGAGGATAGACCGGCATCGTCAAACAACGGGACGTGACCGGGGAAGAGGTTCCAGTTGATAGCCCGTCCTTTGAACACGTTCTGGTTGACGAAGTGCTGGAACCAAAGCTCAGCCGCCAAAGCGTTGGAGAAAACGCGTTGGTCAAAGCCGGAGGGTAGCGCCACCGGGACGAAAGGGTTGAAAGAGGAGGAAGAGGATCGGGGGCGCTTAGGGTTGGCCATGAAGAAGGATTTTGGGCTTTGGTGTGAGAGGAAGAAGTAGTAGTGGAGGAGAAGGAAGAAGGAGGGTTTTTAAAGAAGAGGGGGGATATGAAGAGTTGAGTTTGAAAAGGGTGGGGAGGAGGGAACGGTTAAAGAGGAAGGGTGATGGGGTAGTTGAAAGGGTGATGGGGTGAATTGATGTGTGGAGTAAAAAGAGGAGAGAAAAGGGAAAAGGTGATAAGAAGGGTAATTAATAGGAGGGGAGTTGAGGAGATGGGTAATTAATGAGGGATTTGATGGATTAAAGGAAGGATGGAAGGAATAAAGGAGGAGAGATAAAATAGTGGGCCCGCAGCTTATCTCAGGAATTATTTCTGCCGTCATCCGGCATGCCGACGGAATGCCGACGTATACCGACGGTATACCGAAAAACGAAACAGAACATAATTCTGTTTCGAAAAATGGCATGCCGGCGGTATGCCGATGTATACCGACGGTATGCCGGAAAACGAGACAGAACCTAATTCTGCTACGAAAAACGGCATGCCGCCGGTATACCGTAGTATACCGTCGGTGTGCCGGACAAAAGAGACTATGGATCAAAGGATAAAATGCCCAATTCACGGCAAAGGAAAGAGAAGCGATCTTCCGGGAGGGGCTTAGTGAAGATGTCGGCTAATTGATAGGTAGTATCAATAAATTCAAGATGGATATCTCCTTTTTGTTGATGGTCACGAAGAAAATGGTGTCTAATTTCAATGTGCTTCGTGCGTGAGTGACAAATCGGGTTTTTCGTGAGATTGATAGAGCTAGTGTTATCACATTTAATAGGGGTGCAAGAATGAGAAATACCATAATCTAAAAGTGTTTGTGACATCCAAAGAATTTGTGCACAACAACAACCAGCCGCAATATACTCTGCCTCAGTGGTTGAGAGAGCGACAGAGTTTTGCTTCTTACTAAACCACGATACCAAGGACTTCCCGAGGAATTGACATGTGCCACTAGTGCTTTTTCGGTCAATCTTGCATCCGGCAAAATCCGCATCCGAAAAGCCGTGAAGCTCAAAGGATAAGGATTTCGGATACCAAAGACCCATGTTAATGGTGCCTTTGAGATAACGAAAAATGCGCTTGACGGCACTCAAATGTGATTCCTTTGGATTGGCTTGATATCGTGCACACAAACAGACACTAAACATGATATCCGGACGGCTAGCCGTTAAATAAAGTAAGCTACCGATCATACCTCTATACTTACGAATGTCGACCGATGTGCCATCTTCATCATTGTCAAGCTTGGTCGTTGTAGCCATAGGGGTCCTCATTGATTTGGATGAGTCAAGGTCGAAACGCTTGAGGAGGTCCCTTGTATATTTTGCTTGATTGATGAAGGTTCCTTTAGGTCCTTGCTTGATTTGTAACCCCAAGAAGAAGGAGAGTTCTCCCATCATACTCATTTCAAACTCTTCCTGCATAACTTTGGCAAATTCTACACAAAGTGTGTTGTTAGTAGAACCAAAAATAATATCATCAACATAAATTTGAACCAATAAGAGAGTCCCATCATGGGATTTAATAAAAAGTGTGGTGTCAACTTTTCCCTTTGAAAAATTGTGAGAAACAAGAAAAGAGCTAAGACGCTCATACCAAGCACGTGGAGCTTGTTTGAGGCCATAAAGGGCTTTATGAAGTTTGAAAACGTGGTCAGGAAATTGAAAATCTTCAAAACCGGGAGGTTGTTTAACATAAACTTCCTCCTTAATAATACCATTAAGAAAAGCACTCTTAACATCCATTTGAAATAGCTTAAAGTCATTAAAACAAGCAAAGGCACAAAGCATACGAATGGATTCAAGACGTGCAACCGGAGCATAGGTTTCGTCGTAGTCAATGCCTTCCTCTTGGTTATAGCCTTGGGCAACCAATCGGGCTTTGTTACGAGTCACTAACCCATCTTCATTTAGCTTGTTGCGAAACACCCATTTAGTTCCAATAATGGGATGATTGCTAGGTTTTGGGACAAGTTCCCAAACCTTGCTTCGCTCAAATTGATTAAGCTCCTCTTGCATAGCTATCATCCAAAATTCATCGAGAAAAGCATCATTAACATTTTTAGGCTCTACTTGAGAGATAAAAGCCACATTGGCACAAAGATCACGAGTGGCGGATCTTGTGCTAACACTTGAGGAAGGATCCCCAATGATGAGCTCCTTAGGATGATTGGTGACAAATCTCCATTCTCTTGGGAGATCCTTTGGAGGAGGCTCGAGAGGAGGAGACTCTTTTGATGGGGTCACAACTTCATTGTTAGATGAAGAAGGACGATCCTCAAAAGAGGAGTTCTCCAATCCAAATGAGATGTCATCAATATCCTCGGAGGAGGAGAATGTAGAAGAGTTGAGTTCATTAAAAGAGACATTGATTGACTCTTCGACAACAAGACTTCTTTTATTAAAAATACGAAAACCTTTGCTATGAGTAGAGTATCCAAGGAATATTCCTTCATAGGCTTTTTCTTCAAACTTGCCTAGGTTATCCTTGGTATTCAAAATAAAACAATTGCAACCAAAAACCTTGAAATATTCAATAGAAGGAATTTTGTTAAACCAAAGCTCATAAGGAGTCTTCTTAGTAATAGGTCTAATTAAGACCCTATTAATTACATGACATGCCGTATTGACGGCTTCCGCCCAAAAATATTGAGGGAGCTTATATTGGTTTAACATGACCCGGGCCATATCGCCAAGGGTTCTATTCTTTCTCTCCACAACACCATTTTGTTGAGGAGTACGGGGACAAGCAAAATCATGTCCAAAACCATTCTTTTCACAAAATCTTTTGAAATCAACATTATCAAATTCACCTCCATGATCACTCCTAATTTTGTTAATAGAAAAGCCTTTCTCATTTTGAACACATTTACAAAAAGCAACAAATTTACGAAAAGTATCACTTTTGCAAGCAAGAAAAATAACCCAAGTAAATCTTGAAAAATCATCAACTAAAACAAAGGCATAGAGTTTGCCACCAAGGCTAGCTACTCTACTAGGCCCGAAAAGATCCATATGAATAAGTTGAAGGGGTCTTGTGGTACTCACAGAGTTGATGGATTTGAAAGATGACTTGGTCAACTTACTTTTCTCGTATTCTTCACAAACCATATCCTTCTTGAAGGGGATACTAGGAAGTCCTCGTACAAGCTTCTTGGAGGCGAGGCGAGAGATGGTATCCATGTTAGCGTGTCCAAGCCTCATGTGCCAAAGCCAACTCTCATCGTTCTTTGCAACTAGGCACCTGTCATTGTTAGTACCTTCAACAAGATAAAGAACATAAATATTGTTTTCTCTAATGCCTTCATACACAATAGTTCCATTGGAGCTATCGGTAATGTAGCATTTGAGTTTAACAAACTTGATATCATAGCCATTATCGGTGAGATGGCTAATACTAAGGAGGTTATGCTTAAGATTAGTAACAAGACATACATTATTAATACAAGGATAAGGAGGAGAACCGATATTACCATTTCCAATAATATAACCTTTTAGATTGTTACCGAAGGAGACATGTCCTTCCTTCTTCATCGATAGCGTTGTAAAAAGTGAAGCATCACCGGTCATGTGCCGTGAACAACCGCTATCGAGAATCCACTTGCTTCTAGCATGAGAAGGATTCGTCACCTACAACATAAGTTGAAGATGAACATTTTGGTACCCATGATCTTATGGGTCCTTGAGTGTTAGTCTTAGGAACCCATTTAAGAACTCTCATGTCAACTTGTTTTCTTGTATAACAAAAATTAGAAGTATGACCAAGCAACCCACAATAATTGCACATTACGGAAGATCTAAAAAAAGAAGTGTGAGTGTTGTGCATATGTGAGTCTCTAGTGTGAGATGTTCTACCATGAGTGTTATGATGATAGAAAAATGCATGATGAGGAGTTTTCTTTTTAACAAAAGGTCCTTTTCTAGTGTTAGAAGAGGAGTTGTGTGTAGTGTTCATGTAATGGTTATGCCTAACATTGTGATGAGTGTGGGGAGGTCTAGGAGCATGCATGTGAGTGGAATTCTTATTACTAGAATTCTTACTCCGTGTAAGAAGATCATTATACTTAATAGAAGTGGAATATTCTCTTCTATTAGCATCTTGACATTTGCGCATGGCAAACTCATAAGAGCTTCTCATGGATTGAATCTCATCATCCTTTTTCTTGATGGTGTCAAGAGATTCTTGAAGTTTTAGTCTCAAAGACTCCACTTCATCCGTGTCGAAAATAGGAGATTTTTCCTTCACATCACTAATGATGCTTGAGAGCCTCTCTACTTCAAGTTGAAGAGCCTCGACCTCCTTAAGAGATTTCTTGTATTTATTCTGAACACCTTTGTGTTCTTCATGTAACTCAAGAATGGCTTTCTCCAAATCATCATAGGTAAGAGTGTTTAAGGAAAAATCATCAAGTACCTCATCGGTTGCCATGAGACAAACGTTGGCATTGTGTTTGCACTCCTTGTCATTGTCGGAGTCGCTTGCGTCGCTTTCACACCAAATGCTAGTGTTGGCGAACTTTCTGGAGGACGAGCTTCCCTTGCTTGGCTTCTCGTACTTGCTTGAATCTTTTCGTACCATCGGACAATCCCTCTTGATGTGTCCGGGTCTTCTGCATTGATAGCATGCCGGGTCATCTTCATTGTCCCGTCTAGAGCGGTTGGCCTTGTTGAACTTTAAGAACTTCCTGAAGTGCTTAGCTGTGAGAGCTATTTCTTCATCGTTGTCCGACTCATTGTCGTCGGAGCTATCCTTGGAGTAGGACCTTGAAGCTTTGAGAGCAAGAGTCTTCTCCTTTTCTTTGGTCTTCTCCTTCTCCTTCTCTTGAATGGAGGATTCCTCTTGATCCTTCATGTCAAGCTCGTGAGTCATCAGCTTACCCATGAGGGTCTCTAGGTTCATGACGGTAAGATCGTTCCCCTCAATGATTGCGGTAGCTTTAGGACTCCAAGCTTTCGTCAAACCTCTAAGAATCTTCCTTATCTTTTCATGAGCGGGATATTCCTTTCCAAGAGAAGAGAGAGGGTTAATAATATCACCAAAGCAAGTAAACATGCTAGCAATAGATTCATCATGCTTCATTTTAAAAGACTCATATTCTTGCGTGAGTCTACTGATCTTAGATTCCTTCACTTGTGAAGTCCCCTCGTGTGTAACTTCAAGCAACTTCCAAATTTCATTGGAAGTCTTGCAAGTAGAGATTCGATTGAATTTACTACTGTCGAGAGCACAGTAAAGAGCGTTCATTGCCTTGGCATCTCGACAAGCAAGCTTCTTGATGTTTTCAGTGAGTGTTTCCCGAAGGGTGTCAGAAGCAATATCCTCTATAGCTCTGGAAGGAGTAGGGATGCCATTTATCACGCAATCCCATAAATCGAAATCTATGGACTTGAGATAAATGCCCATCCTAATCTTCCAATAGTTATAGTTGGTACCATCAAATAGGGGAGGCCTATTTGTGGAGTGTCCCTCATTGTGAAACGTGTTGATGCTAGGGTTAGAGGCCATGGATCACTCAAGGGTGTAAATCCAAATCAAGAGAACAAAGCTCTGATACCAATTGTAGAACCCTAGAGGGGGGGTGAATAGGGAAATAAAAAATAAACTATAACAAATGATGCAATAAAGAGTAAATAGTAGAAAGATCAAACGCAAACGCAAGGATGTATCCTGGTATCCTCTTTTGAGGCAATCCAGTCCCGGAACTCTCTCCGGCTTTAATCCACTATTATGCAAATAGTACGCACGAGTTTGGATCCGAAGAACTCGCCAACTTCAACACGAGTTTGGATCCGAAGACTCGCCAACTTCTACACACGAGTTTTCTTACGAAGGCTCGCCAACTTCAAACAAAAGAGAATGAGAACTTGCTGATCTTCTAACACGTGAAGATCGAAATGTACAACTCTTTAATACTCTAGCACTTTGGGAGAGGATGACAATGAAAAGCTTTGAGAGAGTATTAATGGTGGAGCTCTTGGTTGTTGGAAAATTTATGGAAGAGTTGGTAAGGAAGCTCAAGAGAGAGAGAGCTTCCTTTTATAAGAAAACCAAGAGTGGGTGGCATTTAATGCTTCTGAGTGTACGCAGACCGGCATGCCGTCGGTATGCCGCGGCATACCGCCGGTATGCCGGCCAAATAGTAACGGTCATATTTATGACCGTTCAAGAGCATTAAATGCGGCCATTAATGCATGTCAGACCAAATCGAAAAGCAGATTATTCGAAATTCGGTATACCGTCGGTATGCCGGAGCATACCGTCGGTATGTCGACTAAAGTCACAGAAAGTTTTAGAGCTATAAGAAACGGCATGCCGCCGGTATGCCGTAGCGTACCGTCGGTATGCCGACAATAAATCACAGCATCTATTGTGTTGCTAAAACGGCATGCCGCCGGTATGCCGCAGCATGCCGTCGGTATGCCGACAATTCGAGACAGCAACTTTCTGGACACAGAAAGCGGTATGCCGCCGGTATGCCGAAGCATGCCGTCGGTATGCCGCTTATTGTCACAGAAATTTTTCTGGACACGAAAACGGTATACCGCTGGTATGCCGTAGCATGCCGTCGGTATGCCGCTTTTTTTGTCACAGAAACTTTTCTGGACACAAGAACGGTATACCGCCGGTATGCCGGAGCATACCGCCGGTATGCCGCTCTGAATTACTTGATTTTCGATTTGTGCTTTAAGTTATCATCCATCCTTTAGTGTTTTACAGAAATACCTAGACCAGTACAGACACGAAGACTCTAAGCAGGAAGATGCCGACTAAATGTAGGGAACGCCGGTAACTGCTACGGTCTTCAGGACGAAGGAGGAAGCTCTTGAAGTGAATAACTCCATGTAGTGCATCTTCTGAGTATCTGAAGAACAGAAGACTAAACTACGAAGATGCTGTTAATTACTCAAAATAAAATGTGCCAACAATTATCTCTAACATGATCTATTTCATATTTACTACGCAGTTTCCTGTAATCATTTAGCAGGTCACTGAAAGCCTCTCCTAGTTGCTTAAAGGTGAAATCATCATAAGGATCAAATAGAGGATTAGTGATTACCTTATCGCAAGCCATCAAGCATACATTTGCAGCATTATCTGATTGTTCGTCTTCTGAGTCGCTGGCTTCACTTTCATGCCATATGCTTGTGTTGGCGTACTTTCTTGATGTAGATTTCTTCAGGTAGCCTTTGTCATATTTGCTGCTTTTCTTTGATGATGTTGCTGTTGGACAGTCTTTCTTCATGTGTCCTTTTTTCTTGCATCTGTAGCAAATAGGATCTTCCTCGTTGTTGTTGTTGTTGCTGTCTTTTGTTCTCCTATTAAATCTTATGAACTTCTTAAATTTTCTTACCAGAAGAGCTTGATCTTCAGAGTCGGAGTCGATGTCATCAGAGTCATCTTCGACAGTTCTTCTATGTTGAGCTTTGAGAGCGATCGACTTCTCTGACTTCTCCTTTGGTGTAGCATCTTCAGAGTCTTGAAGTTCTAACTCGTGAGTGAGTAGCTTATCCATGAGTGTTTCCAGAGACATTGTCGAGAGGTCATTCCCTTCAATGATTGTTGTAGCCTTTGGAATCCAGTTCTTTGTAAGAGCTCGTAGAAGTTTGCGAATCTTCTCATGGTTACTGTAATCCTTGCCTAGTGAAGACAAAGGATTTACAATATCCAAGAATCTTGTAAACATCTGAGTGACTGATTCACTTGGCTTCATTTTAAACGCCTCGTACTCCTGAGTAAGTCTGCTGATCTTTGACTACTTGACTTGTGTTGTTCCTTCGTGGGTTACTTCGAAAAGTTTCCATACTTCGCTTGATGTTGTGCAAGTAGACACCCTGTTGAATTCAGTTCTGTCTAAAGCACAAAATAAAGCGTTAATAGCACGTGTTCAAGACTGGCCTTTTTCTTTTCCTTCTCTGTATATTTGTCATGGGGTTTTTCAACTAAAACTCCATCAACAGTAATACGAGGGGGCTTTTTATAGCCATCAATAACTATAGACCATAAGTCAAAATTAAGAGATTTCAGAAAGAAACTCATACGTGTTTTCTAATAAGTGTAATTTGTGCCGTCAAATAGTGGAGGTCTGTTTGTGGCTTGGCCTTCACTTATGAATTTCACAGTTGCCATGTGTAATGCTGTGATCTATATAACAATTGAATATAACTGCAATTTTACCTTGCTTTACCTGTTTAACCCGCTCTGATACCAATTGTAGGAACGAAATCATAAAGTAGAATACTCTAGAGGGGGGTGAATAGAGTAGGCAGCAGAATATTGCTAATTAAAAAACTCATTAGCAGTTAGATCACAGATATGGTAATAATCACAAAATAAATGACAGTAATAAAAAGTGATCAGAAGGCAAACGCGAACACCGAGATTTATAGTGGTTTCCCTCTTGTGAGGACTAATCCAGTCGAAAGAACTCTAGCTTCCAGTTGAATCCACTATTGGAAAATCCCGCAAGTTTTCTTACGAAGTCCTTACAACTTCTACAGACGCGAGCTTTGATACGAAGAACTTGACCAACTTCAATTGTGAAGAGTTGTTTCTTCAATCAAGCCTCTGATTACAACCGCTCTGAAACTTCTAGACCGTACCGTACTGGCAAATCGACTAGAGGATTGTAACTGGCTTGGAATTTGAAAATGGAAGCTTTTAGAACTCTTTGGAGAAAATGTAAGCTTTAGAAGAGAAGAGATTAAAAGTGAATTGGTGATTTGAAATGATCGAAATCCTTCTCTATTTATAGTTTTACCAAAGGCAGAATTCTGGCAGAATTCGGGCAGAACTCTGACAGAGCTCTTTGTAACAAACCGCAACTGAAGAGTGACCAAGTTCAAAATCAAACGTTCACATAACGTTCAACTTGGCCGAACTCTGGCAGAGTTCTGTCAGGGTTTGGTCAGTTGATTTTGAGAAAAACAGTTTTGGCTTTTTGAAAAGTCCTTCAGAAGCTTTTTGTAAAATAGGTGTTTTTCAAACATATAGGTCATTTTTAAAGAGATAGGTCAGTTTTGAAAAACGATTTTAGGATGGCCTATTTGCCAGTACGACTTGGTGTACAATGTATTCCTATACTCAATAAAATGAAAAATATATTACTTTGAAAGAAATACATTCTGAGTGGAAAACAGCTTCAGTCTTGAATGGAGTAGATATCCATCTTTGATCAGTGTCCAAAACATCGTAGGTAAAAATCTGAATTGACTTCATTTATATTGAGACAGAGTTTGATCAATTATTAAAATTAAGTTTGACCATGACCAATGGGCCAACAACCACGACGTGTCTAGGAGTAACACGAAGCCCGTGTCAGAGGTTCGAACCCGACTGTGCACAGGTAGTATAAATTCAATGCGGGTGGGATATTGTGTCTGATACGACATAACACCACCTAAGACTTAGGGTACACGATGTCAATCATGTCCCTGACCTCTTGCCAAGTGGCACGTCTCCATATGTCCAGAATCGTGAGAAAACTGTATCGGGTAGCAGGGCATGCATGCAAGGGGTCGTGCTTCGTCTCGTGTTCAATTTTGGACATAAAGACAACATAGAAATCAGCTCAGAGCTCATGAATATCAAATCATACATGAATGACTACTGAAATATGAAATTAGTTTTAGAAAAATATAATTAAACAGTTCTCTTAGGCATTTTATCAAACACTTTGAACAATACTCCGACACGCCTTCAATACGCATATCAAAAGGACACTAATTTCTACCAAACTTGGTCTACAGGGGAAAGGTACCTAGATGTATACATCTACGAAGAAAAATTAGGGTTTTAATTGGTTTATAGGGGTTTACCTATTGAGAGTTGGAATCTCAATGTAAAGAGCCTAGAAATGATGTCTTCGTCAATTTGCTATGGTCCCAAAGCCTCCAAACCTTGCTAGCTAGCCACCAATGCCTTCCTCTATACTAGGGGAGTGTGTTCTAATTGATTTGGCTCAATTTAGAGTTGATTTGGATAAATGGAAAGAAATTTGGGGAAGAACATGTTGGAATGAAAAGAGGTAAGATCCTAACAAGTATTGATATATATATGGGGGTTCCTTGGCCGGCCATAGAATGCTAGGCTAGGGTTTGGGGTAGATATTTATGCTAGGAGGGCTTCTTCAAGTTCAATTCAAGGCTTTCTAGGTAAAGGCCCATGTAATTTAGGTTTCAAGCTAAATATCTTAAGTAAATATCTAGCTAAAGTTAATATCTAGATATTACTAATCTTGACACTTAGTGAGAAGGTTCTAATGGAATATCCAGTCTCATGATCATATCTAGGTTAGGTCATTTCTAGGTTAAGGCTTAACAATAGAGATTAGCAAAAAATTAATTAATCAAAATTTATTTTCATTAAAAGTAAAAAATGACCAAAATATCCTTGACCTAAAAAGTGGTAATTAGTCATTCTAATCACATGGTTAAGTCTCCATGATCATGGTTAGTCTCTAGGCTAAGTAGTTCTAGGGTTACACTAGTAAAACACCAAATCGCAATTCACTAATTTAAATATTAAATTAATTAAAAATTACCAAAAATTACTAACATGATTTAAATCCTACTAGTTAATGGCCAATTTTATAAAAGTTCAAAATTACTCTCATTTTAGAAAAGTGGTGGTTACAGAATATTTGAAGACCAAGCCTTGAGACTGGCTAGATAAATGGTGATCATATAGTTGCTTTTCTAAATTTTGTGAGAGATTGTATTTTATCAAAATGTAAAACTTGTAAAACTTGTAATTTGAATTTAGTATTTGTGAATGAGCAATAGAGATATCATTTTGTGTTTTGAACATCATGGCCTAGACAGCGTTCTACCGTCGATACCGCGGCGTAGGCTGGCTTACACACATACTCGCATCCGAAAAGCGGGTGCAGATCGTGACACTATTGCCTAGTCTTTTGAATGTATGTGGCTATGCTTAGCCTTAGTAGCCTTTAGCTCCTGGTGGTTGTTCTTCCAACGTTGTAACCTATGCCTATATAAAGGCTATTGCCCAATGAATAAAATACAACAAGTAGCTTTTCCCGAAAGCCAACAAGTGGTATCAAAGCTGATGGTGGAGTTATTGATCAGGAGGACGACAATGCCGATAAAGTCTTGCCAGTTTGGAGGCTTGCCCCCTCCGTTGGCGAGGTCGTACTTGAGATGAGTGGGATGTCAGATTGCAATCCAAGTCAAACTCCAATGGTGCCGAGAATAAAATTGAGCAAGGTGAGCCAAAATCCTCATGTCGACACAACACACTACAGAAGCATCATTGGATGTCTGAGATATTTGGTGAATACACGGCCGGACATAGCTTATGCAGTCGGGATAGCAAGCAGATTCATGTAGGAACCAACTACGCAACACATGGCAGCAGTAAAGCAAATTCTCAGGTACATTCGGGGTACAATTGAGTTTGGGTGTTTCTGTGTGAAAAAAGACAGGGAAGAACCATGCTTGGTCGGCTATAGCGACAGCGACTTAACTGGTGACATAGATGATCGCAAGAGCACATCAGGAGTCGCTTACTTCCTTAGAGACAACATTATTAGCTGGGTGTCGCAGAAGCAGAAGATCATGACGTTATCATCTTACGAGCCAGAGTACATCATTGCGTCAACTGTAGCTTGTCAAGGGATATGGCTCAGTCGGATGCTAGAAGATCTGAAGACGAAGTGCAAAGTATTACTCAAGGTAGATAATAAATCGGTGATCGCTCTCTGCAAAAATCCAGTCTATATATCATGACAGGAGTAAACACATCGACACCAGGTACCATTACATTCGTGAATGTGTGGAGAGTGGGAACATTGAAGTGGAGTATGTAAACACAAATGATTAGCTCGCCGATATCTTGACAAAACCACTTGGATGACTTAAGTTCTTGGAGATGCGACAGAAGATTGGAGTTCAAGTCATCAAGTAGCAACATGACTAGGAGGGTGAATGTTACAAATAATCATGTTTTCATTGACTCAGTCACTCCACACGTTGCTTTGTTTCCTATTTTTTTTGTTTATATTGCCTAGTCTTTTGAATGTATGTGGCTATAGCTTTAGAAGCCTTTAGCTCCTGGTGGTTGTTCTTACAACGTTGTAACCTATGCCCAGGGCCGGCCCTGGCCCAGGGCGGCCAGGGCGACCGCCCAGGGCCCCAAGGAATTTGGGGGCCCAAAAAATTTAATTTAAACATATGTATATTAATAGTCTTATACCTAAAACAGAACTAATATGTAACATGATTCCCTTCTAACACAAAATAATTGTGGTGTAGTGGTTATTATGTTAAACTTGCATACTAGAGGTCCTAGGTTCAATTCTTGGTTGTATAAATTTTCAATTTAATTTTATTTCACTTTTTTTTTATTATATATGGGCACCATTTATATGGGCCCCATTGTGAAAGTTTGTCCAGGGCCCCCATGGACTCAGGGCCGGCCCTGCCTATGCCTATATAAAGGCTATTGCGCAAGGAATAAAATACAGCAAGTAGCTTTTTACCAAAGCCAACATCTGGTAATCCTTAGCGGAACTTCCTTCTACAGCACCTCGAGTTTCTTCGACACACGAATGACGCTCATCGCACTCTCTGAACTTCTTCGACACAGTGATGACACTCGTCGTACTTTAAGTTGTTCTTCGTATAGGTTGAATTACCCAACATCAACATTACCTTGTATATATCATTGTATGCATATTACCAGATTATTTACAAAACCATCACATGTTTTTATTTCTTCAACGCTTGCCATCATAGAATGCAAATAATGAAGCTATATACCGACAAGTGAATTATGACAAGGTTCTAGGTCATGCTATATAACCTTCACTTTAAATATATGTTGCATGGTCATGTATTTTCTATTTTGGTCTGACAGAAGATTAAGAATCAAGACTCTAGACAACACATGTCTAATAATATTTCAGAAGCAGACAAGTTTTGACTTTTAACCTCAGAAAGCTTATTTAAGCATCTGAAATAGTTGTTAACTTTAAGTTAATGGAGAAGTTAGTCGACTAATGTAAAAAACTTAACGAGAAAAGGATTGAAAGTGAACTCAGCATACAAAGTTTGGACTATAGTAAAGATCCGATGCTTAAGTTATATTGATTTTTGGATTTCTTGCTTGTTGTTTCCATCAAGGATTTGCTAATCACCTTCTTTACAATTAACTGAAAGCTTTCTCCCACCTTTCCCTTCCAAGAAAAACGTACCTACACTTTATAATATTTTGTAGGAGAAGGACCAATATGATAAACTGGAGAGACCATAATGACTCGGAAATCCCGACAGGCAGCAAGTCAACTTCTCTTAGACAAGCAACTTCATCCTAGTTTCCCTCATCCCAAGTTTAAATCGGATGTAAAACTCTCAACAATTTTTTACACTTTCTTTACTTGTCAAGCCTCTGCATGTCTCTATTCTTGTTGTGGTGTCACCAGAGACGAGATAAGTGCCTGTAGAATGTCAGTTGATGAGTTGTTGTTTTTTTTTTTTTTTTTTTTTTTTAAGATGCAGCTAGCATAACGTACGGAACTTTGTGTACACTGCGTTGTATGTTATTGGGTCCACAGCTTCCAATTTTTATACACACATCCATATATACCTCTCGCGATTCAATTTCTAGACCGTCTGTCTAGCCAAAAAAAGTTATACCTCTCCTTGCTAACGAAAAGAGCCAGTTGAGCTCCGTAGTTGATATTGAGTTCAAAAACTATAAAGTGCCAAATAGTTGATTCACTAATGCCAAGTATATGGCATAGTTTTGGTTGTATCTTAATCTAACGATTATAATTCAAGCTATTATAGCTTATATATATATATATATATATATATATATATATATATATATATATATATATATATATATATATATATATATATATATATATATATATATATTTTGAATAAGACCATTTTATTGAAACGAAACAAACAACTATATATATATATATATATATATATATATATATATATATATATATATATATATATATATATATTTTATTTTTTTTTTATTTATTTTTTTTTTTTTATTTTTTTTTTTTATGCCAATGGCCTTGTAGCCTACCGGTTATGGCCTTTGGCACCCGGGGCATCGGACGGAGTTCGAGCCCCCACGGGACCGGCTTGGTGGTTCGCCCACGGCCCCCGGGCCAGGCGGTGGCTGGGTGTCTCCGACACGGCCGCTTGGTTTTAAAAAAAAAAAAAAAAAAAAAAAAAAAAAATATATATATATATATATATATATATATATATATATATATATATATATATATATAAGTATATATATATAATATATATAAGCTATTACAACTATATATATATATATATATATATATATATATATATATATATATATATATATATATATATATATATATATATATAGTTGTAATAGCTTATATATATATATATATATATATATATATATATAACTATATATATATATATATATATATATATATATATATATATATATATATATATATATATATAACAAGTGTCGGGTTTACAGCTAAACAGGGGGAAGAGTCGACTGTATGTCAACAAAAGCTGCTTGCACAAGGAGAGGTGGTCGGAAAAATTACAAATTGATCTGGGTGTACTCCCAGTGAAATATCTGGGGTTAACATTATCTGTGACGTATGTGAAGGACGTGGATTGTAATGGACTGGTGCATTATATTAGCTCTCGGCTGGAAGGATGGCAGGCTCAAACTCTATCGTTCGGAGGCAGAATAGAATTGGTTAGGGCGGTGATTACAGCTATCACATCATACTGGATGCAAGCGTTGTACATCCCTAACAAAACCATAAAGCGAATAGAACAGCTATGCGCCAATTTCGTCTGGAGAGGAGGACTACACGCCATATCATGGGAAGAACTTTGTCTGCCGAGGGAAGAAGGAGGTGTCGGGCTGCGTTCCCTCAGCATTTTGCGTGAAGTAGCCATGCTCAAACTGGCATGGAAATGCATAGAAGGGGATTCCATCTGGGCTAAGTGGATGAGGGACAGATATCTTCGATCCAATAATTTCTGGGTCCAAGGCATTGATAACAATTTTTCAGTAACATTCAAGAATATCCTTCGACTCAGGGACAAACTGAAGAAGTATATGGAGAGATCCATACATGACGGGAAAACGACGAGCCTGTGGCTTGACCCGTGGCTGCAGCATGAAAGCTTTGTGGACAGACTTGGCTGGCCTACATTTGAAATTATTGGCAGCCATGACAAGGTACAGGTTATCACCCGGAATGGCGTATGGAGAGCGGACGAGAGGCAGGTGGCCATCTGGTTTAAAGAGGAAATAGAAGCAGTTAGCCTTGGCAACGAGGCTGGAGCTGACCGCTGGATCTGGAAGGACTCCCCGAATGGGGAGTTCAATTTTAGTAGAACCTATAATAAGGAACGGCCTCATCTCCCGACGGCGGCATGGGTGGATGTGGTATGGGCTAAGGGCGCGGCGAGTAAGATGCAACTGTGTCTATATAAAGCTGTCCGAGATAGGCTTCTCACTAAAGAACGACTGGTTAGGTTTGGAGTCCAGCTTCCAAACAACATGTGCGTGCTATGTGAGAAGGAGATCGAGACGAGAGATCATCTATTCTTTAGATGTCAAACTACAGGTCTCATCTGGCAGCAAATTCAGTCTCCAATGGGTGGGAGCCATAGTCACAGAGGTGGGCTTATTGAAGTATTCGATGAGGTGCGGGCGCTTAAAGCGAATGGGGCAGAAGAGTTTGAGAAAGGAAGAATCAAGTTGTTGTTCGGAGTATGGCACGTTTGGCGCGAAAGAAACAGAAGGATATATGAAGGACAATCTACTTCCGTCTCGGGTATCATTAATAACATACGTTGTGACATTAGATTCATGGGGTTTAACCTCTGAGACCTGGTGGCTTGGTCCACAACAGTTTTTGTAATCTGTAATTGTTTCTATCTATAAGAATTACCCTTGCTTCAAATATATATATATATATATATATATATATATATATATAGAGAGAGAGAGAGAGAGAGAGAGAGAGAGAGAGAGAGAGAGATGCATGCGGCCCAAGTGGTCGGGAGTTCGAGCCTCAGTGGAGGCGAGTTCGCCACAAGTACCCATTGCTTAAAAAAAAAAAATATATATATATATATATATATATAGAGAGAGAGAGAGAGAGAGAGAGAGAGAGAGAGAGAGAGGAAGTGATCAAGCTTTCTTTTCCTTGTACCCTTCCTTCCCACAAGAGTTTCTGGCATGAAGGACATGAGAATAATAGCAGTTAAAGTTCTCCTCCCTGTCTCCATATTCTCCTTCTTCCTCTCATACTACTACTATTCATGTCTTCCGTGCTTGGGCCACTCCATCACCTCCCTTCTCCAGAGCCTCAGCCGCTTCACCACTAGGAAGACAATGTTTCTCCTCGCTCATGCGATCCTTCTCTTCCTCACCAAAACGTCAGGATCCCTGATCATTTCCTCCTCTTCTTCTGCTTCCATCGACAACCTTTCCTCTGAATGTGACACGAGGGAGGATGAGAATTTCTTTCTGCAGCCCGCGGAGGAGAGAGCTATAGAAGAGAGTGTTGTGTTGCATGATCTGTGTGGCACTGAAGAGTTGTTGTCAGATTCAGTATTTGCGGAAAAGGAAGCTCTAGAAGGGAGTATTGGGTGTTTGGCAGTGGTGGTGGTGGAGGAACAAAATGGAGATGACGAAGTAGATGGCATGGAACTTGCGATCGTCGTCGACGAGTTGGAGCTTCTAGGCATTGATGATCTGAACAAAAGGTTCGATGATTTTATAGAGAGGGAGAAGCAAAGGAGGAGAATCGAAACTACGCAACTTATCTTGGTTTGATGGAGAGCCTAGAAAAAAAAGAGAGAATAATTCTCGTTTTAGAATATGCATGTGTGCTCTTGCTTTTGTACAATATGTATCTACTGCTGTGGCATTCTTGATCTCATACTCGAGGGATCGAACTACCTAGTGTTATTATTGTACCTGTAAAATATATTTAGTTAAGTACGTTGGTCATATCAGCTTGGAGATTGTTGCACACATGGACAATATGTGTACAATTTCAAGTTTCTCGTTACATTTAATTCTCGCTAAATGATTTAATGAAAAATATATAACTCAATCTGAAATTAACATTAACAAACTTATATTTTTTTTTCTTTTTATGTATCATCAGAAGTCCCAAGTATTATGTGTGAACCCTTATTCCGGTATTGGTAGTTATACGGATACACACTTGTAATTACACAAAATTTTCGCATATTGTTATTATTTTAGTTTTTGTCCTCACATGCTTTCATGATTTTGTGCTAGTAGCAATATACATGACTTCGCTCGGACTTGGTATGTATATTTGATTTTCTTATTTTCGAATATTGTATTTAATTAGGTGTGTTTGGTTGCAAGATGGAAAATATGTAATAATAATAATAATAATAATAATAATAATAATAATAATAATAATAATAATAATAATAATAATAATAATAGTAATAATTCCACGGAATTATTTTACTAGTAAATTTTTTCATGAATTTTGAAATTTTTCCTAAGCGTTGTTTCATTGAAATTATTTTCTTGTGGAAAATCAAATATTTTTTATGCAAAACTTAATTTGGGTGTTTGATTGTCATTATTTTTCACGAAAAACAATTAATAGTTATTGGAAAATAATATTTTTCTATGGGTTGGGCCTATTTTATTTTCCAATATTTTGGAGAAAAATATGAAAAATAATAGTTTTCTAGAAAATAATTCTATGAATAATATTAACTATAGAAACTACACATTGGTGGAAAAATGGTGATAAATTATTTTTTTCATGAAAAATTCCCAACAAAAAAAAATTAAATAAAATATTTAATCTTTTTTTTTAGGTATAGGAACCTTTATAATAAATCAAATAGAAGTGTTCACAATCGGAGAACAGTCCTCAAGTAGGGCCTGTTCAATACAAGGAGGGGGAGAGAGGAGCCTAGCAGTAGATTTATTCAACCTGGCTTGTCCAGCTAAAATATGGGCAACCTTATTACCAGATCTTCTAACAAATAATAAATTGATATTTTGACAAGCAAATAACTCTTTCATGATGTTTGCAAAAACAAAAGTGTTCTTTATTTCACAAACTTTGTAAGAAGATTACAATAGAATTCTGAAAAAGTACAACTATAGGAATCCGATCTGAAGACGATCGCTTTATCCCTTGGACGATGTGAACTTTGAAGACGGTAGCCTCTGAAGAATGCAGCAGCACTTTGACAAGAACTCCTGATCTCTGGTGATGATCTGATGTTGATTCTGATTTTTCTGATTCTCTATCTGATCCCCATTATGAAGGACTTGAAACTCTATTTATAGAGTTCTGGAAAATAACTAATTAGTAGTTATTTCTGGATTGCGCAGGTTGGATTGCGCAGGAACTGGACTGCACAAGCAGCGAACTGCGCTGGCAGTTACTCGATCGTGGGCCAACTGTATGAGACGCGTGGCATTGTTTGATTGAAATGCGCTTGGTCGTGTACAGACGGTTGCCACGTGGTGAGCAATTGATGGCATGTGTGCCACGTACAGAATGTCAGTTATCTTGATGGATTGCGCCACTTGAACTGCGCTAGCATCAGACTGCGCTTCCAATGGGTTGCGCGAAGACTCGGATTACGCTGAGGTTGAGCTGTCAAACTGCGCTGGATTTTGGCAACTGGACCGCGCTAGACAGCTGTCATGGCGGCGTGGCACAAGAAACGAACAGTTTCCTCATTCTTCGGGCTGTCAGTTGTCAGAAGATCTGATTTTGTGTCAGGTAATGATGACGTTGCCACATCAGCTAGCGCGCTTGGATGGGTGCGCAGTTCAGCTTGCGCAGTTGAGTTGTTGCGCAATCTGTCTCCTACGTAGTTCATTTGAAGGATGCTCAATTTGATTTTTATTGCTTCTTTGATGGGTGCAACTTGATTTTTAGGACCTACAAGACCCCCTTCAAAGTTTTCGAAATTTGAAAATATTCAAATTTTCGAAATACTTTGAATTTCAAATTTAAAATCAAGTTGCGCAAGTGATGCTTTGACTACGCGTTTGGAGGAATCAGCTCCTATTCTTTCGGCGCAATCTGAGGCGACTGTTACTTTTGAAAAACTATAAATAGTTTCTTCTTTCTTTCATTCTTTACTTGTTTCCAACTATTCAAAAGAGAGAAAAGCTTCTGTGCCAACTCCGACTACTTCTCCTTCTCTTCACCGTCGACGTCAATGGCCCCCAAACGTTCAGTCGCCGAGAAGGGCAAAGCCCCCGCTGAGTCTTCGACTCGGGTTGTGCCCCAAATTTCTCGTCATGAAGTTGGTCATCCCGCACTACAAGGTAGGTGATGAACTCGATCAAAAACTCTTTTTAGGGTTCTTGACATTTTTGGACCTTCATACCTCTCTCTTTTTAGAGATTTGATGGTATTGCACTGCCCTTTTTAGGGTTCTGGTTGCACAAACACAATAGTTTTCATTTTTATGAAAACTATATTCTTGCGCAATCGATTGAAAAAAATGCTGGCAGATGTTCAGCGCAATCTATCGATTTGCGAAAGTCTATTGAGCCAGCACAAACTGATGCCTTGTGCAAGTAGGTTAGCGCAACCTGATGTCTTGCGCAAGTGGTTGTGTTGGCGCAACTGGATATTTTACGCATGTAGGCTGCATTAGCGTAATCTGATGCTTTGCACATAGCGCAATTTGACACTTGCACAATTTGCTGATCTTTTGAACAGACTCTTTGATTTTGTATGTACTGAATTTTGTCTCTTTGTTTAATGCAGTTAACCTCAGGGAAGACCCAGAATATGAGATCTTTGTAGGGACTTTGGCTGAACCTGAGTTTAAAGAGGATCTTTCCTTTGTAACATTTCCTCAGTATGCCCTGTCATCGTCTCGACAAGCCATCCTAACAGCACAAGACAATGAAACATTGCTGAGTCTGATGAACGGGCAGCCTCTGTAAACTGCTAACGCCGTTATTCATAAGAAGCCTTTGTTTCTGTTTGGTGAAGCTCTTGATAAAAGTTCTCAGCCCAGACCTCGAGTTGAACAGAGACTTTTTCAGAAAGGCGAGAAAAGGATACTTTTACCAGAGATTTCCAGATGCCTCCCCCTATCTCGCTATGCTTTTGCGAGCTATCCTAGGAGAATGGAGTGGGATATAACTCCTCTTCAACAAGCCAGAACAGGGAACATTTGTGTGAAGAAAGGACCAAACAACAAGGACATGTTTTATAGTTCCTCGGAGCGTCACAGCTCCCTACTCAGAGGACTGAAACCTGGGTGCATCCCACCAGAAAACTCCTCCATGCTGCTACCGGTCAGAACGCCGATATTCGCAAACGAATTTGCGAAGGTTGAAGGAAGATATCCAGATCAAGACATCTGATTGACAGGTCTTGTTAATTCGGAAACAAGAGATGGAATTGTATAGCCAATTGGATATTGGCTCAATTCGAAGAGAAGCTCAAGGAGATTGAGCTGTACCAACTGGTGTATTCTACCGTTTACGGCTTCCAACCCAATCCTCATCTATTCCTTGCTTTAGCAGAGAGGTACAACTTCAGAACAAGGACTTTTATGACGCCCTGTGGGGAGATCGGACTGGCTCTTCACGAGATGAAGTACATCTCGAGTCTACCAATAGGGAATATCCCTTATGAGGAATTTGTCCCAACCAATGACGAGTTGGACAAACTTCGTCAGGAAAATGCTGACATGGTGGCCGTCTTCGAAGAACTGTTATGCCACTACAAGATCTGTTCCTTGTATTACAAGAGCGGTTCATCAGGCACCTGCTACTCGACAAAATGGTTGCCATATCTCTTTCTCAACCACATTATGGAGAAGAAAACCAAGGAACATGATAATTGTAAAACCAACTTCTTCAAACCACTCAGCAGCAGCGAGGTGATTGGGTTGATGGAGGAGAATAAGGAGATGGATATCAAGATCGATGATGATCTTCAATATCCTCCTTTCAAGATAGGAGATATTATTGAAAGTTTCATGAGGATGGGCTATAGGCCCATGTCAAAGGAAGCCCAGCTGGCGGGTTTTCTCACCTACTGGCTTCGACGATTCGTCGTCCCTGGAACGAGCGCCGTCGATCGTTTTCATCGAGGCGTGCTGTTTGCTGCCGTCCGCTTAGTCTTCGGCTATCGGATGGATCTATTGTCAGCAATGACTTGCCGAGTGAACGCTGGCCTCCGCCTTTTTGTAGATTCTATGCTCAAAGGGAAAGGCGATAAAGGAAGCTTTCCGCGGCTAGAGCTACCATATACATACCTATTCGGATGGCTGCTTCTGCACTATCCTACTCTGATGAATCCCGATATGGGAGCGGTAAGCGGCAGCTTCTTAAGGAGATTCTCCAGAAGCAAATGGATATACACCAGTTTAAGAGATTGCAGACGTGCTCTGAATCTCGGAAAGGGATGAAACTTCTTTTGTGTTCCTCTTTCAGCTGGTTACGAGCACATCTCTTCAAATCTGGTCGACTCTGGAAGGCAGCCTTTGGGTCATGCAGTTTTTGATTGGCTGAGGACAATCCGGCCGTCACACCTGGTCTATAGATTTGAAGACAAATGTTATTTGGAGCCGTATCTTCCCAGCCGTTTTGCTCGTCAATTCGGCTATGACCAGTTTCATGTAGGCAACGCCATCACGTGCCTACAAGGAAAAGGTTATCTGATTGATGGAGCCCGGGCTTGGGCTTATTATAATGCTCGAGACACAAGAACAACATTCTCGATGCCGATGAAGAGTGATCATGGTCCTCGGATGCTATATACATATTCACTTTTCTATACATCAGCGAATACCTTTGCTGAGAACTTCAGTCTCACCGACAGCTTTGCGACAGCAGCCCGATTAAAGAAGGGAGCATCTGTTATATCAGCTCCTGGCAACGATGAAGAGCGTGAACCGGCCGATGCACCGTTGGAAGCTTCGAGGGAAGCCAACTTCCCTGAAGAAGTCAACGAGCCATTGCGCATCTCCTTGAAGGTTGTCAAATCTCCAGCTAAGGAGAGGAAGAGGAGGATAGAAGAACCTTCTTCTCCAATTGCTAAGAAGAAGCTTGTCTTGGTATCATCAGAAAGGGTCATGACCCGGTCACAATCTCGGCAGCAGGCCGAGTCAACTCAAAGAGAAGAGACGACAACTCCGACCTCTATTCAGAGACAAGAAAATGTTGTAGATGTAGAGAGTCCAGAGAGACCTCTACACAAAAAGAAAATAGTCTTCAGGAGAAAGAAAGTAGTCACTCCAAGACCTATGTCATCGGTCGTGGCTAGTGCTGTCGCCGGAATCACAATGTCGTCTCCTACACCTATCCCTGAGCCCGAAGCTTTCAGTCCAGAGAGGAGGGATGATGTTGTAGAGACCAGGGAGGAGGTCATGGAGAAAGAGGATGAAGTATTGCGATCTCCTACACTTGCAGTGGAGACTACCCAGCTTCCAGCTACACCGAGAATACTTCGTGATGAAGAAGATCGATTAATGATCGATGCTCTGAATGACTGCGACTTTGGCCTCCATGATGATGCAGATCCGGTCGCAGCATATGATAGTGAAAAAGCACCAGAAGAAAGTGCAAGCGACGAAGATACATCAACAGAGGCTGTTGATGACACTCAAAAACCAGAAGAAGATGTTGATGTTCATGCATCACCAGAAAAGGATGCAGTTGAAGAAGTAGCACCTGAGGAAGTTACTATTGTTGATCCCAAAGGTATTGAATGATATTATCAATATTCTTTTTATAGATTAAATGGCTGACATCTAAATTTCTATCCATGCAGAAATTGAATCTTCTCCAATTCCTCCAACATGTACTGACATAGTGCCAATAAAGGAGATAGCCAGCGGTAGCAGACATTTTTTGGACAGCTTCGAAGCAGGTAGTAGCCAGGCAGTAATGTCTGAAGCTACTTCTGCGAGGTTGCAACTCGTGTCAGCAGAGGACAAACTTATCCCTGGACCCAGCAATGGTAAGATTGCTCTTACTTTTGATCCTTCTCGATAATTGCTAATGACAGCCAACTGATGGTATTTATTTGATTTCGCAGGAGAATGTCTGGGAGGGGCGACTAGCTCTACCATGGCTCCTTTGTCCAGAGAGACCTCCACCCACGTGCAAGAAGCTGAACGTCCATCTGTACAGGCACCTGCTGCTTCGACGTCCATAGGAGTAGCTGCTACTCCTGGTGCCATTGCCACTAAAAGATTCATAATCGGTTCCTTCACCAACCTTTTCTTCAATTCACTAGGACCCTTAGTAGAGAGGGTAATGGATAAAGAAGAGGTTGGTTTCATAACTGTTAGGGGTCCAACCTCTTACCTGATAGCTGCCATCCGGAGTCAAGGTGATGAAGCGCAAGCTGCTTACCTTGAACACATCCTGGATGAGCTAGAGGAATCGGTTAAGATCTACAAAGATCTGAATCGGGGGGAGGTGGAGCCCTTGGTACAGGCCGAGTTTGAGAGGATGTCTCAAGAGGCTGCAGTTACGAAAGTTGACTTCCAGATTATCTTGGACACTTTCACTGCCAAGTCTTCAGAATATAACTCTCAAATAGAGATAATAGCATCTGCTGCCGAGGAGAAGGAGAAGAAAGTTGCTGAACTAAAAGCAGAATTTGCCCGTCTTCAAGAAGAGTTGAGACTTGTTCAGCTTGCTCTAGAAGAAGAAGCCACACAACATCAAGCTACAGTTCAGCAACTGGACGCCCTGACCCAGGAAAGAAATGAGTATGTCACAACTCATCAAGCTGAAATCTCTTGCAGACTAGTAACCTTGCCGACTTTCGACGATAAGTCTGGAATGGAGGAAGCTAGGAGGCGAGTGATGGATTCTCGTGAGGAGCGACTGCACACTTTAAAGCAGCAGATGACTAGCTTGATGACCCCGCCAGCGGAATAGAAAGACTTTTTGTATCTTATGTTTTGTAACATGTAATGCCTTTTGATTTTGATCAATAAAAAAGATATTTTCTTTGTGGCTCTATTATTTATTACATATCTTATTCAGATATAAATAATAGCGATAGAAAATATATTCAGAGGTGCAAGACATGATATATTTCTTGATTTTAGAAAATAATTATATTCATTACATCTGCTCAGTGGTAATGTGGACATGGCAGAATATAATTTATTGAATATCATTATTTCAGTAGACAACTTAATCAGAAATAACAAATACATGACAAGTTGCTGATGTGAATGAAATGGATGAATCGTTAAAATGTGTGAACGAAATGAATCGTCAGGATGAATGAATGGACCATCAAATGAATGGAATGAACGGATGAACCGTCAGATAGATGAAATGAACGGGCAAACCGTCAAGCGAATGTAATGAACGGGCGAACCGTCGGATGACTGTAATGAACGGGCGAACCGTCAGATGAATGTGATGAACGGGCGAACCGTCAGATGAATGTAATAAACGGATGAACCGTCGGATGAATGTAATGAACGGGCGAACCGTCAGATGAATATAATGAACGGATGAACCGTCAGATGAATGTAATAAATGGATGAACCGTCGGATGAATGTAATGAACGGGCGAACCGTCGGATGAATGTATGTGTCGCTTCATTGTCTTACGAATCTCTGTCTATAAATAGAACAGAAAATTATATGGAATGATCACTTTCACTTTTCAACATAAAGATGTCGTCTGGAGATGCATCCAAGAAGGCTGAGATCGTCCCGAAGGTTGAAGCGGTTACTGAAGAACGTCCAGTCGAGCCGTCCCAGCCAAAGCAGATAGAGGCAGGCGAAGGATCGTCTGCACCCAAACCGCCAGGGGACATCTTGGACTTCCTTCTTGAACCAGGGGTGACAGAGGAAGAAGAGGCCATGAGGATGGCTGCTTGCAAGTTCCTGGTGGGTTCGAGCAAGGATGTTTTTGGCTCTTTTGCTGATTATGTTTTTGAAAAAGATGGTAGTGGTCCTCGTCCTGTCTATAAAAAGGACAATAGTGATTCTCGTCCTTGATATTATGTAACGTCATTCATGATGAAATAAAATCGAACTTTATTTATGAACTGTCTGATCATATTTACATGAAATCCCTGTTACATTCATACATAGTATTTTTTTAGAAATTTGCCATTGATGGACATCATTGCAACTCGACCGTTTAGCTCTGAGAGTTGATAGGCTCCATTTGAAAAGACTTTGCTCACAATGTAAGGCCCTTCCCATTTCGTATCGAACTTGCCCTTGCTCATGTGAGTCATAGTCATAGGACGTCTGACGGTTAGAACGAGCTCTCCTTTCTGAAAGGCTCTGACCTTAACTTTGCGATTGAAGGTCTTTGAGATGCGGGCTTGGTATAGCTCAATATGTTGTTGAGCCAATAAGCTTTTCTCGTCGAGCGCTTCTAATTCTTGGAGTCGAAGAAGGTCGTTGTTCTCTGTAGTGAGCTCATTGGCGATGGCAATCCTTAAGGACGGAATTTAAAGTTTCAGGGGTAGAACTGCTTCACAGCCGTACACCAAAGAGAAGGGTGTACAGCCTGTGGGGTTGCGGACCGTAGTACGGTAGGCCCATAGACATTCTCCAAGCTTTTCACTCCAGTTTCGTTTGTTAGTAGACACAAACTTCTTGAGGAGCTTGATGATAGTCTTGTTGAAAGCTTCAGCCAAGCCATTAGCAGCAGGATTGTAGGCTGTCGAAGCAATATTGTCAATCTGCTGATCGTCACAGAACCTTGTGAATTTTTGACTGATGAACTGTGGTCCATTGTCATGAATAATTCGTCGAGGTACACCAAATCTATAGATGACATGGTGTTTGACAAAGTTGATGACACTGCTGGTCTTGACTTCAGCCAAGGGTATAGCTTCAGCCCATTTGGAGAAGTAGTCGGTTATTGCCAGTATGAACCGATGTCCTCTAGAAGAAGGAGGATTGATGGGACCTGTAATATCCATGCCCCAAGCTTCAAAAGGCCAAGAAGCAGCAGTCGGAAGAAGGAATTCTGATGGTTGATGAATGAAATCTGCGTGTATTTCACAAGCTCGATATTTTCTTGCATATTTAATGGCATCAGATACCATAGCGGGCCAGTATTAACCTATTCGTCGGATACGATCCTGTAGCTTAGGACCAGGTTGATGTGCTCCGCAGACACCATCGTGAGCTTCATGCAATACTTGCTTGGCTTCATCACCAGCAAGACAGCGCAAGAGTAGGCCGTCATAAGTCCGTTGATAAAGAGTTTTGGTGGTTTGATTGTAGTAGAATCGCAGAGACTGTCGACGAATACTTGTAGCTTCCTTGGGATCTTCAGGAAGTATGTCATGAACTACGAAGTCGATGAAGGGAGTTCTCCAATCTTCACTGATAACATTAGCTTCAGTAAGATTACTGAACTCAATATTATGATTGTTTTCGATGCAGAACAATTCCCGATTAGAGACAACCACCACCTGCTATCTTTTGATAGGGATGGCTAAGACTGCTGCAAGATTAGCCAAAGTGTCGGCTTCAGTATTGCAAGCTCGTCGGACATATTCGATGAAGAAGGCTTTGAATGATATAGCCATGTTGATTGCCGCTTCATAGCAAGGCACTAGATCTTGATGGCGAACTCTATAGGTTCCTCTAACCTAGTTAACAACCAGCTTGGAGTCACCATAAACTTCAAAATATTCAACGTCCAGTTGTTTAGCTAACTGAAGACCAATGAGTAGAGCATTGTATTCTGCTACATTGTTGGAGCAAGGTTCATCTAAGGAGTAGGCTCTTTGCATAGTTGTCCCATCTGGAGAAACAAGGACAACACCAACTCCTGCAACAATGGCACCATTGGGTCCAATCCTGGATGTACCATCAAAGAATAGACGCCAAGTAGGAAATTCTTCGAAGATCATATTTGATTCCAATGTCTCGTCTGGAATTTCATCATAAAGTTTGGATGTCTCTGTTGTAGGATGAGCTGCTAAGAAATCCGCCAGTGCTTGACCTTTGACAGACTTTTGTGGAATATATACCATGCAATATTGGCCTAGCAGAATGGCCCATGTAGCCAGCCGAGAATTGAGTGTGCTATGCTTCTTCATCAATACCCGAAGAGGATTAACTCGGAATATGACATGAATAGTTTGGCCAATGATGTAATGCCTCATCTTTTGAACAGCAAACATAAGAGCTAGGCATTCTTTTTCAACCGGCTATAACGGTGTTCGGCACCAATCATAGTACGACTGAGATAGTAGATGGCCTGTTCATGACCTTCTTTGTTCTTTTGGGCAAGTAAAGCACCCAATGAATGATCCATAGCACGGACATACATTAAGAATGGTATACCTGAGATCGGTGGCACCAAGACTGGCAGGTTCATAAGATATCGCTTTATGTCATCAAATGCTCGTTGACATTCTTCGTTCCAAATAAAAGAGACACCTTTCTTCATTAGTTGAGTAAATGGTCTGCAGCGTCCAGACAGATTCGAAATGAATCTCCTGATGTACGCAAGTCGACCTTGGAATCCTCGTAGCTCTTTTAGGTTGCGTGGAGGACGCATCTCTTGAATGGCTTTGATCTTCTCGGGATCCACGTGTATACCTTTAGAGGTAATGACGAAGCCGAGAAATTTGCCACTAGAGACACCCAAGAATAAATTGGTGGGATTCATTTTGAGTTGATGTTGGCGCATCAGATTGAAGATAGTTCTCAAGTCTTGGATGTGATCTTCCTTTAGACGACTTTTGACAGCAATATCGTCCACATAGCATTCAATGGTCTTGCGAAGATGATCTCGAAAGATGGTACTCATAGCTCGTTGGTAAGTTGCATCAGCGTTCTTGAGACCAAATGGCATTACGGTATAGCAGAAGACTCCGCGAGGAGTACGGAAAGAAGTATATTTTTCATCTTCAGGATTCATCCGAATCTGATTGTATCCGAAGAATCCATCCACGAAAGATATTCGCTCGAACCCACAGGTATTGTCAATCATGACGTCCGTGATAGGGAGAGGAAATTTATCTTTTGGATAGGCTTCATTAAGATCCCGAAAGTCGATGCAAACTCGAACTTTTTCGGTTTTCTTCAAAACTGGGACGACATTGGCTACCCAATCTGGGTGTTGTTCTTCTCGGATAAAGCCACAAGCGAAGAGCTTCTTAACTTCATCGTCGATTGCGTCCATCATTTCTGGCTTGAAGCACCGTTGTTGCTGTTTGACAGGTTTTGCATTAGGCAAGATATTCAATTTGTGAGTAGCAACTTTGGGATCTAGACCTGGTATGTCTTCATAACTCCAGGCGAAGACATCAATGTATTCTTGAATAAGAAGAATTAATTCTTGCTTATCTGTCTCTGGAAGGTTCTTGCTGATGAATATTAGACGAGAGGACCCGCTTTCTCCTACATCAATTTGAACCAATTGATCTTCGGTAGGAGGTTCTTGTTGTTCGAATCGGAGTTCCCATTGGGTATCCATTCGTTGAGCCTAATGATCTGTTTCGAGATTTTCTTCAATATTTTCGTCATAGCCTTCTGGAAGTTCAGCGGAGACCATGTTAGAAGATACGATCAATCGATGAACTTGACCGATGCTGGTGTCAGAATCCCATGATCTGGAATCGAAAGAGTTAGAGTGCTCCTCACTATCGGATTCGGAGGCTGCTAGGGGTAATACCGGAGGTGAAGCATATCCGAGACCTCTTTTTGTCCTGCTGTAGTACATCTCTGATTTTCCTTCTGGAACAACCGTACGGATAGGAGTTCTTCTACCCTTACCGTAGTTGAGGCCATTCTTGAAGTCATAACCCATCTTTCGGATGATGTCTTTTGATTGTTGACTATAACGACGAAGTTGGAGACGTCCCATATCGTTATTTTTGCTATCATTCGTATAACTGAATTTTTGTTCTGGTCCTTTACTAAAAAGTATCGGACTCTCACCTCTCTTTCGAGAAGGGACAACAAAGTATGAATCATCTGGATGTTCGAGTAAGACTTTTGTTTGAAGAGACTGTACAACTTCCATTGTAAATGACTGAAAGCTATCTAACATATCCAAATAGCACTTAGCATGATAAATGACATCAGTATACTGGAAAGAAGATACTTTTTCATTGATTTGTACATCTATATTTACAACAGGACCTTTAGCTTTAGCAGGCTTGGTCAGATTGATTACAAGAGGGGGAGAAGAAGAACGTAGAGGAGGATTGGACTTGTTACGATGGAGGTCGATAACAAGCGGCTCAGAAGAGGTGAGCTCCCTTTTATCTTTGTTATGAGATAAATCAATAACAAGTGGCTCAGAAGAGGTGAGCTGCCTTTTTTCCTTGTTACGACGTAGGTCAATAACAAGTGGCTCAGAAGAGGTGAGCTCCCTTTGATCTTGAACATCATCAGTTGGTTGCTTCTGGACTGGCAAGTGAATAGCCAATGGTTTGGAGGATTGAGGACGAGAAACACGCCCTTTGACAGGTATGATGAGGGTGTCATTAGGCACTGCTTCTTGTTCTTCTTCAGTATCCAGAGCCAATACTACCTTCATGAACTCGTCCTTATACATGCGAGCATCGTTACAATATGCTTCGATACCTTTGAAAGCATAGAGATCCGCAACCTCTTTTTGAACCTCTCCATTGTCATCAACATATTTGAAACATTGATAGAGAGTCGAAGGAACAATGTTGTGCTCGTGAAGGAATGGTCTCCCCAAAAGAGCATTGTAAGAGCAACCATGGTTGTCTATGATGTAGAAGGTCGCCTTTGTGCGGAGATTGCCTATTTGGAGTTTTAGACGAATCTTGCCCAGAGGTTCACTTCTTCCTTGGTTGAACCCCAGGATGGTGGTGATTGTACTGGAAAGACTATGTACTGGGATCTTCAGTGCATCTAACATTGTCTTTGGCATGATGCTGAGAGCAAACCCTGGATCTATCAGAATACGATCGACTTTCATCGAGTCGACATATCCTGTATAGTATAGAGGACGGTCATGCCTATTGTCTTCCATCAGCATATCATCCTGTGTGAAGGTAATGTTTGGAATTAACTCCAACACACTGTGACAATGGAGGCAAGAGACAGGCTCTGCTTTCGGCTTCTTTAGAAGGGTTAGACAAGTTTCTGCCTGCATTAGAGCTTCACTCAGAGTTTTTCGAGTTTCTTTGGAGAGACGCAAGAGCTCGAAGATTGACAGCCTGGCCGGTGTATTGGCTAGTTGGGCCAAAATATCAAAGTTGTATGGCTTCTCAAGTCCAGAAGGAGATGACTTCTTCAAAGGTTTGTCGAAGTGGACTTGTTGTTTGCCTTTGTCAGCTGCTGTCTACTTAGGGGGAATGGATTCTACAACCGGTGAGGATGCAGAAGGAATGTCCTCTGTAGAGACAGGTTGCACTGGAGCAGACTCAGAAGAAGAAGCAGGGTTTTTTTGATTCTCAGGAACTTTCCGTAGATAGACTTTCCCTGACCTGGTACCCAATAGGATTTCTTTTTCAACTATGGGGTTAAAAGACACCATATTGCAGATCTTTGTTTTGCCCTTGGAGCGTTCTTTCTTCTAGGAGGAAGAGGGAACTTCGAACTCCGAAGCAAGATCAGGGTGAATCCACATAATCTCGCCATTGTCAAGAGATAAGGGGACGAGACCCTCATTTCGTGGAGGAGAGAGATTCTCGATCTCAAGAGTAGCCTTAGGAATAGGGATAACACCATGTTGTACCATCTGTGGAGGGAAGTTACCGAACTGTAATGAGACCATGTTCGCGGTAACAGTCTTCTCATCTTGCTGTAGAGTGACAACACCAGCGTTGACTAGCTCTTGAATCTTGCCTTTGAGCATATAACATGCTCGAGTGGGATGCCCAATGAACCTGTAATAGACACAATATTTGGGATGATCAGTCTTACCGACCTCATCAGGCTTCTTCGGGTCTGAAAGTTGGAGCTTATTGCTTTTGATCAAGCAATCAAAGATGCTCACGGTGTCATTCTCGTCAAAGGAATACTCTACTTTCGGACGAGGTTCCCTTTGTGGAGGTGCAGAAGGAGTAGAAGTAGACGTAGGTGGAGCTACGTTGACCGCCAGAGATTCTTTGTTCTTCAAGTTGATATTTAAAGTTTCTTTTCCCTTGCGGTTGTTCTGGCGATTATCGCTACTCGATATCGGGTGTTCGTCCCGGTCGGGATTAGTCATGTGTACCCCTAGCTTCTTAAATTTGTCAGCGCTAACTTCAGCTGCTTTAGCATTGACAATGAAGGATGTCCAGTCTTGGAACTGAGTTGACCCCGTCCACATGCTGATAATAGGCAAAAGATTTACCTTGCAGGTGTCTATAGTGACAGCGGCCGGAGTTCCAGGAGGCATTTTTAAAGCTTCTCGGCAGAACCTTTCAATGAAACTTTCAGCGGTTTCATTATGTCTTTGTTTAATTTTATTAAGGGCTGACATGGTCATGTCATTGATCCCCTCATAGAATCGTTCCAAGAAGATTTGTTTCAAACCTGAGAAAGAGGTGATACAGCCATCGGGCAAACTCCTGTACCAATCGTATGCTACACCGGCTAAACAGTCGACGAATACCCTGGTAAGAAGAGCATCATTTGGCTGAAGTTGGACAGTCATTACCTCAAAGTGGTTAATGAACTGACTGGGAGAAGTGCTGCCATCAAACAACAAAATTGTAGGGATTTTGTACTTTGGAGGAAATGGGACTTCTTTCCATTCAACTAGATAGGGTTATTTGATCCCCAATCTCTGTAAGTTGTCTTTCTCTTTGAAGGCCTCGAATTGAGTGCATAAGAGTTTGACAGCTTCATTAGCATCCTCCAATGATGAAGAAGGAGCAGGCTGAATAAGCGTATTAGGGGGAGGAACAGCGTGGTAAGCACTACCCCCAGCACCTGACTGACTGGGTGTGGGTTGAATTTGTACAGGGGGTACTTGAGGAGATACTACCCCCAGCCCTGCATTGACAGGTACCGACGATGCTATGATCTCAGGATTTGTAGCAGGTACAGTCGGTGGTACTGTATGTTGGGCCACGATGATAGAATGCATACTTGCAACCATTTCCGCCATGGTCTTCAGCTTGTCTTCTAATGCACCTATTCGTTGTTCTTGACTAGCCGAACTAGAAGCATCTGGGTCTTCAGTGACAACATAAGCTGTCACTTCTCTAGGTACAGTGGAGGACACTGTCTGTTCAGAACTTTTATTGTATGCATCATAATCAGAGAAAGAATCATCTCCTGAGTGAGAAAGAGGGAGATGACCGAAAGGATCTTGGAGAAGATTCCTTTGACCGATTGTATCTCGGCTGCGGGATCGGGTATGTTGGAATACTCTTTCAGAAGATTCTTGGAGTAAATCTAAATACCGCTGGCTGGGCCTGCCAGGCTTGCCGTGCTTGGAGCACTTTCTACCCCCAGTGTCTCGAGAAGTCATGTTGACAGAAGCGTACAACACTTCATCTTTATCTTCCGACATTGGTTCAGACGTTACAAAATTCAAACGATCGAAGACAGATCATTTTGTTGTCTGACAACAACACTTGATGACAACCTTGTGATTACAATGGTGTCCTAGTGGTTGAACTGGAGGTGTTGAGATGTTGTCCCGTTTTTGTTTGAGGTGTTCTCGGAGATCAGGAACAATGACGGGACGACAAAAAGTTTGAGGGATATGTTCTTTGACAACATTCGGAACATGGTTCCGATTCTTCAAATATTTTGTCCCGTGAGTATACAGAGAAGTACTCACCTCATTAGCATAGGTATCAGGATTCTTTATCTTGGAAGGTTGTCTCTGATGCTGGTTGATCTTCGGCATTGGCTGTTTGCATTTTGCCGAAGTTGGTCTATTGAGATAAGTCCTTAGATCAGCAAATTCACCCCCAGGGGTTTTCTGTCTGAGACACTAGTAATTTTCCCTATTTTGAGTGGAATATCCTGAGAGTTGGGAGATCTTAGAATTCTGCTACCGGAGTAGGCAGAATACCTCTTTGATCAGTACACTTCCTTTTGGCAAGGAGGGAAGAAGAACTCTTGTTTGAGAGAGTTCTTGTACTGATTGGTGCCGAGGCACGTTCAGATTGATCTTCTTCGATAAAACCGAGGAATACTGAGAAAAGACCAAAGGACCTTTTCCTTTGTTTTGTGAAGAAGGGTTAGCTAAAAAGTGTTTCCCTCTGTTGTCTTCCAAGTCGTGGAACGAGGAAGTTTGAGAAAAGACCAACTGACCTTTTCTTTTGTTCTGAGGAGGAGGAGGAGGAACAGTCAACAGACTACCCCCAGTGGATTGCGCTGGAGCAACAGGGTGCTTGGAAAGAGGAGCAGAGTTTTTCCCTTTGTGTGAGAAGAAGGAAGATTAGCCAAAAGGCTATCCCTCTTAGACTGCGCTGGCACAGTTTGCGCAGGGGTTGAAGTGACAGTAGGCGCATTGGTTGGATGCGCATGAGAAGCTTTGACAAATGGCCTCTTGGCCACAGACACTGTAGCTTGCGCAGCAGGAATCTTGACTTCAGAGTGCTTGAGTTGCATTCTGGTTGATGGAGTGGTGGACTGCGCAGGAAGAGTTGCAGCCAACTGCGCCAGGGGAAGAGGAGTCTTGCACTTTGCCAGAGCAGCATAGGAAGTGGTTTGTGCACTGGCAAGGGGAGCAGTATATTACGCATGAGCAGTAGAGGCAGCAGACTGCGCAGAGGATTGCGCAGAGGATTGTGCAGAGGACTTTGGAGTCCACACTGAACAGACTTTGCTCTTGGCAGAAGTTGCAGTGCGACGAGTAGTCCCGGAGTTGATCATCGCCTCGTAGGCCGTCTGGTTGACCTTTACAACCAGCGTCTTCTGCGTCTTTCTGATAGACGCAACGTCACATTGAGTTGTCACTTCCTCGTCGGAGGAGAAAGTCGTCCCCTGCAGAGTCGCCATTTTGTTTGCAAAAACAAAAGTGTTCTTTATTTCACAAACTTTGTAAAAAGATTACAATAGAATTCTGGAAAAGTACAACTATAGAAATCCGATCTGAAGACGATCGCTTTATCCCTTGGACGATGTAAACTTTGAAGACGGTAGCCTCTGAAGAATGCAGCAGCACTTTGGCAAGAACTCCTGATCTCTGGTCATGAACTGATGTTGATTCTGATTTTTCTGATTCTCTATCTGATCCCCATTATGAAGGACTTGAAACTCTATTTATAGAGTTCTAGAAAATAACTAATTAGTAGTTATTTCTGGATTGCGCAGGTTGGATTGCACAGGAACTGGACTGTGCAAGCAGCGAACTGCACTGGCAGTTACTCGATCGTGGGCCAACTATATGAGATGCGTAGCATTGTTTGATTGAATTGTGCTTGGTCGTGTACAGACGGTTGCCACGTGGTGAACAATTGATGGCATGTGTGCCACGTACAGAATATCAGTTATCTTGATGGATTGTGCCACTTGAACTGCGCTAGCATCAGACTGTGCTTTCAATGGGTTGCACGAAGACTCGGATTGCGCTGAGGTTGAGCTGTCAGACTGTGCTGGATTTTGGCAACTAGACCGCGCTAGACAGCTGTCATGGCGGTATGGCACAAGAAACGAACAGTTTTCTCGTTCTTCGGGCTGTCAGTTGTCAGAAGATCTATTTTTGTGTCAGGTAATAATGACGTTGCCACATCAGCTAGCGCACTTGGATGGGTGCGCAGTTCAGTTTGCACAGTTGAGTTGTTGCGCAATCTGTCTCCTACGCAGTTCATTTGAAGGATGCTCAATTTGATTTTCATTGCTTCTTTGATGGGTGCAACTTGATTTTTAGGACCTACACATGATAGACTGGATCAAGCCTGTAAGTCTCCAAGGTATTAGTCGAGAGTCCCCTTTAATGATCTTGAAAACAATCAATGAATCTCCTTCAATGCTGGTGTTGCAGTTATTCAAACTTCGAGCTAGTTCAATCCCAACTCTGATGGCTTCCAACTCCGCTTGGAGGCTTTGATCATAACAGCTCGGGCCTTCAAAGTATTTTGTTTCAGCCGCAAGGAAGGTGCCCGAATCATCCCTGGCAACTGCTGCAACTGCAGAGGCTGAGGAAGAGGTTGCCCCATCGACATTAATCTTAATATACCCAATGGGTGGTGGCTGCCAAGTATCGGCATCATTGGCCAATCGCCTCAGCTCGCATAACTCACTTGTGCTATTATTGTGCTCATCTTCATGTGTAACGATGGAGCTCAGCACATTAATAACAATACGCTGTGGACAGGGAGCCTTATTTCGAAAGACACAGTCCCCCCTTGATTTCCAAATGGCCCATAAGATTGAAGCACCCATGCGGAGGACTTCACTGGCATATTTATCATTAATCCAAGAATGTAAAAGGGAGTGAATATTATGGCAGTCATCAGTGCGCAGCCCCATGGGACTAGAGAACCATACCTCTCTAGCAACACGACATTGAAGGAATAGGTGATCCACAGTTTCCTCGTGAAGGAGGCAAAATGGACACATTGGGCTGAACTGCTCATTCCGTTTGTTGATAAGTGATAACAGGGGAAGCCCATTGTGCCATAATCTCCATATGAACATCAGGATACGGGGGGGAATGTTCGGCACCTTCCAAAGACGATCCCATTTGAGATTTGAATCAGAGACTGTCGAGCTTGAAGGACTGCTATGCCTTATAGATTCATATAATGATTTGGACGAGAACTCCCCTGATTTGGAGCACGTCCAGATGAGCTTGTCGGCGCCTTCTCCCTCCTGGAGATTAATAGCAGTAATTGCCCTTGCTTTCCAGGAAGGGAAGAGTGAGTTGATAAGGGAAACATCCCAGTTATTGCCGGAGGAATCCATCAGATCTCTGACAAGTCTAGGCTTGGATGAATTATTATTAGGGGCGCTGACCCTGAACCCAGGTAAACCAGGCACCCAGGGATCGTTGAATATGTTAATCCATCCGCCACCCACCTTCCAACATATCTTCCCCTCCAGGTGCCGTCGGGCCTCTAGGATGCTTTCCCAGGTAGGAGATGCACTCCTACATTTAGAAATATGCCATATAGATCTATTTTGAAGATATGTGCCAATTAATACCTGAGCCCAAAGTTGATGTGGTCTAGTGATGAGTCTCCACAGAAGCTTGCCAATAAGAGCCTCATTGACCCGGCGGGGATTTCGAAATCCCAATCCGCCCTCTTTCTTGGGCAGCAAGAATTTCTTCCAAGCTATATGATGCAGTGACCTCCTTGAATTATCATGTCCCCACCAAAAGTCGCTACAGTGGCGATCAATAGAGTTGCAAATGGCTTGAGGAATTTTATAAGTTGACATAGAGTAGATTGGAATGGATCCCATAGTAGATTTAATCAAGACAGAGCAGCCCGCATGAGATAGCATATTTGCTTTCCAACCCTTTAGTCGAGACGAGATTTTCTCAAGTAAATTGCTATATGTACTGATCCTTGCTTTTGAGAGGAGAAGAGGATGTCCCAGATACTTGTCGGTGCGGCACATAGGGGATAGCTGGAGTATGTTAGAAACCGCAGTCCTTTCTTGGGGGGAGACACAATGGCTAAAATGAATGCTCGATTTCCCAAAGTTGATCATTTGCTCGGACCATGAGGAGAATCTATCAAGAATTCTTTGCACAGTTGATATGGAGTTTAGAGAAGCATGGCCAAATACTAGGATATCATCTGCAAAAAGAAGATGAGAAATAGATGGAGTATATCGGTTGATACGGATACCTCTATAAAGATCTTTCTGTTCGAAGCGGTAGAATAATTGAGAGAGCACCTCTGAACATAGTATGAATATATATGGAGAAAGGGGGCAGCCTTGTCTAATCCCTCGTTTAGAGTAAAAATAACCCTCCGGCGAGCCATTAATAAGAACAGAGAAACTTGGAGCAGCAATGCACTTCATGATTAGATTGTTTGTATGATCACGAATCCCCAATCCGTTCAAGACGGATTTGATAAACGGCCAAGCAAGGCGGACATACGCCTTAGCCATGTCAATCTTCAATGCAAAAGTGCTGCTCTTCTTAGAGCGATTATTCATGGAGTGAAAGATCTCGTGTGCAATAATACAGTTGTCCGATATCTGTCTGCCAGGCACAAACACATTTTGAAAATGAGAGATTAACTTGTCCATTAAAGGACGAAGTCTAGTAGCCAATATTTTTGTGATGATTTTATAGGAGACATTGCACAGGGCAATAGGACGGAAATCCGCAGCAGTTTTCGGGGCAGCACATTTAAGGATAAGGGCTAAATGAGTATGATTCATGTTCTTGTATAGCTCACCGTTGGCAAAAAAATATTGAATAGTCTTTGTGAGATCGTCCCCAACCACTTGCCAACCTTTTTGATAAAAAAGTGCGGGGAACCCATCGGGGCCAGGAGCCTTAAGGGCTCCCATACTACGAACAACTTGTTCAATCTCGGTGGAATCAGGAATCGAGCCCAAAGACTTGGATTCATCCCCTGTTAAAAGACTTGTAGAGAAAACAAAATCCGGGTCCATAGGAAGAGATTCATCCGTGCCAAGAAGAGTGGAGAAGTGATTAATGATAGACGAAGAAATTACCTCAGGATCCGAGGTCCATGATCCGTTAGGGAGCTGGATCGAGCGAATATCATTCCTTTTTCTCCTGATGGAGGCCTTGATATGGAAGTATTTAGTGCATCTGTCGCTTTCATTAATCCATTTACATCTGGCCCGTTAGCTCCAGTAGGCTTTTTCGAGCATGAGGAGGCCTTTAAGCTCCTTAACAATATCTCTCTCAGCGTGCATAAAGGATGAAGATGGTATTCTCTTCTGAATGACCAGCAGCTGATCTTGAAGGCACTACAAGAAATTGTATTTTTAGCAACATGTTTTAGCGACATAGGGGCTATTATGTCTCCAAAAGCTATTTTTTTACATGTATTGGCGACATGCATATCAGTATGTCGCGAAATCCACACAAAATTGATTGGAGGGAAACAAAAAATTAGACCCGCCAAATTTGTTCTACATATTGCGACATACACGTGTCGCAGAAAGGTAACATATGTTCAGCAACATACGTCCTCATGTCGCAGAAAGGTAACATATGTTCAGCAACAAACATCCATGTGTCGCGGAAAGATATTTAGGTTCCGCGACATAAAGTTATGTAGGGAAATACACATAATTTTTTTTTAATTGAACCACAACCTAGTAGTAGCTGTCAAACATAGCCCTTCAAAAAGAAAAAAAACAAACTAAAAAAAAAACCCCAAAAGACCGACTTCTCTCCCCCGTCGTTCCCAGCGACTTCTCTCCCGCGGCCCTCCCTGGGTTCTCTCTCCATCGTTCCTAGGGATTTCTCCCGCGGCCCTCCCTGGGTTCTCTCTCCATCGTTCCTAAGGATTCCTCTTGAGCACACTCCCTCCTTCATCCAATATTCGAGATCCTTCCCGTTGGTGGTGAGTTCTTCCCTAATATTCTTAGTTTGTTAATTTCCATAGGGTTGAGAATATGATCGACATTTATTTTATATATATATATATGGGGAAATGATTGTCTCTACTTCAATTTTGTTAGGTTTGATTTTGTTAGGGTTTTTCTCTCTCAATCAATTTTGTTAGGGTTTGATTTGGATATCATGTTAGTTGATAGATTAGGGTTTGATTTTCAGATTTATGTATATCTCGATGGCATGATTTTTGTTCTTTTTACCAAACAAGCCATATGTTTGGGAGTTCCAAAACTTTGGTAGACAGTGTTATGTCGAATAATTGCCACTCTCTTCGTGGTTAGCAACCAATCAAATAATCCTAACTGCCCGAGTAACTTTTTTTTTCCTTAGGATTTGTTGTTCTTTGAAAGTAATGGCTGAATGCTGATATGCTTCTAGAGGTGCTGTTAATTTTTTAGTTACAAATACACCAATTGTTTTTTAAAACCAAGGTCTGTGGACAACGCCATCCAGCCAGCCTTGGTCTGGAGGCCGTGGACAATGCCACCCAACCGTCCCCGTAGGAGTGGGGGCTCGAACCCGCGCCCTCACTCCCGAGTGCCAGCGGTCTTACCAGTGTACAAATACACCATTAAGCATATGCAATGGTCCCATCTTAATATATAGGCTATTTGTCCTTCTGCCATGTGTGTATTGCAGGTCTTGCAGAACTTGGTTCTGTTCCACATAAATGATGCAGCATTTGTCTTTACGTCTATGCCATTGAGTTCTTTTCCAGTCGCAAACGATTCTGTTCGAGCAGATTCCATTACATGTCAGATCATTGTCGTAGGAATGCATCTACACATTAATAATATTAATTCGCACTTAATGACAGTTGTATGCATCTTAGGATGATTTTACCACGTTTGATTAATTGTGATCATTTCCATCGTTCTACCTAGGCTTTGCCTTTAGTTTTTTTGTCCTGTGTCACTATGGCCTATAAGTTTTTCTAACAATATCTTCTTCAAAGGTGAGATAGAGATCACGATTATTGAAACAAAAACTACCAACCGTCTTAAATTGCACAGTCACTCTTGAGCGACTGTAGACATAGTCTCTTCTATGTGGCGTTATTTCCTCCTGCAAACTAGCAACCGTGCACATTTTCAAAGACCATGCACATTTTCAAAGATCATGACTATTTTACTCATGCATGCATTAAACAAAGTAGAGCTACTCACTTTTTTCAATGTCTCGTACCCACCCGAAGGTCACCATGCATGCATTAAATAGGGTAGCTGCTCATGCTTCCCTGGTAGCTGCTCATGCTTCCCTCCATGTACATTTTTCCCTTCATCAAACGAAATAACTTTCCCTCCAAAAGACCCCATATGCATTTAAATAGAACCTTCCTAATGCTTTCCTTCATGTACATTTTTCCATCCTTGCAAACAAGATTACATTTCCATTGTCAAATGTTCAGTACTGCTTGAATTGCTTTCTAATGCTTGCAATCCCAAAGTACTGGAGTCATTAAGAATTCTATAGTATTCATTTTTATCCTAAGGTAATGTTCACTTGTCACTTTTCAAATTGTTTTCTCTGTAAACTATTTTTTATGTTCAGTATATAGATGAGATTCACTTTGCTAGGTTTAGTAGTCTCATGCTTGTTGGTTGTGTTATCCAGTATAGATTTCTGTTGTGTTATAATTCTGTAAATATTTGTAATTGTGTAAACTTTTGTGCTTTGAGCCTAAATATCGATTTAAACTTAAATGTTGAAGAGTACGATGAGGAGCTTGATGCATGTGGAAATAAAAATTTAATAGAGGTTGAAGAGCATGTTGATGTATTAGAACCTTACATCCGAATGGAATTTGTTCCGCATGAAGAGACAAAATCATTTTATTTAAGGTAGTTTTGGTGCCTCAATTAAAGCTAGTCGACAATCAAAGAAAGAATTTATCGATGTGAAACTTGCTTGTACAATGCATAGAAACAAACAAACACCATAGTCATCAGTGCATGACCGTGGTGTTTGCTTCTAAACTTCCTTGTTATGGTTTATTTGTCTTATTATTTCTGTCATTACGAGAAAAATAATGGAAATAAACCCTTTTTTTGTAGATATGGACAAGAGTTGGATGACACTTTTTAGAAAGAGATTAAGTCAACTGTATATTGATGGGGTGAACCCTTTTGTTGAATTTGCAATGAAGAAAGTAGGCAAAAATGGTAGCATTCGATGTCCATGTAATGATTGCATGAACCTCGAGTGGCATACCGAGGAAGTTGTGAAGAATCATTTAGTTCGACATGGAATAATGCTATCTTATAAGAATTGGGTGTACCATGAAGAACTTGTTACCGAGTATCAGAACCGAGTATCAGACGCTGAGGGTGATATTGAAACGTCTGATAAAGAAGACGATCAAGATGAATTTCCTGAATTACTAGAAGACTATTGTAGGGGGCCTACATGGGCCATGATTGGGAGGATGATACCACTCAAAGGGAGGAGCTGCATAACATTGATAAACTGTTGGAGGCTGCCCAACGTGAGGTGTACCCAGGCTGTAAGAAGTATACTTTGCTGAAGTTTGTGATTACGTTGCTTCATGTGAAGGTAATGAGCAAGTAGAGCAATAAATCTTTTGACATGCTGATGGAGATATTATTAGACCTTATACCTGACGGAAATTTGGTTCCAAAGTCCATTTATGAAGCTAAGAAGTTCTTACGTGACTTGGGCTTGGGGTACGAGACAATTCATGTATGTCAACATGATTTTTTTTTGAGCCAAACAACATAATTCATTCATTCAATAAAAACCGAGTTACAAGCAGATCTATCACGAATGATCAGATCAGAAATACATGGAGGGGTGATATCATGAACTTGTAGAAAGTTCAAAGAGTTGTTGAGTAAAGAGTAGGTGGCTAATTCATGAGCACAGACATTAAGATTTCTATGAATATAGGAGAAGCAAACACCCTTGTTTAAGTGAAGTAGATTCTTAGCATTTGCAATAGTGTGTCGAGCAAGCCAAACAGAGGAGTCTTCCTGGTAAGAAATGGAATCGATGATGACTTTGCAGTCTCCTTCCACAGTGACGAACTTCAAGTGTCTTTTCTCAATAATAACTAATGCCAAATGGATGCTGAGAGCTTCAGCTTCAGTTGGAGATCCGCCATCTTGACGTTTTGAGAAAGCAGTGATGAATGTACCTTCCGAATCTCGCAAAATAGCCGAGGCTGCCATCTTGCCATCTAGATAAGCCCCATCAACATTGATTTTCCACTTTCCTGGAGCAGGTGATTGCCAATGCGCTTGAGGAATCAGTCTGTTGGAGACCAAAATGGGAGAAGATGTACTCGATCCGAATGCAGCTTCATGCTTCTCTTGAAGAAGTTTTGCTTCATAGACGATTTTTGGTGTAGATATCCTGACATTGTTGAAAATGAAGTTGTTCCTGGCCTTCCAGATGGACCACATTTGGTATAAACAACTAGATATAACGTCTTTATCTCTAATTTGTAACAGAGCAGCCATCAGTGAACCCACAGTTGTGTGTGGTCGAATCAAACATGAAATTGCAGGATTGCCTTGCCAAGATTGACCTGAAATAGAACAATATAAAATAAGGTGGTCAGCTGTTTCTTCACATACCTGACATATAGGGCACGTTGCAGCAATTTCAGAGATGCGCCGATTTATGTTTGATTTTGTGGGTAAGGAATTAGTCAGCACTCGCCAAGCAAAGAGAAGAACACGAGGATATATGTGAAAAAGTTTCCAAAATTTCTTCCAGTCTTTAAACACAGGAGCAACAGAAGTAGAGAGATCTTTGTGTAAGTATTCATGAATAGCTCTGTATCCTGATTTTGTAGTATATTCACCATCCACTGTGTGTTTCCATACGAGCTTATCCAATGTGCAGTTACTGGAAAGAGGAATATGAAGAATAGCTACAGCTTCATGAGGAGGAAATAAGACATAGATGAGAATGCGGCCTTAGAAAAGTGTCCAGTCTATGGAGAGTCTAGATACAAGCTAAATGATGGTAATGGAAAAAAAATTCCTCATAAGATCTTGCGTTACTTTCCATTGACACCAAGGTTGCGTAGATTGTATATGTCGAGGAAGACAGCTATAGACATGAGATGGCATAGTGAGAAGCGCCTGAATGACGGTGTATTGAGGCATCCAGCTGACAGTGCTGAGTGGAAGGAGTTTGATAGCAATTTTCCTAATTTTGCTCGAGAATCCCGAAATGTACGACTGGGAATGGCTACTGATGGATTTAACCCTTTCGGAAACATGAGTACATCTTACAGTTTGTGGCCAGTAATAGTTATGCCCTATAACTTACCACCCTGGAAGTGCATGAAAGATCCATTTTTTATGATGTCTTTACTTATTCCAGGTCCACAAGCACCTGGTAGAGATATAGATGTTTACATGCGACCATTGATTGACGAGCTAAACAATTTATGGGAACGTGGTGTACTCACTTATGATGCATCCAGGGAACAAACTTTTTGAATGCATGCAGCTGTAATGTGGACAATAAATGACTTTCCTGCATATGGTAACTTGTCTGGGTGGAGTACAAAGGGTTATTTGGCTTGTCCGATATGCAATGAGAATGCATCATCTCAAGGTTTGAGAAATAAAATTGGTTACTTGGGTCATCGATGTTACCTACCTGAGAATCATGTTTGGCGAAGGAGTAAGGCCTTTAATGGTAAGGTTGAGCACCAGAAAAAATCCTTGGAGATACCAATGGAAAAGATACTAAATCAGTTGGACTGCTTATCATATGTCGAGTTTGGAAAGAACCATAAGAACAAAAGGAGGCCTCGTGACCGAGCAGAATTGAATTGGACAAAGAAAATCATCCTATTTGAACTTCCATATTGGAAGAAACGCAAGCTCCGACACAACCTTGATGTCATGCACATAGAGAAGAACATATGTGACAATTTTCTTAGAACGCTATTGAACATAGACGGGAAGAACAAAGATACAATAAAAGCTCGTTTTGATTTGGAGGACATGGGCATAAGGAAAGAATTGCACGTACAGAGGTCTCCCGATGGATCCTTGATCAAGCTCCCGGCGATTTACACATTGACACCAAAGGAGAGAGAGGGTTTTATTGAATTTTTAAAGTCAATCAAATATCCTGATGGATATGCTGCAAACATCTCAAGGTGTGTGACCACAAAAAATGGAAAATTTTCAACCTTAAAAAGCCATGATTGTCATGTTCTTCTGCAAAGAATTCTCCCAATCGGGATGCGTGGATACCTTAACAAGGATGTATATACTATAATGTTCGAGTTGGGTAATTTCTTTGAGGAGTTGTGCTCTAAGACGTTGGTGCAAAATGACTTGGAGAAGTTAGAAGAACGCATTGTTCTAATACTTTGCAAGTTAGAGAAGATTTTTCCTCCAGCTTTTTTCGATGTGATGGTGCATTTGGCAGTTCATTTGCCACGTGAAGCCATCCTTGCGGGACCAGTGCAATATCGTTGGATGTACCCAATTGAAAGGTAATTTGTACGATTTTAATACAAATTTTAAGTTGAACATGTTTTCATTATTGTAATTGTTGTTTGTTTGAAGGTTTCTTGGAACTCTGAAATGGTATGTAACTAATCGAGCTCGGCCAGAAGGTTCAATTGCTGAGGCTTATATTGTCAAAGAGAGCTTGACTTTTTGTTCAATGTACTTGAGCAATGTTGAAACAATATTTAATCGAGAAGAACGGAATGCTGATGGTTGTGAGCGTGGTCCTGGGTTAACGGTATTCATGCAAAATGTTCGTCCTTTTGGACGATTAGCAAGGGCTTCTGATATCTCAGAGAAGGAATATAAAATTGCTAAGTGGTTTGTGCTTTACAATACCGACGAGGTTGAGCCGTACTTAGAGTATGTTATTCAACATCCTTATATGCATTCATTACTTAAAACTTTTTGATTACTGATTTATTTGTACTTATGAGTTTAATTTCTTCAAGTAGGGAACACAAGAAGCTATTACAAAATTCAACTGAAGGTGATATAACTCAAATACAACGACAAAAATTTCCAAGATGGTTCAAAAAACATGTAAGATGTATAACATATATTTAGATGTGATTCAACTAATATTATCTTAATATGCCTTCTATATGTTTTGTATGTAGATGAATCAATTGCGAACACAAAGGTCACCAAAAGCAACTGATGAAATGTGGGCATTAGCGAATGGTCCAAATGTGATAGTCACTCTTTATTCAGGTTGCATTTGCGATGGCGTCCGATTCCATACTAGAGATCGTGACAATCGTCGTAAGAGTCAGAATAGCGGTTTAGTTTCCGAAGGAGCTCATAAAGGAAAACCTATAGACTTTTATGGATATTTATGCAAAGTTTGGGAGCTGACATACATGTATGGGCATAAAGTTGTTTTGTTCCAGTGTGAATGGTTCAACACAGGTGGTAGTCGAACACTAAACAAAGATGCACATTGCCTTAGCATTGATGTCAGGCGTCGGTGGTATTCAGACGATCCATTCGTCCTACCAAGTCAGGTGCAACAAGTTTTCTACGTTAATGATACATGATTAGGTGCAAATTGGCAAGTTGTGCAACGGGTTCGACATCAGGGTACATGGGATGTACCAGAGTTGGATGATGATGATGAGCCCGACTCAATAGAAGTTTCAGATCCTATTGATGCATTCCAAAAAGACAAAAGCACTGGAATTCCAATTATCATTGAAGATACTAATGTTCAATATCATAGGGATGGTGTTGATCCCGAGATTATTCCAAGTGATATGCTTTTGCATCTCAGTGATAATGAGGATGAAACAATGGCCCATAATAGAGAGGATGCAAAGGATGACAGACAAATACTTTATGATTCTGATATTGACCCTAATATAGAATTTGATATGTAGTTTTTATGTTGAGTTTTGAATATGAACATTGTGTATTTTGGAACAATACTTTAATTTACTTTCTAAACATTGGTGCTAGTTTCAGTCAGTTGGACTCTCCTACAACATTCAAAAATCAGGTAATTATTGCAATTTGCATTTCAACTGGCTCGAAACCTATTCTGAAAGTATTCATTTGTATTTTATCAGTATCATTTGTAATTTCTCGACAATTGTCTATCTATAGGTGATGCAATGCATGGCAATTGTATTTTATCAGTATCATATGTAATTTCCGTGCTTGACACATTGTTGTTTCTGTGCTTGACACATTATTTTGAAATTGGATGAAATAGTAGTCGTCCTTGTTGTTTCAGTATTAGTTATTATCGGATATATCGCACGGTATCGAATTCGGACATACCAAACTGCATTAGTATCGGCCGTACCAAATATTGGCCAATACTGCAAACTATGTTTCAAATAGAGCAAAACTGAAGGATTTATTTGGCACACTCCGAAAGTAGGACTGTTACTGAAGTAGGACTATTACTGAAACTCAAAGGATCTGAACATGTAAATTAGAGTGAACTGAACTAAAGAAGTTCACTTCAGGGACAGAACAAATGCAAATGTCCTGCACATAATGTATAGACTGAACACTAATGGATGTCATGTAAGGTCTGAAACATCAAGTCAAACCTGGGTTGAATAAATGGATGAACTATTTTGGTATCAACCTATTTACATATTTGGTATCAGCCTATTTACATATTTGTTCAGTTCTATACACACCTTGTATCCACCCTTGCGATACATATTTGTTCAGTTCTATACCCATCATGTAATGTATATGTGTGTTACCCATAGGATAGAGTGAATAGAAGGTAAGCTAGTGAGTGTATCACCTAGGAGTGTCTATGTGAATGTGTGTGCACTGTCATAATGTGACAGTGATGTTGTTTGTGTGTGTGTGTGCCACACACACACATGAGAGTCCAGTGTAGCAGGTCATGTGCAAGAAGCCTTACATGTTTCTATTTATTGGTGTAAAGATGTGTAAAGATGCCATAGGGCTACTAGTATCATTGTTAGCTAAGTTTACTAATAGGGTGAGGGAAGGGTTGAACTTGATCTAGGATCAGTTAAGATCTATTTAATATTTTACATGTTTATATTTACTAATATTGTACAGGGGATACTGCCCAGGTGGCTTGGCTACCATTTCTGGGGTAGGGGACTCCCCCTGGTCGAGCCACTAAGTGGTAGGTAAGCCTTACATGCAGCAGGTGGAGAGGGGGGCTAATGCCTAATGTACCCAGGCAGTGTTAGAGTGGGACTGCACTTGGTAGCAGGGAACTTGGGAGTCCCAGTGACCAAAAGTTGCAGGTCCACAGTGATAATTGAAGAGATTAGAAGCCTTACCTGCAAAAGTATGTCTATGATAATTGAAGAGATTAGAAGCATAACTGTGAAGAAATTGCAATATAGTTATAATCAGTAAAAGGAAAGATGTCTTAATGAAGTTGTGAGTGTCTCTACTGCCTGCAATTTTATTTCTGTAGAATTAAACGCTATAGAATGAAACCACCGAAGAACAGTACCAACAATTTATCAATATTTATGATTTATGAAATGTTGTGGGGACTGGGAGCAATCTTTCTCTGTAAATGTTTTTTTCCAAGTTTTCAAATGTTGACATGTTGTTGTGGCCTGTGGGGAGCAATATTTCTCTGTCGGAACAAATTTGCAATATAGTTATAATAAGTAAAAGGAAAGATGTCTTAATGAAGAAACATAACTGTGAAGAAATTGCAATGTAGTTAAAGTATTCTTGATTTTTTTTTGAAAAGCTGATTCATATATGTCTCTGTTTCATATATAGTTCTTGACTTCTTTCCTTAGCCAAATTAATGATACTCTCCATTTTTCAATCACAAAATTTATGTCTCTGTTTATGTCTTTGTTTGATACTTATTTATGTTGGCTTGTTCAGGCACTTGACTTCTTTCCTTAGCCAAATTAATGATACTCTCCATTTTTCAATCACAAATTAATGATACACATATGAAGTTAGAGAGAGGGAGTCCAGGCACTTGGCCTTAGGCCATGTTGGCTTGTTCATTGGTTGCACAAGTATATGTGGCTTGGCCACTGCAGGGGCTACTTGGCCCCTTGGCAGCAGGGTATTTGGGGTGCATGATAGGTTAGAGAAGAGTGTGGCATGTAGGCAAGGACTTATCCACTGCAGTGTAACGCAGGTTGGATAGGGCTATAGGCCCTGTATGGGTGAGCACCTGTGCACTAGGTGCACAGGCAGGATTAGGGAGCAGGTCATGTTGGACCTGGTTTGGGACAGTATACTGCACTGTTGTACAGTGTTAGTACATGGCCAATTGGCCGCTGCAGGGAGTTGGACTTGGCAGCATGGCCAGGCAGTACAGGGGGTACTGCCCAGGTGGCTTGGCTTTGAAGGAATTATCAAATATCCTTATGGTATCGAAATTTTCATTTGGAGCCTGTCAAGGGTGTGTGTATGTGTAGTAGAGTGGTGGCATATGTGAGTAACATTAAAGTGTGCAGGTGACAGTGAAGTTGTGAGTGTCTCTACTGCCTGCAATTTTATTTCTGTAGAATTAAACGCTATAAAATGAAACCACCGAAGAACAGTGCCATCTGCTCAAGTCACAAACGCATAAAAGTTTTTATAAGCATCTTTTTATTGCCATATGCCAACTATTTATCAATATTTATGATTTATGAAATGTTGTGGGGACTGGGAGCAATCTTTCTCTGTAAATGTTTTTTTTCCAAGTTTTCAAATGTTGACATGTTGTTGTGGCCTGTGGGGAGTAATATTTCTCTGTCGGAACAAATTTGCAATATAGTTATAATAAGTAAATGGAAAGATGTCTTAATGAAGAAACATAACTGTGAAGAAATTGCAATGTAGTTAAAGTATTCTTGATTATTTTTTTGAAAAGCTGATTCATATATGTCTCTGTTTCATATATAGTTCTTGACTTCTTTCCTTAGCCAAATTAATGATACTCTCCATTTTTCAATCACAAAATTTATGTCTCTGTTTATGTCTTTGTTTGATACTTATTTATGTTGGCTTGTTCAGGCACTTGACTTCTTTCCTTAGCCAAATTAATGATAATCTCCATTTTTCAATCACAAATTAATGATACACACATGAAGTTAGAGAGAGGGAGTCCAGGCACTTGGCCTTAGGCCATGTTGGCTTGTTCATTGGTTGCACAGGTATATGTGGCTTGGCCACTGCAGGGGCTACTTGGCCCCTTGGCAGCAGGGTGTTTGGGGTGCATGATGGGTTAGAGGAGAGTGTGGCATGCAGGCAAGGACTTATCCATTGTAGTGCAACGCAGGTTGGATAGGGCAATAGGCCATGTATGGGTGAGCACCTGTGCACTAGGTGCACAGGCAGGATTAGGGAGCAAGTCATGTTGGACCTGGTTTGGGACAGTATACTGCACTGTTGTACAGTGTTAGTACATGGCCAATTGGCCACTGCAGGGAGTTGGACTTGGCAGCATGGCCAGGCAGTACAGGGGGTACTGCCCAGGTGGCTTGGCTTTGAAGGAATTTTCAAATATCCTTATGGTATAGAAATTTTCATTTGGGGCCTGTCAAGGGTGTGTGTATGTGTAGTAGAGTGGTGGCATATGTGAGTAACATAGAAGTGTGCAGGTGACAGTGAAGTTGTGAGTGTCTCTACTGCCTGCAATTTTATTTCTGTAGAATTAAACGCTATAGAATGAAACCACCGAAGAACAGTGCCATCTGCTCAAGTCACAAACGCATAAAAGTTTTCATAGCGCCTTTTTATTGCCATATGCAACTATTTATCAATATTTATGATTTATGAAATGTTGTGGGGACTGGGAGCAATCTTTCTCTGTAAATGTTTTTTTTCCAAGTTTTCAAATGTTGACATGTTGTTGTGGCCTGTGGGGAGCAATATTTCTCTGTCAGAACAAATTTGCAATATAGTTATAATAAGTAAAAGGAAAGATGTCTTAATGAAGAAACATAACTGTGAAGAAATTGCAATGTAGTTAAAGTATTCTTGATTTTTATTTGAAAAGCTGATTCATATATGTCTCTGTTTCATATATAGTTCTTGACTTCTTTCCTTAGCCAAATTAATGATACTCTCCATTTTTCAATCACAAAATTTATGTCTCTGTTTATGTCTTTGTTTGATACTTATTTATGTTGGCTTGTTCAGGCACTTGACTTCTTTCCTTAGCCAAATTAATGATACTCTCCATTTTTCAATCACAAATTAATGATACACACATAAAGTTAGAGAGAGGGAGTCCAGGCACTTAGCCTTAGGCCATGTTGGCTTGTTCATTGGTTGCACAGGTATATGTGGCTTGGCCACTGCAGGGGCTACTTGGCCCCTTGGCAGCAGGGTGTTTGGGGTGCATGATGGGTTAGAGGAGAGTGTGGCATGCAGACAAGGACTTATCCACTGTAGTGCAACGCAGGTTGGATAGGGCTATAGGCTATGTATGGGTGAGCACCTGTGCACTAGGTGCACAGGCAGGATTAGGGAGCAGGTCATGTTGGACCTGGTTTGGGACAGTATACTGCACTGTTGTACAGTGTTAGTACATGGCCAATTGGCCACTGCAGGGAGTTGGACTTGGCAGCATGGCCAGGCAGTACAGGGGGTACTGCCCAGGTGGCTTGGCTTTGAAGGAATTTTCAAATATCCTTATGGTATAGAAATTTTCATTTGGGGCCTGTCAAGGGTGTGTGTATGTGTAGTAGAGTGGTGGCATATGTGAGTAACATAGAAGTGTGCAGGTGACAGTGAAGTTGTGAGTGTCTCTACTGCCTGCAATTTTATTTCTGTAGAATTAAACGCTATAGAATGAAACCACCGAAGAACAGTGCCATCTGCTCAAGTCACAAACGCATAAAAGTTTTCATAGCGCCTTTTTATTGCCATATGCAACTATTTATCAATATTTATGATTTATGAAATGTTGTGGGGACTGGGAGCAATCTTTCTCTGTAAATGTTTTTTTCCAAGTTTTCAAATGTTGACATGTTGTTGTGGCCTGTGGGGAGCAATATTTCTCTGTCAGAACAAATTTGCAATATAGTTATAATAAGTAAAAGGAAAGATGTCTTAATGAAGAAACATAACTGTGAAGAAATTGCAATGTAGTTAAAGTATTCTTGATTTTTATTTGAAAAGCTGATTCATATATGTCTCTGTTTCATATATAGTTCTTGACTTCTTTCCTTAGCCAAATTAATGATACTCTCCATTTTTCAATCACAAAATTTATGTCTCTGTTTATGTCTTTGTTTGATACTTATTTATGTTGGCTTGTTCAGGCACTTGACTTCTTTCCTTAGCCAAATTAATGATACTCTCCATTTTTCAATCACAAATTAATGATACACACATAAAGTTAGAGAGAGGGAGTCCAGGCACTTAGCCTTAGGCCATGTTGGCTTGTTCATTGGTTGCACAGGTATATGTGGCTTGGCCACTGCAGGGGCTACTTGGCCCCTTGGCAGCAGGGTGTTTGGGGTGCATGATGGGTTAGAGGAGAGTGTGGCATGCAGACAAGGACTTATCCACTGTAGTGCAACGCAGGTTGGATAGGGCTATAGGCTATGTATGGGTGAGCACCTGTGCACTAGGTGCACAGGCAGGATTAGGGAGCAGGTCATGTTGGACCTGGTTTGGGACAGTATACTGCACTGTTGTACAGTGTTAGTACATGGCCAATTGGCCACTGCAGGGAGTTGGACTTGGCAGCATGGCCAGGCAGTACAGGGGGTACTGCCCAGGTGGCTTGGCTTTGAAGGAATTTTCAAATATCCTTATGGTATCGAAATTTTCATTTGGGGCCTGTCAAGGGTGTGTGTATGTGTAGTAGAGTGGTGGCATATGTGAGTAACATTGAAGTGTGCAGGTGACAGTGAAGTTGTGAGTGTCTCTACTGCCTGCAATTTTATTTCTGTAGAATTAAACGCTATAGAATGAAACCACCGAAGAACAGTGCCATCTGCTCAAGTCACAAACGCATAAAAGTTTTCATAAGCGTCTATTTATTGCCATATGCCAACTATTTATCAATATTTATGATTTATGAAATGTTGTGGGGACTGGGAGCAATCTTTCTCTGTAAATGTTTTTTTTTTCCAAGTTTTCAAATGTTGACATGTTGTTGTGGCCTGTGGGGAGCAATATTTCTCTGTCGGAACAAATTTGTAATATAGTTATAATAAGTAAAAGGAAAGATGTCTTAATGAAGAAACATAACTGTGAAGAAATTGCAATGTAGTTAAAGTATTCTTGATTTTTTTTTGAAAAGCTGATTCATATATGTCTCTGTTTCATATATAGTTCTTGACTTCTTTCCTTAGCCAAATTAATGATACTCTCCATTTTTCAAATTATTGCATTGAAATGTCTACAATAACATCTACTGTGTGTTAATTGCTATGTGTTAATTTGTTTTCTTATTGTTGTAGATGGAAAAGTCAAAGAGCAGAGTATACTTAAGACCCGGACAAGCAGCCCAAATGACGTCAGCATATAAAAAGCAAAGAAATGAAAATATTGCTAGTAACCAAAAGAAATTAAATGCTTTGGGTTTGCTTCACGCTTCAAATTTATTTCCTCCATTCGAGAAGGTCACCCAAACACGTTTTGGTAAGAATAGCAAAAGAAATATGAGTGAGAGATATGGTGATGAGTATCGACCGGACCAGCATGATGATTTGCTTAGTTCATCCAGCAGCGATGATGATAATAATGTGCCTTCTAATCTTCAAATAAAAAAGGTAATATATAATATATGATCCTCGAGTGATATGTTGTGTTTAAATTATGTTACTAACAATACTTTAATATCTATGTATTTTATACTTTTAGGTCGTATACAATGGTCCTACTCGTAAATCATCACGTCTTGTTTCCACACCTGAAGATACCACTGGTGAAGGGTCCAATAACCTTCAATTGCATGTGCCTAGTCCTATGGAGTCACTAGCTAGTGGTTCGGGTAATCTAATAGATATAATCATATTAGATTTTAATGAAGTATGAAATAGAAATTTGGCCTATTTATTGTCTAGGTTAACGCTATTTTCTTTTTCATTTTGATGGGCAGGTTCACTGAAGAAAAATACACGAGGTAAGACGCGTGGTAAGGCAGTAGAGAAAATGGTACAAAAAACTGGCAAGCTTCAAGTGCCGATCCCCGCCAGGGAAATGGCTCCAGTTGGAGAAAATGCTACTCCCCTTGCAAACCAGATTGGTGTTGAAGTTCGGGCTGCTGCCCCACTTCAGGATGTTATGTATTGGGATGACATTGATGACACCCTAAAGAAGTCAATTATTCAAAGAGTTCGGGTAGTGGTGGATCTATTTACTACTTCATATAATCAAGTTTTTTTCCCATATATTGTTTATTAATAATCTTTATTATTGGGTATATGTTTGTAGGATAAATTTGAAATAAAAAATTATGATGAGGATGAAGTCGTAAGACAGGCTATTACGAAAATATGCCAGCTGAGATATAAAGATTGGAGGAGTCGCATGCATGCATATTATAAGAGTTTGATGAGGAATAGTGTTAACCCGAGAAGCAAGCCATATAAAGGCATTTCACAAGAGGATTGGGAGTACATGATCGATCGGGTTTGGACAATAAATGAAAATTTTAAGGTATATGATGCCCATTTACTGTATTCCTATGATTTGACCAAAACATAATAGCTTGTTTTGTTTTTGGTTTTCTATGCACCATTGTTTTTGGTTTTATGTTGTAGAAACGATCAGAAAAAAATGTAGTAGCACGGTCTTGTTTACCATGGAATCATTCTTGTGGGTCAAAGTCATTTGCAGCAACAATGTCTACGAAGGTGACACATTTGTTGCAATTTCTAGCTTAACTTTTATTATATATTATTTACTTATCCATATAGATAATCTAATTGTTATTTCCATGAAATTAGGCGAAGATACCTCACTTTGTAGATTTCTTTAAGGAATCTCATTGGAGTAAGAAGAAGGATGATTGGTTGGATCATAAGTGTATGGAGAAACACGTAAGTCGATCATATGTTATGTTGTGTAACAATTACTTAAAATAAAAAAGAAGTTAACATTAAGTATTTAAGTTTTGATTTACATTGCAACTGATTACGTATGTTCCTTAAAATGTCAGGGTGAGCTTGAGAATTTGCGAACTTTGTGTTCTCAGCCCGATGCAATCCCAATGTCACATGAAGAAATGTCGGTAGCAGTACTTGGAAAAAAATCGGGTTACTTGAGAGGATATGGAGTGGGTCGTAATCCCTCTAATACTAGTACAACATCATGGGAGAATGGCGAGGAAGTGATAATCCTAAGAGAGGAGTTATCATCACTTAAGGAACGTAATGAAACTCAACAACAACAACTTGAGGCACAAAATGAACAGCTTGTGATACAACAACAACAAATTAAGGCAAAAAATGAGAAACTTGAGAAGTTCCAAGCGGTGTTGTTGAGATGTGGATTACTTTCGTCAGATCAATGTGGGGAGGATTCACCTGAGGGATCCTAGGTGAGTCATTTCTATCAAACTTAATTCATCTCTTAATGCTACAGTTACCTTACTTTTCAATCTATATGCAATTTCCTTACTCTTCAAATGTGCTATTTTCTTATCTGATACTCTATTTGGCATAAGATATGATGAAAAACTTCTTTGAGATATATACCTGTTATGATTAGTTTTTTTGTCTAGAGCACCTTCTTTGAGATATATACCTGTTATTTGGCATAAGATATGGTGAAAAACTTCTTTGAGATACATAGCAAATATGGCTCTATATAAAACACAATTGGAAGTTATCCTGTTAGGGTCCAGCTCTATATAAAATATGGCTCTATATAAAACATACAAAAACTGTTATCATGTTAGGGTCCAGCTCCCTTCGTGCTTTGTTGTAAGCATCAACTGGAAATCGCTTCCTCCCGGGAACAGAAGATTAATATTTCCTTATTCCAATGCATGTTTGAAATTTATCCCATTTCAGTTCTTTGATTATCTCTAGGTTTAACCAACATTGCAAGTCGAGTAGATTTCTTATAGTTTCTATTCGTTTTCAATGTCATATAACTAGAAACCTATGTTGCATGGACACGGGGAGGTAGTGTCCATATTGTGTTGTATCTGTGTCCGTATTTGTGCAACAAGGGACTAGATATTTTATGTATTTGAAAATGGTTGTATCGTATTCGGATTGTGTCTTTATCCGTATCCATGCGACATAGATAGAAATTGAAGCATAGGGAAACTGCATGTAGTTTGTGACATATATTTAGTTTGCATATATCACAAGCAAGGTTCGAAAACTTGGTTTAGGGGTCCTTCATGTGAGTATTGGTTTTGGAAGCTTCAGGTTCGATGATTTTGAATTGTTTGGTCTCGGTAGGTTCAGACCCTTTGATTCTGTTCCATAACGGGCAGAACGTTTCAGTTTCAGCCAATACTTAAAACCTTGATCACAAGTCAACACATAGGAACTCATTCATCCAAAAACCTCTTCACTGTTGTATCCCTCTATAGCTATTAAAAGATGTGGCTCATGTAGCATGCAAATATACCATAACAAGAAGAATTCGAGAGTTGTTATTTGGACTAATAAAGTAAACTATGGTCCAGCTTCTACACTACTCTTGCTGCCTGCAGTTTTATTTAGAGACCTAAGAGTTTTAGGTCCTTGTCTCATATTTGGGTTTCTTCATCAATGTTATTTGATACTTGGCTTTAAGTTTTTTTTTTTTACTTCATAAGTGTTAACTAATACTTGGTTTCTCCATTACGCCAAACTTGAAATTCTTAATTCATTTCATTTGTCATTAACAAAAGGTGTGCATTGCAATTGGTTATACTAGCTAAGAAAAATGGATTGGAAAAGGAATTGTTAGACAGCTTAGTGTAAATGTTGCTCTAGTGCTTCACATAGTTTCCTTAACTGTACAACATATGCTGCATCTATTATATGTTACTGTTCTTGCAATGTTTTTCTTTCTTTCTTTTTTCCCAATCTTACCTTCCTTTTTAAGTACATGTTCCTGTTGCAATTCATTGGATAAACCTGACATTGTGGCAAGGATCCGTAAAGATCATTGTCATCCAATTGTCTGAGTTGATGCTGACATTGTGGCAAGGATCCGTAAAGATCATTGTTCTTTTGACATTGTGGCAACCCTTACTTGTGTGATCCCTGTCTGATCCTTCACCAGGCTTCGCAAATTGGACTACTTAGTTACATTAATGAAACCTGTATTGTGTGATCCATGTTGAAACATGGTGCATATTACAAGGAATTGTATGTATAATTGTCAACATCAGCCAAATTTTGGCAAAGAAGCATGTAGAGACACATTGACAAAAGCTAAGAACTGCAATTTTGGCAAAGAAACATGTGTGATCCATGTTAAAATTACTTTCTTTTGGTATATATATATATATATATATATATATATATATATATATATATATATATATATTTTGTTTTACTTATATTTTTTTTGTTTTTTGTTTTGTTTGCAGGATCAAATAGACACATTGACAAAAGCTAATTTTGGGGGAAGGCATTCATATCATGAGATCTACTGTAGCTAGGCTATTTTTTGGGGAAGTCAATCAAATATTCATGTGTTATGTCTACATTATAATTGTCTAATTTGAATACAGTACGTTTGTGAAATACATTTTTTTACTATATGGGCACTTGAAGTTGTTAAAATATTGTATTATGGATTATTTTGTAAAGAGATGTTTAAAGACATTATATTAGATTCATGTTTTGTTCATGTAACTTGTTGCTCTTTGTTCTCAAGTTCTTTGAATAATTTTTTAATGTTTTAAAGTTATTTTCAAAACAATTTCTTTAAATTTATCTTGGAAAATATAAGCAAAAATAAAAATTAATGTACAAAATATGAATTAGCTTTTGTGAAAACAAAATGTACAGCAAAAAATGTATTTATATTTGGATACATTAGCTTTGGTGACATCAAATTGTGTAGCCAGAAGTGTATTTATATTTGGCTATGTTAGCTTTTGCGACATCAAATTGTGTAGCAAAAAATATTTTCTATAATAAGTAAAATAAAAAAATTAGGCTTTTGGTGACATGTGTCATGTTGCCAATGTATGACCTTTCTGCGACACACAAGGCACATGTCGCCAAAGGTTTTTTTAGAATCTGAAATATGTTATGTCGCCAAAAGGTACTACATTCTGCGACATGTTGATTTCATGTCGCCAACGACTTTCCCAGACAAGGCTACCGCGACATATGTGCGACATAGCCAAATATGTCGCAGAAACCCTTTGGCGACATAAATATAACGTTTCGCAACATATTGCTTATGTTGCTGAAAATGCATTTTTTTGTAGTGAGGGCTTGGATACGAGATTTGATGGCATTGAAGGACGACCGACCCCATCTATGGAGTTTCCTCATGGTATAATGTAATTTGTCCATGAAGTTAGCATCAGGGATAGATTTTGCCGCCAACCAAGAGGAAGGCAGAGTATCTGTGTAATCCTCATTTTTGATCCAGTAGCTTTCGAAACGAAGGGGCCGCTTTCTTCTCGGAGTACGGTTACCACTGTTGAGCAGGATAGGAGCATGGTCACTGTTATATCTGGGGAGAGTATGAACAGTAGAGTTAGGGAACTTACTGCACCATTCGCCAGTCGCAAGAGCTCGATCCAATCTTTCTTTAATAAGATGAGATAAATTTCGACCATTAGACCAAGTGAAAGCCGGACCTACCCATCCAAGATCAATGAGCCCGCAATAATCAATCATCTGCAGGAAAGAGGAGTTCGATTGCCTGTCGAAGCCGCGGCCTCCAAATTTATCCTCAGTAATTGTGATGGCGTTAAAGTCACCAATGCAACACCAAGGGACTGTGAATAAAGCAGAGTGAGTCTTAATAGACTCCCAGAGCAGAGGCCGATCTTTTTTTCGTGGGCATCCTTAAACACAGAGGAGATTCCAGATTGGAGTGTCATCATCACCTCTAACAGAGAGAATGATTAGATTGGGAGAAGAGAAAGAGACTGAGGCATTGATACCATCAGTCCAGCCTAGTCAGAGTCCTCCTGATCGGCCAGTCGGGGGAACGGAGTGAGTATTTGGGAATCCTAAAGAAGGTAGAATTTGGGAGGAGTATTGTGGTGGGGAGAGAGTTTCAGAAAGGAAAAAGACAGAGGGGTGGGTTGCGGAGAGGAATGAGCGAAGCGTTTGAACTGTCATGGCATTCCTCAGACCACGACAGTTCCAGGAAAATACTAACATTTATTAAGCGTCTGATGATCGACAGCCGTCGTACCTGTAGTGTCTTGGGGAAGGATGAGCAGAGGATCATCCAATCGCTTTGCAGCTCTGGGATTATTGCTAGCAGGGAGGAGACACTTTCTCGACATCATAGTGGGTGCTGTGGGGGAGTAGGGATGGCCTGACTCATACGAGCCCTTCGCTTCCAAGTCAGTTTGCGGGGAGGAATAGCCTTCGTCGGGGAGGGAGTAGGCGAGGGGGGAAGTTCGATGATGGGATTGTTGTTACTGGAGGTCGGAAAGCATGATATAGGATCAATGCATGGTGATGACAGGATGGGCGGAGCAGTAGCAGAGTATGGAATGAGGTTGTAAGAGTGGGGCCCACAAGATGACTCCACACAGGAGTCAAGGAGAATCTCGTTTGAAGAGGGTGTAAGCCCCTGTTTTTCAAAATTCATTTTTGATTAGTGTTAATTAATTTTTAGTGACAAATTAGCCTTAAAATAATTATTTATATTTTTAGGAATTTTTCTAGAATTTTTAAATGATTTTTAAATAAGTTTTATATATTAAAAATATCAATTTGTAATTTATTTAAATGTTTTAATATCATTTTGCAATTATTAGAATTATTTTAATATCAATATGCAATTTGTTGAATTGTTATTATAGCAGTTTGTAATTTAGGAATTGTTTTATTTCTGTTATGCAAATTTCTATTTGCATTTAGACACAGTAGGGACTAATTTGTAAATCCTAAATTCCTAAGGACCTAAGTGCTAATTTCCTACCCACCCCCCTGCCCGACGACCGACGGCTGACCGGCGACTGCCCCCGCCATTTCCGGCCAGCGCACAGCTCCCCGACCGCCTCAAATTGCCTATAAATATCCCCCTCTCTCCTCCCGACCTAGCTACCACCTCCACGACCACCGACGACCGCCACAGCCCCCCGCTCTTCCACAAAACCCTAGATCTAACCCTAACTCCGGCGAGACCCCCAGCGCCGCCCCTACGCCGAGCATCACCGCCCGCAACCACCACCGATAGGTTCGTCGCGCTGAGCCGCGCCCAGCGCCACCCGACCGCCCTGACCACGACGCCTCCTCCGCCCGGTCGCCACCCCAACAGCAGCCCATCTCCGGACACGTATGTGTCAGTCGTATTTTCGTATCCCATTTGCGTCTCGTTTTCGTGTGGACGACTCGCCAGGACACGTACAGCCTTTGGGTAAACGAGGACACGGCCGATTCAGTCCGTGCGTGTCGTGCGTAGCACGGACACGAGAAATCCTGTGTCCTTAACTGTCTGGACACAGGACAGTTTATATTTTATTTTTATTTTATGTATAAACTACCTAACCTAAATAAAATTAACGCAACCCTTTCCCTAACACAACTGATGGGCTGACCCCTGGCCACCATCCTAATCTAAACCCCCCCCCCCCCCCCCCCGTGCGCTCTGTTGGCTCGGGTTCGAGCCTTTCTGTTTCCTTTCCCTTTCTTTTCCTTTCCTTTTTTTTTCTTTTTATTATATATATTTATATATATATATGTACATATATATATTGTTATATATATATGTATTATTCTATATACTATAATTTTGTATATATATATTTAATGTTTATATATATATATATATTATATATATATATATATCTATATATATATATATATAGATATAGATATAGATATATATATATATATATTATATATTAATATATTATAATATAGACTTCATTATTTATGTATATATATATATAATATATTATATATATATATATATATATATATTATATATATATATATATATATATATATATATATATGTATTATGTATACATATATATTTATGTATATATATTTCCTTATGTATATATATTATTATATATACTATTATATATATGTATACATTAATTTTGTATATATATATATATATATATATATATATATATATATATATATATATATATATATATATATATATATATATATATATGTTATATAGATAAGTATTTTCTTATATGTATGTATATATACATATATTTGTATATATATATATATATATATATATATATATATATATATATATATATATATATATATATATATATATATATATATATATAATATAGTTGAGCATTTTCCTATATATATAAATATCCCTATATTTATATATATATATATATATATATATATATATATATATATATATATATATATATATATATATATATATATATATATATATATATATATATATATATTATTTCCTATATGTATTTTACTTAGCTTAGTGTAAATTATTTATATAAAATAATGTTCATACTTTTATAGTTACTATGTAAAACTTTACCTTATTAAAATAATAATATTTATTTTGATTATTACCAAATGGTATTTTTATTATATTTAAATTACTGCAACCATTTGGTGTCCAAGCCTAGCATGGGTAATTGGGCTCAAATGTGTTTTCACACATTCAAGACCTGTACAAGTCATATTGGACTTGATTCATGGCCTTGGGTCCTGTATTTGAACTTTGGTTCAAATTATATACATGGACAAAATATGCAGATAATTAATTATTGTGTGCATTGCTGTTTTGATTTTCTAAAAATACTTAAAGTACTGCTAAAATTATGGAAAAATAGTTTTTAGATACTATGTTAAGTTGGCTAATTTAGTATAATTTTTGTAGTATTTAATTTACTGTTTTGCCACTAGTTTGGCATATGAAACCAAAACTCATTTTCTGTATACTTAGGAAAACTGATTTTTATAAAATACTTGTACTGGTTAATAAATTTCAGAAAAATTATAATAAATTTCTATGATTAACAAGGATCACTTTAGTACTTTACTTTAAGAAAAACTAGACTTTTTGCCTATCTCTAAAATTGTTAGAACACAATGATCTTTTGATTTATTTATTGATTAATTACGACTTGTAGCTTTTTGTGTTATTTGGAGTTTTAGTCATGTTGAACCCCATCCCTCATTAGTGTAAAGACCCTAGAAAGTTAGTTAACATAGTGTGTCACCCCACATTGGTCTCCTATGCCAAGTCATCATTTTGGCTAGGTGCCCAGTCACAAGTCGTGTCGCACCAGTTAGTGTTCTAGTATTTTAGCTTAGTGTAAAAGCTAAGTTATTGTATTTATTTCTACAGTGACGAGTTACTGGACATCCATAGCATTGTTATCGCAGCTTGTTTTGTTTTGCTTTGCTAGAGGCAAGTACTTTCTACGAACTTTACATGTTGTTACATAAATGAACTGCAAAACCCACCATGTTAAATGCTGATCCTTGGGGTAGCAAGTTAAAACGTCACATGTTGTACTTTCCATTACTACCATGCTTAGAACAGCCTTGATGTATCTCTCACATGATTAGGATATGGGTTATGGGGAAACTGTTAGTAGCGTACGTGATCATGCCCCTTACTCGTACGTACGTACCGAGCAAGGTTGATATTTTATGTATACCTTGTCGTAGGCGCACCAGCTGTATTTGTACGTATGTACATCTATCGCTTGTTTTACTTGTACGTATGTATATTTTATTTACATTGTACCTTGGTACATTGTACATCTATTGACCGATCACGTACTTGCTACAGTTTTAAACATTACATATACATCTGTCTCTATGACATATGTGTCCTTTCCATGATAGATTGAGTGATGCCATGCTTTCCAGTTATTCTTCTCACGTTCATTTCCATGTTTCATATGCTAGTTTGCTAGATTTAGTACTTGCTCCCGTCCTGACAGGATAACGTTGTAGGTGTCCTTACTGAGAAGGAGTTACTCTGCGACACATATTATGGGATTACTGCCGAGGACTCGGCTCTGCTTTACGAGGATGTTCCTGCGGGGAACCTCGCCTAGTTATCTTTTGTTTACTTAGACTTTTGAGAGTAGACATGTATTAGACTATATCATTTTGTAACTGGACATGTATCCAGTTTTACTTTACAGTTCACTTGTACTTGGACATTTTACTATATACGATGACTTTTGTGTTTGGAGCATTTATGATTCTTCTTCACTTATAGAACTGTTAGTACATTTAGTCTTATCCTGTTGTCTTTAGAACAGCTTACTACGTTTTATCTCAACGTAGGCTGGGCATGACTCGGCCTGGCCCAACAATTTGGGTAGCGGATCGTGACAGAGGGGGACCTGCACCACAAATCGGTCTCCGAGTTTTCATTTTCCACATGGTCACTGTCCATAAGATCTGGAGCAATGTCAACTATAGCGTTCATTTGGGGTATGTTTGTAAAGCCAGATGTAGAGAGAAAACTGACAAGTGGAGGGATAGAGAAAATCACATGGGGAGTCAATCTTGCAGATACATCAGGAGAAGGAACTCCTATGTTTATCACTGCAAGAGGAAGATCATCTTGGGGGTTGGAACCTCTCAGATGGGGGGGTGTACTTAACAGCCTGAAGAGTAAGGATTGGGTGGTGGCCAGAATCATGAACCACTTCTGTCATAGAGTGAAGAGGTATATGGGATGGCTGATCCCTGATTGGATTTGAAGGAGAGGCCTCTGCTCTGGATCCTCTTGAGGTGTCTTCCCGGGGAGTGGGTGCAGTAGCAACTCCTCCATCCTCCATAAATCGACGATCCAGTAGGCGATGTTGGATAGCCCTGTAGTCTTCTTCTTTAATCCTAGGTTGTAGCAAGACCGCAATCCTATCCTTCTCTACTAATGACCAGTCCTCCCTAATAAGAGATTGGAAAGACTTTCTTTCCGTGTAGGCATTAATGGAATGTCCAACCTTAGCGCAGAAGACGCACAACCTAGGCAGACGTTCATATTTGATTATGACCGATCCCATCGATTGCCCATCAATCAAAGTAGAAATAGCTTTCTTCAGGGACCTCGTAATATCAATAAGGATTTTAATTCTAGCAAAAGTTTTCCACTTAGCTTCATCTGCCATGGAGCATTGCCTAGGGAAGCCAATCCTTCTGCAATCCTGGTGACTGCCTTACGATTCAAGAATTTCGGGGGCAATCGGTGGAGTTGGATCCAGAAGTCGGCAAACTGGAATCGATACTCTTTCGGGAGTTTCCCTGGATCGCATTGTTCAATAGCTAAGAGATCATCATTAATGCTCCATGGCACATCCAGGAATACCCGATCCACCACCGCCGGAGATTCCAGACGCACCAGAAAGGTTCCAGCGTCTAGATCCAGATCCGAGACCTGGACTTGCTCAGATGTTTTCCATAACTTTTGTAGGATAGAGCCCAATGAGATACTCGTGAATCGACGAGGAGAGAAAGGTTTGATGGCAATGGTGGAAGCCCAATGATCGGCCACCAGACTCTCTCTTGCTGAGAGAGAGATGGCAGTCGCTGGACCTTGAAGGCTGAAGAGGCCCGCCAGTTGTTCTACAACATCTCTGTATGAGGCCATGGGAGAGGGGGGGAAGAGGTGATAGATCAGCGTGGCGGTGGATAAGGGAGGGAGAGAGCAGCGGAGCACGGAGGGTCTGTTAGAAAGGGGCGACACAAACCCTAGGGGTTGGAGAAATCGCCAGGGAGAACAACCCTAGGGGTTGGAAAATTTAGATTTAATGTATAGATGTTCGTTTGTAATCTATGATGGAATATTTAACCTACAAATATTTTACCTAGATTTGGTTGGAACGAAAGATTTAAAGATAATATTTAGTCTAAACTATTTAAATATTTATTTAATTCCTACAAGTATTTAACGTAGATAATTTGGTTGGAATAAAAGATTTATTTAGTCTAAACAATTTAAATATAATATATACATATTTGATTTTCTACAAATATTTGACCTAGATTTGGTTGCAATAAAGATGTAGAAATAATATTTAGTCTAAAAGGTTTAAATATAATATTTAATCTATATTGAAATATTTGACTTCCTAGAAATATACGACCTAGATTTGGTTTGAATAAAAGATTTAAAGTTAATATTTTTTAAAAACATTTAAATATATTCTATGATGGAATATTTAATTTTTTTAATGAATAATTAGATTTGGTTAATAAAAGATTTATAGATATCATTTGATCTATCTAAAGTCAGCCTAATTCGTCGCTTCTTGTATATATATTTGTACCTAGGGTTTTATTTTTCTTTCTTCTTCCTTGCCTCTCTTTTGAGATTAAACCCTAGAAGACTTGTAATGATTGCTTGTGCGTACAAAGACCAACAAGAGGTGAATTGGAGATTGTCTCCATTAGGATTCGCATCCCCACTGCAAGTACATCATGCTCACGAAGGAGATTTCAGTCTCGTTTCCTATTTTCGTGATTTAGATTGTTGTTTGTCTCCGGCTTTATGAAGTAATAGCAGGCCATTGGGAGTACTTTCATGGTAGAGCTCATCTCTTTGATTTGTAGGTTCTACTTTGTCGATAAATTGTAATTGTGGTCAATTTGATGTAAGTTAACCTAAAATTTCATTAAGAACCCTACACAAGTGCATACACACCTAAATAACTCATAGAATATTGTTAAATTTGATAAACACAACTCTGATCGAAGTCGGATTGAAAAAGCCATGTGATTCGAACACAAAACGGTGAGATATAAAGATCACTGGTATTAGAGCCAGCAGTATACCGCTAGTATACCCCTGGTCCTGATATAAGTGTTGTGCGGTTCTATTTCTTGTCGTGTATGACACGAATTATTGTGCCATTTTTGCTGACTTATTCAAGATCTAAATAATACTAACCAATTATCAATTAATTTGGTTAATTACTAGTATTTGACTTTGTTTGAGTTTTTATGAGTTTGTTCTCATTAGATGTAAATTTTGCGATACTTAAAAAACATACATGTAATAGTTAGAAAAAAAATAGATTTGATTTCGCATTGTAACATTGATTGTATTGTCGTTAACTCATGCTTGTGTCTGCTTTTGTATATGACTTGTATGTAGATCGTGTGCTATATAGTATTCTTGTATATTATGAATCTAACACGACTAAACGGGACTATTCCCATACATATATAGGTGTGTCGTGATATTGATATCTATATGTATCTTACACATTACTCGTATGCATGGGGCCTAATTCCTCTACTTGCATATGTGCTTTGCCATTACATGACTCCGACACGTCTGCACGTGACCTTATTCCCTTTCTTCCAGAAATGTCTGATATATTATCTATATATGAATCTGACACGCTTACACGGACCCGTATTATAGTATAATATATGATTGATTTGTGACTTTCTTGTAGCTCATGGTTTTTTCGGGCCGGTCCGGGCCGGCCCACGGTCCAAAGGCTGCGGGCCTGACCGGGTTCGGGCCGGTCCAGGACCGGCCCAGTGTTAATTGCGGTCCGGGCTAAGTCCGGCCCGGTTTTGCTGCTCTGGACCCAGCCCGGCCCAGTGGACCGGACACAATTAGGGTCGGTCCGGGCTGAACCGGACCACGGGCCGGTCCGGGCCTTGGGCGGTTCGGGCCGGTTCAGGCCGGGTTAACCGGACCGGCCCGGTTTTTTTGAATTTTTTTTTTTTTTTTACAGTTTTTTTTTTTAATTTGGCTTTTTAATCATTTTCTTTTGTATTTTAATTTTAAAAATTTGTAACTTAAATGTTTATAAAATGTTTATACAAAATATTTATAAAATGTTTATAATTTTATGTTTATACAAATGTTTATAAAATGTTTATAAAATGTTTATACAAAATATGTTTATAAAATGTTTATAAAATGTTTTCTTTTTAATACAAATGTTTATAAAATGTTTATACAAAATATGTATATAAATGTTTATATTTAGTAATAGTTTGTAATACAAATGTTTATACAAATATATACAAATGTTTATACAAAAATGTTTATACAAATATTACAAATGTTTATAAAAATTTATAAAAATTTAAAAAAAAATTTCTCCCTCTTCCTTTATCCGGGCTTGGGACCGGCAAATGCTTGTTTGGCATAGGCGGAGTTAAAAAATATTTTTTTTTTAAGTAAAAAATAGTTTTTGAAAGTATAAGTTACAAAATTTGAATAGTATAAGTTAAAATTAAAATTTTGAATAGTATAAGTAAAAAAAATAGTTTTTGAAAGTATAAGTTAAAATTGAAATGTATAAGTTTAAATGTACATACCTAATACTTTGCACCGTAGCCTCATTGTTGTTCGCCTTCATGCAATGAAAGCGATTCCAAATCCAGCTCGTGGATGTCATGATCTTCTTCATCTTTCTGGTTTTGTGTTCTTTTATCGGCATTCATCCAATCTTGTACGCACACGATTGCTTCCAAAATATCGGGCTTCAAGCGGCTCCTCCTATCGCTCAACATCCTCGAACTTGTACTAAAACAGGACTCCGATGCTACCGTCGACACCGGAACCATCAGTAGATCACGTGCTATGTTAGAAAGCACAGGAAATCTCTTGTCGTATCTCTTCCACCATTCTAAAACGGCGAAGTGATCTGGAGTCTCATCTTCGTCTTGATAAGAGTTAAGGTAAGCAGACAACTCTTGAGTAGGTTGGGAAGATTGCTTTTGTTTCTTTCTTTGTAGTATGCGACCGACTGCTGATAGCTTAGACGCCAAGCCGGAGCTACTACTAGCCCCCCCTGAGTTGGTCGGGTCGACGTTGCTCCTTCTTCGTACAGTATAACTAACATGTCCAAAGCCACTTTAACTTCTGCCTTCATGTCAGTAACGTCTATACCCATATATTCTCCATATCCATCTAATAAAACCTCTACGCCATCCAATTTGATTGTAGGATCAAACATGGAAGCCAAACAATATAAAAGAGGTACTTCACCCCAATATTTTCTGAATTTGGCTTCCATATTTCTCACCGCAATTTCAAATTTTGGATAATCTCTATATTTAGAAAATAAATAAGACATATTACAAAGTTCACGTAAAGCTAAGCAAGATGTGGGATAATAAACACCAGAAAGAGTTAATGTAGCATTGTAAAAAACTTCTAAAAATTCACAAACACTTTCAGCTGCTACCCAATCATCATCAGTAACCTGATAGTCAAAGGTGACATCCGAAGTACAATAATATGTAATAGCACTCTTAAAAGGAATTGCAGATTTCAACATCAAGTAGGTGGAGTTCCACCTAGTTGGTATATCCTTAACAAATCTTCTAAAAGTCATACCAAAATGTGCGCAAGTGCATGCAAAACTTTGTTGTCTACTTGGAGACGAGTTTAGGTGGAGCAAGCATTGTCGCAGAGTGTCTAAATGGGGTTCAAAAAATTTTAAACATTCTTTAACAACTAAGTTAATTATATGGCAAGCACACCTAACATGCATAAGTCTACCTTCTAAAATAGGCTTAAAAATTACTGACAAAGAAGACATAGCAGCATTGTTGTTTGATGCATTGTCCAAAGAGACAGAAAAATTTTTAGCGTGAATATCATATTCACGCACGTGTCTTGAAATCTCACTTGAAATTACAGTGCCCGTGTGTGGACATTCTATAAGTTTAAGACAGATGATGCGTTTTTGCAACATCCATTGTGCATCTATATAGTGTGCAGTAATACAAATATAAGCATAACTCCATTTAGTAGTCCAAATATCAGAAGTAATAGCTAACTTACTAATATTTTCAAAATCCGCTTTCAAAGCGGCTTTCTGCTCGTTAAAGAGACGAATGGCCTCCTTTCGAGCTTGTTGCCTACTCACTTTAGTAAAGGAGGGGTTTAGAGAAAGTGATACATAATCTCGTAAAGATTCGCTTTCACCCGTCGTGAAAGGAAGTTCGTCACGAATAATATGTTTAGTTAATTCGGTTTTATGCCGAGCAGCTGAGTAAGTAAAGTTACCAATTGAAGAACCGGTGGCGCCGAAGCTTATTTGGGTTTGGGACGCTTGAAATGTGTCCTTCCCGTAGCAAGTGTCGTAGTGTCTGGATATGGTCCCGGTGCCACCGCCCTTCTTCCATGCGTACTGGTTGCAACATTTCTTGCATTGCGCCTTGTACGGTTTCGGTTCACCCTTGGCATCTAAAACAAACGAACCATCAGGATTAGTTTCAAAAATCAAAGTAAAATAATCCCAATACTTAGACCTTTTTTTTCTTTTCAGGACGTTGGGTTGTACTAGCTACTTCCGGAGGAGATGGTTGGCACCCCTCCGGAATCGGATTAGTGGCTACTTGCTCAGGTGGAATTTCAGTACCGTCAAAAAAATTATTAAAATATTGGAAAGTCTGTCCAGCAAGATCAGGTTGATTTGAACCTTCACCAGCCATATATAAAATAAAATAAAGTAAACTACGTTAGAAGAAAGTAAGGGATTGAGAGGAAGATCGGGAAGCCGTAGAGCCGGAATGGAGTTGGGAGGAAGATCGGGAAGCCGTAGAGCACCGGGGAGGGAAAGCAGTAGAGCACCAGAGCACCGGGGAGGGAAAGCAGTAGAGCACCAGAGCACCGTAGAGAAATGTAGAGAATTTGTGAGGAATGACTTGTGTTTGAAAAATAGAATTTTTGGCCTATTTATAGGAATTTTTTGGGGTTATTTTGGTAATTTTATGCCAAAAATGACCAAATACCCCTCCCAACGTTTTAATAACGGCTATATGGGAGGGGTATTTTGGTAAAAGAAACAACCCCCTCCCCCCCCCAACGGTCAAATCTGAAAAAAAATAATATAAAAAAAATTCAAATCCGCCAACGGTCGGCTGGACCGGTCCAACCGGGCCTATTTTTTCAAAAAAAAAAAAAAAAATCAGCGGTCCGGGCCGGGCCGGGCCGGGCTCGGGCTGGGGGGGGGGGGGGGGGGGGGGGGGAGGCCCGACCCGAACCGGTTGGGAGTGGGGGGCCGGGCAGGTTCGGTCCAGCAGCAGGCCGGTCCGAGCTTTTAGGGGGGCGGGCCGGTCCGGTCCACGGGCGGGCCCGGGCTAGACCGGCCCAATGAACACCATGACTTGTAGCGTGTGTTTGTTTGTATCATAGTATAGACTTACTTTTCGGTCTATTTACTTTCAAGGGGTTATGTTGGTAATGCTTGCTCCTTTGAAGGAATTGTTATCATTTTTATTTTTTTCAAGTTCAATCAGGGATGGTTCCTTGGTACAACACGATGTCTCATGCACTCTTTTAGGTCATTTTGTTGCATTTTCAATTGTTGTTTGTGCCTTTTGTTTTGTTTGCTGGTTTTGTCTCCTTAGTAAGCATAGCTTTGTGGTGCTTTGCTATCAGGGAATTAACTCCTCTTCTTTTGCTTGGCTAGATCTCGTAGTAATGCCTGAAGATCTTCTGTCATTTCAGCTCAATGGTCCTTACTTGCATAGTCGAGGCTTAGAAATAGCATGAGTATGGGTCCCCATTCTCTGATCACTGATCTTTATCTTTTCGTTTCTTTACCGCACTATCATATATAGAGCATGTGTTAGCCCTAGTTTTCTGGAGCATGTTCCTAGTCTATTTGGACTCCATAGTTATTTGTACTAGATCACAACTAGCTTAATGTTCGACTAATTTCTTTGACTACTATTCTACTTAGCTATGCTAGTTTCTTATCATTGATGTTACATTTGGAACGCCTTATGATATGTCTCTGTATGATACTCTTTCTACTTTGTGATTTTATGGATTTAGAATTTGATCTTATAGACCAATAGGAAGATTATATGATTGCTAGTTACCCTCCAAGCCTACTGTACATCCCTGATCATATATTGCGTACTAGAATATTCTGAATGCATAGCTGGCATATGTCTGTCCGTTCTCCAGTGTTCTGGTTCTGGGATGTGACTTTATATTTGGAGATCAACAATATTTTATTGGCTTAATTGCACTTTGCTACCCTCAACTATTCCGCTTTTTCAACTTGATACCATAAACTTTTTTTCGTAACAAATTGGTACCTCAACTATTATTTTTTTCCAACTTGATACCTAATTTTTCAAATATTCCGAAAATGCCCTTCCCTCTTCCTTCCCTCCACCCCCTTCCCCACTCCGGCCACCCCCCCTGCTAGCTCTGGCCGCCCCACCCCCCCCCCCCCCCCCCGCCCCCCACCCCCCCCTGCTAGCTTCGGCCACCCCCTGCCCCGCCTCCCGCCCCGCCCTCCCTCCCCAGCCCCCCTCCTCCCGTGCTGCCGCGGCCTAGGGGAGAGCGGGGGCGGGCGGGCGGCCGGAGCGAGCGGGGGGGGGGGGGGGGGGGGGGGGTGGGGTGGGGGGCGGGGGGGGGGGGGGGTGGCGGAGCTAGCAGGGGGGGGGGGGGGGGGGGGGCGGCCGGAGCGTGCAGGGGGGGAGGGTTAGGGGTAGGGGTAGGGGCATTTTAGTCCAAAATAACATCTGGGTACCAAATTGTTACAAAAAATAGTTTAGGGTACAAAGTTGAAAAATGGTAATAGTTGAGGGTAGCAAAGTGCAATTAAGCCTATTTTATTTAACACAATAATAGTATAACAATATAATGAAGGCTAAATTATCCTGGTGGCACCCCAATTATAACGTTTGAAAAAATTTGCACCTTAACTTTTTCACTGTTTGATATTAGCACTCAAACTTTATAAAGTCTTTTGAAGAACCTTGCTTCAATTTTGAAGCACATTGGGACAACTTCAAAAAAAATCTGACAATACAAGTATTTAAATTACGCTTTTGTACTACAAGATAAAATTTTAAAGTGGTCTCAATGTACTTCAAAATTAATGAAATATACTTCAAAAGAGTAATTTAGGAAGTTAGGGTGCCAAAATTTAGTAGTGAAAAGTTAAAGTGTCAAGAACGTCCAAACTCTATAATTTGGGGGTCATTAGCATAATTTAGGCTATGCAAAGAAAAACTTCTGATCGAGTATTATAAATTGGCCAACATGCTCGAGAAGTTATACAATTATATCAAATAATTTGGTTCAGGAAATAGCTTGGCGATTAGCAAGTAAAATATTACCAGCTTATCTCTTATGAAGTGGTTGATTACAAGGTTAACAATTAGTAGAGTCAAGTCTTCTTGTGACGTAGAACTGATCTCATGGGCGTGACACGTCTAGAATTATTAAGTAATGTTGCTTACAATTTTAAGCAATAGGTAAGAAGATGAAGAATGGACAAGCAACCACTTTAGCAGACAGTAGAAATTTGCTATAAAAAAGAAGATTTCTTGAAATTGGATCAGTTGCAATCTATGCTATAGGGACATTTACTACACGACAAGACAACGACACGTACACGGACATGGTGCATTCTTTTGGTGTATCTAGTGTATTTTGGAATGATCATGAACAGCCTAGTAGGTATCCGTGGAGTGTCCGATCCGTGTTTGACATGATATGACCACATTTTTGAGTGTCCATCCTTCCTAGCTTGCAAGAAATACAAGTAAAAAGAAGAAAAACAGGCACCCTGACAATTGATAGGGAACAACAAGAGTTCTCATTAATAAAAAAAAAAAATTGTGTGTGCTAGGTAGGGTTTCGAACTTATGTGAAAAAATTTCGGAGTGCGACGAGTGTCACCCGTGTGTCGGAGAAATTCGGAGAGTACGACGAGTGCCATTTGGAATATCGAAAAAATTCGGGGTATCGAAGCAGAAGGTGTTGTCCTAGGCCCAGCTGAGTTCGGTCTGAACTCGGTCTACCGTCGAGTTCGGTCCCTAGGGGGACAACACGTTTGCTCGATCTACTGGCTCGAAAACTCCGAACTCAGACTTATAAGAGGACTTTGTTTTCGGATAATCATTTCTCGTCGTCTTCATTCTTCGTGAGTCTGTAATCTATGTTCTGTTCCAAGAAGTTAGAGTGATCCGGTTTGGATTGGTAAGAAGCTTGTAAGGAGTCGGTGTATTTCTTATTCCGCTAGTGGAGACTTTTCAAGGTTGGACACTGATCGTCCGTGGTTTTTTCCATCTGAATTTTATCGTAAAAATTGTTTGTGTCTACGTTTGGCTATTTATGATTTTGACAATTTAGATTTTGCATTTTTGTTCGGTTCTTTGGTAGCTCTTTGATTTTTGGGGAATGGTTTTCCATTTCATTCCCAACAGAGATGAAAGAATGGATGAATGTATTTGTGGCAAAAGTCATTGTATGAATGCAGGTTGTAAACTGTCCAAGAAGGTCACATGGTACGCTCTCGTGAGGGTGTATATGTGGAGAGGATTTGAACCTGCATGATGAGGTTGATATAGCAACGGCATATTTTGAGGTTTGTTTCTAAGCATGTATAAATTCCTTACTCTTTTAAAGTTAACGAATAGGAAGTCAGCATATGATAATATGTCAAGGCATACTCATCAGCAAAAGCCAATATATGACTTGGTTCCTAAGCACACCAGACTCCTTGCCTAAATGAACCATGGATTAGTCTTGCACAACCTCATTGCGAAAATATCCTTCAATATTAGTGGAGATCACCCCGGATTCCATTGAAAAACCTTGACAGAACAAGAACACCAACTGGCTATTCCTTTAGGAGGGAACCTAAAATAATAAGTGTGTATCAATGAAATGAGGTCCCCTAAAAATACAAAGTGCTTTTATTGCCATAAAAATGACCTTCTCTTTTGATTAAAAAAGGATGAGGTATATCCCAGCAAAACTATCTTCATATCAGAAAGTTTATAGTTATACACATTTTGTTACAAAAATTGCCAAACATAATTAAATACTGAAAATAAACCTAGCTATCTATATTTTTCATCCAAACTTAACAATATATTTTTCTTTATTGATTCCTACAAATGACACTCACTGTGTGGATACACTATTCAGTCTCAAATTCATATTTTGTACATGCCCTCAGTTAGCACAATATAACAAATCCTATGGCTCCCCTAATACTGTCATGAACCTCTATAGCAATTAATATTGTGCGAATTCCTTTATTCTTTTTCATTCAACGAGGAAATAAAGAATTTAAGGCTTAAATCACATGTTCTATCCGACTTCACTGCTTACCGGTTACCATCAAACAAGGCAAATAATGATATCTATACCAACAAAAGGATCATGATAAGGTACAGGTTGGAACAATATTGATTAACACTTAACATATGTTAATGGTCATGTATATTGGTACATTGATTAGAGAAAGATTCATAATCAAGGTTCTTACGACACTATTGATCTCCTGTCGATACATGTCTATAATAATATTTTCAGAAGCGACATGGTCTGATTATTACTTCAGAAAGCTTGACTCATCTGAAAGAGTTCACTTTGCTTAATCAGAATCCATGGAGAAATTAATCTTGAATATTCTAATGCAGCAATTATCAGTCTGATGTAAAGAACTGTCGCATTTACTTGTGTTTAGTAGAAACCTTACCTAGCTAGCTAGTATAAGAAAAGTTAAAGATGTAACATATAACCTATTACATTATTTATATTAATATCATATACGAATATATATAGTATTATATATACTAGGACATATGTCTATACTTCCATACTTCAATTAACATCGGGATCGATTGAACTTGAACTAATTTTTTAAAAGGATATATGCAGACCAAACCCCAAATGGACGTGACCCCTTTTTGTCCTTCTACTGTCTCCCATCTCCAAATTATTGAAATTTATGTTTTGAATCTGTCTCATGTGTTGGGAAAGAAACGCGGAAACCTTTCCCCAAACCGAAGAGTACCTGCGAGAGGACCGAGCAATACAACGCACGAACCCAAAAATAGCCACACAAAAACAATCACGCAGACACAGAGAATTTTTGACGTGGAAACCCTTGCGGGAAAAAACCACGGGACGATCGGAGTCCAACCCTGAGAAGCCTCCACTAATGGAATAGAAGAATTACACCCTCTACAAACTCCTCCCGATCCAAATCGGATCCTCACAACACTCAGAGATAAGAACAATGATTACAAGGCTACGAAGAGCGAGAACGACGAGTAGAGATTACCCGAAACACGATCTCCTTCGAAAACGACCTTCAATCCTCCGCCTTCTTCTCCGAAGTTGCAATGGCACTCTTGCCTCCTTCTCTCTCCAAAAGTTGTGTTTACTTGCGATAATGAGTTAGGGTTGAGAAAACTCAATATATCTCCCTAATCCCGCAACCAACCTGGACCGTTGGATTAGATCCAATGATGAAAACTCATCCAGAAATCCGCTTCAGCCCCCGACGACACAGAGTTCGGCCAGAACTCTGTGTGGGGCAACCAGCACCTACTGGCCAAACCCTGGAACGGCCAGACCGAGTTCGGCCCGAACTCGCCATGGGACCGAGTTCGGCCCGAACTCGGATCCCCTGCTTCCAGCAGCTCCAGCAGCAACAGCAGCAACTTCGTCGCCTACTTCCCGAGCTTCTCCGACATCGGACGGCGCTCGTCGCACTCCGGGGTCTTCTCCACATAGGTTGGGAACCCCTCCCACTCCAACAAATCTCCCCCTTCACAACTATGGGGAGGACGTCGTCATCCCGACGACCTGCCTGCAGTACTCAAACTTCCCCCTTGGTAGAATCTTCGTGAACATATCAGCTCCGTTGTCGTCTGTATGCACCTTCTCAAGCTCCGCGTCCTTCTTCTCAACCACATCCCGTATTCAATGATACCGAGTCTCGATGTGCTTGGACCGGCTATGAAACGTCTGATTCTTCACAAGGTGGATCGCACTCTGACTGTCACAAAGCAAAGTATACTGCTCTTGCTTCAGTCCCATTTCCTGCAACAGCTTCTTCATCCACAACAGCTCCTTGCAAGCCTCCGTCGCCGCAATGTATTCCGCCTCCGTCGTCGACAAGGCAACACACTTCTGCAACCGCGACTGCCACGATACTGCTCCTCCCGCAAACATCATCACGTAGCCCGAAGTCGATCGCCTCGTGTCTACATCTCCAGCCATATCAGCGTCGGTATACCCAACCAGCTTCGGCTCGTCACCACCAAAGGAAAGTCTCCAACCAGCAGTGCCCTGAAGATAACGTAGAATCCACTTGACCGCACTCCAATGTACCCTTCCAGGATTTGAAAGATACCTGCTAACCGTACCAACTGCATGAGCAATATCTGGCCTCGTACACACCATAGCATACATCAGGCTTCCCACAGCTGAGGCATATGGAACCCGCTCCATATCTTCCTTTTCGTCCTCGGTAGATGGACACTGTTCCTCAGTGAGCTTAAAGTGAGCCGCGAGGGGGGAACTCACTTTCTTCGACCCGTCCATCCCGAAAAGCTGAAGTATCCGGTGAATGTACTTCTTTTGGGACAAGTGTAGCAGCTTGGACTCTCTCTCTCGGCTGATCTCCATCCCAAGAATAGTCTTCGCTGCACCCAAATCCTTCATAGAGAAGGCCGCGCCCAGCTGGCGCTTCAACTCCGCTATCCTAGTGGCATTCCGACCCACTAATAGCATATCATCTACATAGAGCAACAAAATGATGAAATTATCATCGGCAAAATATCTCACAAATGCACAATGATCCGACGTCGTCCGTGCATAACCATGCTCCCCCATAAACGACTCGAACTTCCTGTACCACTGCCTCGGAGCCTGCTTCAGACCATACAAGCTCTTCCTCAACCGGCAGACCAAATGTGACTTGCGCTTCTCACATAATCCCTCCGGCTGCTCCATGTACAACTCCTCCTCAAGATCACCGTGGAGGAATGTCGTCTTCACGTCCATCTGCTCGACCTCCAAGTCGAAACTGGCTGCTAATGCTAGCACCACCCGGATAGACGAATGCTTGACGACAGGCGAAAAGATTTCATCATAATCCACGCCTTTCCGCTGACCGTAGCCTTTGACTACCAGCCTCGCTTTGTATCGAGGGCGAGTAGCATCTTCCGTCTGCTTCACTCTGAACATCCATCGATTCTTCAAAGCCTTCTTGCCCTTTGGCAACCGCACCAGATCATAAGTGGAATTGGTGTGCAAGGAACTCATCTCCTCCTGCATAGCCACCATCCACTCCTGCCTGTGTTCGTCTTCCATAACCTCTGCGAAACTTTCGGGCTCCCCCCCGTCAGTCAATAGCATATACTCATCCGGTGAGTATCTCGTAGATGGTCGACGATCCCTGTCACTCCTTCTCAGTGGAGCCACTGGTGCTGGCTGTATACCGACAGCCTCCGCCCCTTCAGGAACTACCTCTCCGGTATGTTCATCCTCCTGAGGGACACCCTGACCACCATCAGCAGGCTGATGATCAAGGTTGGGAGCAACTCCATGTACCGGCTCCCCCATAACTGGATCCTCTGCGATGTCCTCTGGAAACTGCTCGAAGCGAAATGACTCTAACTCAGACAATTCCTCAGCCTCAGAAGGCGTCTCGGAATCCTGAGTGTTGGTCATGGTCTGATCCTCGACGAACACCACATCCCTGCTTCTGTAGAGCTTTCCTTCCACTGGGTCGTAGAGTCTATAGCCAAACTCATCCCGACCATAGCCGACAAAGACGCATCGCCTCGTCTTCGGCTCAAGTTTGGTCCTCTCATCCTTCGGTACATGCACGAAGGCTTTACAACCAAACGCCCGCAGGTGACTGTATGACGGCTCTTTGCCGTACCATACTTTGTCAGGCACATCACCCTGTAAAGGAGCACTAGGAGACAAATTAATAATATAAGCAGCTGTGAGAAGAGCCTCACCCCAATAACTGCCCGGCAAGTTTGCTTCTGACAGCAAACACCGCACCCTCTCCATCAGTGTCCTGTTCATGCGCTCCGCTACACCATTGAGCTGAGGTATCTTTGGCGGAGTCTTCTGGTATCGTATCCCTTGCTCTCTGCAATACGCATCAAAGGGACCGATGTATTCGCCGCCATTGTCGGACCGAACACACAACAACTTCTTGCCCGTCTCCCTTTCAACAGAGGCCTAAAACTCCTTGAAAGTAGGCAGCACCTGATCCTTGGTCTTTAAGGCATAGACCCAAACCTTCCTGGAACAGTCATCAATAAAAGTCACAAAGTAAGAAGCACCACCAAGAGATTTTACCTTCATAGGACCGTAGACATCCGAGTGAATCAACTCGAGCAACGCCGGCTTCCTTGAACTTGGGTGACTTTGGAAAGACACCCTATTTTGCTTTCCAGCTAAACAGTGCGTGCACTTCTCCAACTTTGTAGACTTGAGCCCCGGAATCACTTTTCTGTTCACCAAGTAGCTCATCCCCTTCTCGCTGATATGGCCGAGCCGCCTGTGCCACAACTCGATAGACGCATCACTGACTGCGTTCACCTCCTGTGCCCCCTCTGCGCTCCCCTCCATATAGTAGAGACCGGACTTCTTGCTTCCTCTGGCAATCACCATCGAACCTCTGGAAAGCTTCCACTGACTGTTCCCGAAGAGACTGAAGAATCCCTCGTCATCCAACCTTCCAACCGACACCAGGTTGAAACGGATATCAGGGACATGACGAACATCCTTGAGAACAAGAACCGCACCCGTCTTCGTTCTCAAATGCTTATCTCCAACGGCAACCGCCTTCGACACATCTCTATTGCCCATCTTCAACACGCCACAGTCGCCTGTCGTGTAAGTGGCAAACAGTGCCCTATTGTGAGATACATGTGCTGAAGCCCCTGAGTCCACCAGCCAAGAATTGTCATCGCAGGCGAGGTTAGTAATGACCTCATCACCTACGACGATCACATCGCCTCCATGCACCGAGGCCGCCGCTGTAGTGTTCTCTTCTTGCTTCCCCTTGTCGCCCTTCTTCTCTCTCTTCCAAGCGAAACAATTCCGCTTGATATGGCCCTTCTTACCGCAATGGTAACACTCCGAGTCCTCGTAACGACCCTTGGACTTCCCCCTGCACTTGTCTCTGCCACCACCTGGACCCCCTGCTTTTGCCCCTTCCGCGGCTCTCTGAAACCAATGCCTCCGAGTGGTGGGATGTGGATGAAGTGCCCTGAGAACGTCTTCACATCTCTTCATTCAACACCCCGCTCTTGGCAAACTCCAGACTGACCACGCCCTCTGGAGCAGAAGTGATCATAGATACTCGTACGGTCTCCCACGAGTCTGGCAATGTACACAGCAGCCACAGTCCCTGAACTTCGTCGTCGAACTTGACTCCCATAGAGGATAGCTGGTCAACCACGCCCTGGAAATCACTCAAGTGATCCGTAATAGACGCCCCATCCTTGTATCGCAGACCCATCATCGTTCGGATCAGGAACAACTTGTTTACCCCGGTCTTCTTCGCATACAAGGATTCCAGCTTATCCCACAACGTCTTCGCGTGCTCAATATTGGCAACGTGGTTGTACACGTTCTCATCAACAAACTGCCGTATGTACCCACACACCTGTATGTGCTCGAACTTCCAGTCCTCCTCGGATTTATCACTGGGCCTCTCGGTTGCAAACACAGGTAGATGCAGCTTCTTGACAAATAGCAAATCCTTTATCTTGCTCCGCCAATAATGATAGTTTGTGCCATTAAGGTTCACCATGCGCACCGGCTTCGCGTCCATCTCTCCTCTCTGGTTCCTCTGTCAACTCCTGACACCCTTTGAACCCAAAGCTCTGATACCACTCTGTTGGGAAAGAAACGCGAAAACCTTTCCCCAAACCGGAGAGTACCTGCGAGAGGATCGAGCAATACAACGCACGAACCCAAAAATAGCCACACAAAAACAATCACGCAGACACAGAGAATTTTTGACGTGGAAACCCTTGCGGGAAAAAACCACGGGACGATCGGAGTCCAACCCTGAGAAGCCTCCACTAATGGAATAGAAGAATTACACCCTCTACAAACTCCTCCCGATCCAAATCGGATCCCCACAACACTCAGAGATAAGAACAATGATTACAAGGCTACGAAGAGCGAGAACGACGAGTAGAGATTACCCGAAACACGATCTCCTTCGAAAACGACCTTCAATCCTCCGCCTTCTTCTCCGAAGTTGCAATGGCACTCTTGCCTCCTTCTCTCTCCAAAAGTTGTGTTTACTTGCGATAATGAGTTAGGGTTGAGAAAACTCAATATATCTCCCTAATCTCGCAACTAACCTGGACCGTTGGATTAGATCCAATGATGAAAACTCATCCAGAAATCCGCTTCAGCCCCCGACGACACAGAGTTCGGCCAGAACTCTGTGTGGGGCAACCAGCACCTACTGGCCAAACCCTGGAACGGCCAGACCGAGTTTGGCCCGAACTCGCCATGGGACCGAGTTCGGCCCGAACTCGGATCCCCTGCTTCCAGCAGCTCCAGCAGCAACAGCAGCAACTTCGTCGCCTACTTTCCGAGCTTCTCCGACATCGGACGGCGCTCGTCGCACTCCGGGGTCTTCTCCACATAGGTTGGGAACCCCTCCCACTCCAACATCATGTACATCTTATATGTATGATTTATAAGGTATAAATGGGCTACAGTTACGAGCATATGTGTGCCCTCTTCTCAGTCCCCATGTTGGGGTGGGTTCCAAAGCCTTCCTTCCCCACACTTCCACCAACCACAGCCACCGTTGCCTCCACTCATTTTAATAGTTAGTTATGTTCCTCCTTTAAAACTGCTCCTCCTGCAAACCAAACCTATTTTGGTCGCAGATCTTGAGTGACCAGCACCAAAAGACCACTGAGACCTCTGCTGAGTCTGCTCAATCGCCTCCTACTGTTGGAACGACAAAAGGCTAAAATAAAAAAGAAGCTCCATTACAGTCTGAAGCAACTGGAGCTGTGGCGTGAACCATGGAGATAGTGTCTCATTGGTACCTTCCTTAGTCACCCTCTCAATCCTTTCTTTTGAAAAGTGACGTCTTTATCGTGGTGGGAACAGAACAACCGGGGAAAGAGCCGGGAAATTGGAGGCCAAGTATAGCTCAGAAGGTCACGATCGATCAGATTAGGGAGTAGTCGAAATCCATGTTTCAGAACAACCTATCGACTCTGATAAAAGATCCTATGTTCCCTCCTCTAGAGCTACTAGATCCCGTTGTGAAAAGATGACTAGGATAACAAAAGAAACATACCCATACCCTATCGTGAGCACTGCATAAGCTCATAACTTCCCCTTCTGAAACCAACAAAAGAGATAAGACACTCCTCAGTCTCACTCTCTCTCACACACCCCACAACCCCAACCCTCCACCACCACATACACACAAAATTCATATTCTAAACAAAAGGTTAAGGTCCCGATGTGTTCTTACTCTTAGAACAAGACTTTTACCTATTCCATAACATACATATTAGAAAGTTATCCAGTCAACATAAGAAAAATATTTGATTCATAGAAATGAGAAAACCGATTATATGCTCTGATGTCTCAAACCCATATTCCTTTGTTTCTTATGATGTTTTTGAAAAATAAAATTTAATCCACTTTTCAAGCAAAAGAGTAAAAGTCCAATTATTTAAAGAATTTTCTTTTATAAATTGAAGTTAATTAAATATAAATAATAGAAGAAGTTCTATTTTCTCAATGAATTATTTCCCTCTAGCCCCTTTGTTTGTCCACTCTCAAGATACATATAACTATATGTATATACATGAAAAAGAAAAAAGAATAGTGAAGGACGACAGAAGTATAATCCAAACTCTCAAGATAAATAATACGAGTTCACCAATGTCAAATGTATATTCAATATTCGGGAACAAGCCATCTATAAACAGGTGCAAGGAATATCAAAAAAATTAAACTACTACTATCATCTATGCATCATCCGAGAGATCATTTGTCACTATGTCTGGTTTGGCTATAACACCAACATCTCCCTCTATAACAGCCATCTTCCAATATTTTATACATAAATACTAATAGATGAGTGTATTTTGTGTTATACTTGGTATTTTTGTATTTCATCATAATGTATGATTTCCATATTCTGGTCGAGGGATTGAGTTCTCTTAATACATGAATTGGGATATACAGTGATCCTTGTAGAGCGCGCTCTCGACCATCGATATTGTGTTTTATTAATATTCATATATTTGTGTTTTCCAAGATTTTCTTGGATTAGTGTGTTTTGAGTATCGTAGGGGGATTACATCGTGCGATACTCTTAGATTTTCTGAATTAATCAATGACATATGCAAATAAGTGTTTTGTGGTTTTCATGATCAACCGAGCCAACCTAGAGACCCCCATAGACTAATAGAGACCAATGGCACGATATCATGTACCACGACTAGAGCCCGCATTTAGGATGGCACCCTTGAATTTATGGTTTTCCTAAATTTATCCTTGTCATCAGTATATTGATTGTCTGCTAGTGTTGTTCATGTGCTACATAGTGTGGCTACATGCTGATTTCGACCGTTGGATTTCTATCCAATGGTCAAGATTTGTTTGGATAAGTTATTGTATATAACTTAATACTTTTCTTTCCTTTGTTCTCTCTCTCTCTCTCTCTCTCTCTCTCGTTTTCCTAAGAACCGAGAGCGTCTATTTCTTCCTCTTTGCCTACACGACACAATCGGGAGCTCGAGCGTTAAGGGAGCAAGGTTTGTACCATTTGGTCGACCTAGAGATGGATACAAGCATGAGCATGACATATAGGATCGACTATTCACATTGTCCACACATAGGCAAGTAAATCTTGCTCAAACGGAGGTTTGGCCTCGTCTTTTGGTTGAATTCATCGATTTTCGTTTATTTCAGTCATGTGGATTTGATGACTAGGATCACCTAATGCTAAAATGGTACTCAATTTTGGTTTTGGTTGAAAGACGTGTTGGAGCTTTTCCTTTAACATGTAGAGAAAGCTTGCTTTCAATACATGCCTAGTGTTATTTAGTCCCATATTGAAAAAGCACCATGAGTTGTATCTCAATATATACTTGGTATGTTGTTGAGATGTCTGTCACGCCCAGACCCGGAATCACCCGAATCATCGTCCTCGCAGGGGGCGTGATGTCGCACGAGCCTGGAGTTGCGCTCGTGCAAGGCAAGATGACAAGTTCTCAAATGGTTATCTTTTGATTCGATATTAACAACGAAAGGAAAACAAAGTATACGAAATAATTCTCTTTATCGATATCCGAAACTGAGATTACAAAGGCTTTCGATAGCCTAACAATATATGCCAGATTGGCTACAACACTCAGGTTCTCTCTTGTCCACAAAGGATTTTACCGTTCCATACATCATGCCTTCTATACCTCGGCCGCATCAATCCTGTTGCATAGTCCGAGCGTCAATGCGATCGCACGCTTCAATACGCTTCGGCATTCCAAGCCTCAACGCGTTCAAGCAACGCTTCGCTGCGAGCCATACATTCTCTGTACCCTGCATGAAGCTGGTGGGGGATCAGTACGTTCGTCCTCGCATGTACTGATGCAAAGATCTTCTTTCCAAACCAACATTGTAGTAGGTATGTTGTATCATGCAACTTAGCTTATGATCTTGCTATGTTCTCCTTAGGTTCAATTTCATGGCATATTCGAAAGCGTAAAGCATGTTAGCATGGCAAGCATGTTATTCGAATTGAAATAGACAAGCAGGCAAGCAATCTCGTATTTGTTTTGTGGCGCGACTTCTTACCAAGTCGATGCACTCGCCCTTGCACCGACGCAAGGTGAATGCGCCACATTCCTTCCCTGTCATGTTATAAGTGCATCTCTAAGCAGGATCTATGTGTGCGGGACACGTATGTGCCTACACTTTCAACCCATCATTCCTTAGCTATATGAAGGCCGTTGGCATATCCGTTCCGGAATGGACTAAAGGAGTTCCTTACTTTCTTTTCTCTCATTCTTTTCTCAAATTTTGTCGGGCTGCCCGGCGTTTAACGGGTGGGTTACGGTCCCAACAACCGAAACGTTCCCGCTGCATACCATCATTTGCGGCTTTTCCCATCTATAAGCGAGTGCTACTCGTCTTAAGGATGTGCGCCTACAAAGATTATTCGATTCCCTCCTAGGCCAAGCGATTCCGGGGCGCTCCGACATTTAACCGTTTGGGAGAAACACTCGTGCACGAGTTATTATCACCTTTAATCTCAAGTCCATCCCATTCGACCATGCAACGCCCTTATTATTCAAACAACCAAGCATAGTCTTGAGTCCGAGACTCAGACTTTATCATCTCGCGTTTCTTCCGTTAACTTTCTATGTTCTTACCTTTCGTACTTCGTTTCAATGTTCAATGGCATTATGCTTCAACTCAATGTTCCTCAACCGAATGACTCGAAGGTCTCGAACACCTTTCGAGGCATCATGTCATATCCGCCAGTTCTGTCACATTCATGCCATAAATGTATTCTCTCACAACGAAGCCATCTTTTTATTATCTCGTGCACGAAGGCACGTTTCGACCGTATTTTTATGTTCTATGACTTAGTATTCAATGTCCGTGGCTTGCGCGCTAGGGCGCTCGCCTATTGTCTTTCAATGTTCTAGCCTTTCTAACTCGTGCGCGAAGGCACGGTGTGGTTCGTGCACTAAGGCACTCGTCGAATACAGTTATCTCATGTTCTTGCGGCTTGCGCACCGAGGTGCTCGTCTTTACGATATCTAATGTTCCATAGTGACTCGTGCATATGATGCACGTTTTATTTCAATTGTTCTAACTTAGTGTTCGACTCACACTACGATTTACTTTCTGATCGGACCACGCCCGTAGCGTCGATAGGTTAACTTAGCATACAATGATATATTTGACTTATCGCATGAAGGAGTAAAAAGAAGTCAATCCTCTCACCTTGAGTCGATACACCTTTGTCGTTTTTCCAAGCCGGTGCGGCTCGATTTCATAACTTTGTTGCATGGCCACTCTCCTGACTTAGCCTTTCGAGTACTTCGTGCTTCATTGAATCAAACGTTCGATTTGCCTTAGCGTGCCCAAGTCTCAGCCCGTCGTAAGGCGACGATTTGATTTCGTAGACCCCTTACTAAATATGGCAAAAGATCGACCTCTAATATTTTTGCGTCAACGTATAACCTGCACACGAAACCAACTAAAATCAATACTTGTATCTATTCGGATTTGCGCCTTGGTCGATTCGATTTCTTAGAATCTTTGAACCGATTCAATGCACTCATCCTTTGGGGCAATGCGGCGCTTCGCATCGATTCACTCGATGCATTCTTTCTGGACAAGGCAACTCTTCGCATTGACTTATAGTTCGATGCGTTGCTCGGGACAACGTAACTCTCGTATCGATTCGCATTGATACATTTCATTCGGTCAACGCGACTCGTTGAGTCAACGTCTCAGCGTAATGCACCGTGCGGAGCGGGACATTACAGAATATACCACTCAAAACAAGGTTCGTCCTCGAACCAAAACCAACACTCCGACTAAGCGTCTTATAGATCGTTTCCCGATCAAGTCCCACAAATGTTGTTCAGTTTCACACTATCTCGCAAGCTTTTCACTAATATTTCAATGTCTTTCCTGCAGCTCGGTTTGAATTTGTATACAACTCGATTTGGATCCGTACCTATATTCAAGGCGTCCCGAAGATATATGTATTTTGACCAATTCAAGTGGTAGCAAATTGGAACAAAGCTAACAGGTAAATTTTAATCCTATGCTTGCTATCTCGTACTCTCGATCGGACTTATCTTTAGCACTGTTCTCGAAATTTCATCGCATATGCATATTCGATACATACGCGATTCATTCAATAAAGTCACTGCATGCGACGCGATTCAAAAATTGTATTTCTCGTTTTATATGTTTCGTATGGACTACCAACTCTATGCGTCACGTCGAGCCATCATGCATCCGATCGCAACTATCTTTCGCAACGCCTTGCGTTCGAATTCGCCACCAACTATTTCTGAAGTCTGGTTATGCAACTTATCTCGATACAATTTTCTTTGTTGACTTGCAATTGCATCAACTTCAGGACTACGCCCGCTAGGTGACTTACCTAGACATCGTGCTTAACTTCTCCCGACGCAACTCAAATTGACATTGTACAAAGACCACAATCTATCCGACACAACAGTTTATATCGAGGCGACGGTGCTCAAGGCAACGATCGCCTTAACATGGAAGTCTTTACGATGCGTCTTACGTTCGATTTCCTAACGAGTAGGAATTCACTAGCCAAATTCCCAACTTATCCGTCTCGCAACATCGAATGTAAGTTTTGATTCACGCAAGCTCAATTGCAAGGTGAATCTGAATCTAACGACATGACTCGTAAGTTATTCCCTTATCGTTCCCTCTCGTGCATAGCACGTTTCTCGTAATCGCCTACTCGCATCACCAAGTTCGTTGGTGAATTTCTCGTTCGATCGTCGACCAACATAACCATTCAAGCATTCATCCGACGAATACTCAAATCTAACTATATCATTCGCAATCGAAAGTTGTTCCAACAATTCTCGATCGCCTAGACTTATCGTCAACATGCACCATGTTATATTTTTTATCGATGCAATCTCATATGCGATATCGCATGGGTCATCTTACGGTCTGCAACATTCAATTTGATTTGACGGTCAAGTCTTCTAGGGTCAGCTGCCCCGAAGCTACGCTCGATAATTGTAGATCATTAACGAAGGACAGTTTACTACGAACCATGCTATATCTTATTTCGGAGCCAAATCACGTTCCGACGATTCTACGCGACTACCCAATTTTGGACAAAATCGTTTCTATCGGCGCAACTGATGCGCAACTATCCTCTGAGTCAAGTCATGCACTACCGTCGATGATTTCATAATTTACGAAACATCTACTCATATCGAGTTCGAGTCTATCTTATTCGCGGGTCGACACACGAGATGCTATACGCATCAAACAATCGTCGATGACTTATAGTCTCGTCTTGATTAATCACAAGGTTCATGATCAACCAGTTTATTTTATTCTCGTATTGTTATTTATAAAACTTTGATAGCGCGAGGCGCACTCCATTTTGTATTCCCACATCGTGCTTACGTTTTCTTATGTATCGATCTTGATACGTCGTATCAATTTCGATAGCGTAAGGGTCAACTTTGAATCCGTTTCAACGTCGACAACTTGTCTTGCATACGTCCAAGTTCGCAACGAACTTTTCCATACGCATCAACTCGTTTTCCGATTCGCCGCATCCCGCTATACTTTGATCGCGTAACTGAGTTATCGATTATCCAACATCGAACCCTCAAGTCATACGATCTCGCCCTCTAAGTTTTGACGTAACGTAACCAACTATTTCTTAGGCACGATTACTCACGTCAACCAACTCTTCACCGAAGTCGCACATCGTGCGATTCGATTACAATTCGCATCGCCCAATATTTCTATCAAAATCGTAAGTCGTGCGGTTCGATTCGTCTCGTCCAACATTTCTATCGAGATCGCAAGTCGTACGATTTGATTCGCCTAGCCGAACATTTCTATCGAGATCGTAAGTCGTACGATTTGATTCGCCTCGTCCAACATTTCTATCGAGATCGCAAGTCATGCGACTCATTCGTAAGTTCGAGTTTTCCCTTCCCATTGATCCGATTATTGCTTCAAGGCATAATCGTCCACTAGTCTCGGTCGTTCGACCGACTTATTATTTCCGTCCGACGTATCATTCATTGATACGAGTCTCATCTTATCGTCCCAACCGATCTTCGAAGAACACTTGCATCAACATACCGTCATACAAATTTCCAATCGAGTCTCGGTACTCTTCCGTCCGTTGCGGACAAACCTTTCGCAACTCTCACAACGCGTCGATGCAATTCATCGCACAAGTGGTATACCATATACCACTCGGAATCGAGTCATTCATCGCCTACGTGGTATGGCATATACCACTCGAAATCAAGTCATTTCCATCGTATTATACTTTAATAAACCAACACTCTCTTCCGACTCACGATTTCCATAGTGATCGTGCTTGATCACAACCGTAACTTTGATTCTATCAAAATCCGACACAACTCGGTCAATGTTCTCGTTTGCCAACATAAGTTTGGTATGCAACTGAACGATTCGTTCTATCGATTTATGATTTCATTTCTTTCCGTTGCATCTCGTGCAACGATTTATTTCCAATCTCCTTTGCGCTCCGTGCAACGATTAATTTGATATGAGTTGCACCACGTGCAATAATTTTACTTCCAACATGCGTTGCACATCGTGCAACGATTTATTCCCGACTTTCAAAGTCAATGCCCAAATCCGTTCAACACATTCGGTATTGGCTTATCACTTTCATTTTAACGCATATTCATAATTAACTCGTTGCACTTCGTGCATCATTTTATTTCTCTTTCAACATGTTACAATGCAACAACATCTCAAATCGTATTTCACAATTTGTTGTACTTGCAGCAACTAACATTTTTACGGCTCGTTGCATTCAATGCAATATACCCTTCGTGACTTTCTTAGCAAATATCATGTAATTTCCAAAACACATGCGACAAAATTATACGATTTGTATTAGACTTATTGTATGGAACATCCAGTGCGGCATCGAGTAGAGTCAAGAGTGATTTCAAGTGGTGGTGGGCAACTTTTAGAATTGTAATGAAGCGAACGTCCAGAGGAAATTGAGCCTAGAGCTCTGATACCAATTTGTCACGTCCCGACCCAGAATCACCCGAATCATCGTCCTCCCAGAGGGCGTGATGCCGCACGAGCCTGGAGTTGCACTCGTGCAAGACAAGATGACAAGTTCTCAAATGGTTATCTTTTGATTCGATATTAACAACGAAAGGAAAACATAGTATACGAAGCAATTCTCTTTATTGATATCCGAAACTGAGATTACAAAGGCTTTCGATAGCCTAACAATATATGCCAGATTGGCTGCAATACTCAGGTTCTCTCTTGCCCACAAAGGATTTCACTGTTCATACATCATGCCTTCTATATTTCGGCCGCATCAATCCTGTTGCATAGTCCGAGCGTCAATACGATCACACACTTCAATACGCTTCGACATTCCAAGCCTCAACGCGTTCAAGCAACGCTTCGCTGCGAGCGATCCATTCCCTGCACCCTGCATGAAGCTGGTGGGGGATCAGTACGTTCGTCATCGCATGTACTGATGCAAAGATCTTCTTTCCAAACCGACATTGTAGTATTTATGTTGAATCATGCAACTTAGCTTATGATCTTGCTATGTTCTCCTTAGGGTCAATTTCATGGCATATTCAAAAGCGTAAAGCATGTTAGCATGGCAAGCATGTTATTCGAATTGAAATAGGCAAGCAGGAAAGCAATCCCATGTTTGTTTCTTGGCGCGACTTCTTACCAAGTCGACGCACTCGCCCTTGCACCGACGCAAGGTGAATGCGCCCCATTCCTTCCCTGTCATGTTATAAGTGCATCTCTAAGCAGGATCTATGTGTGCGGGACACGTCTGTGCCTACACTTTCAACCCATCGTTCCTTAGCTATATGAAGGCCGTTGGCGTATCCGCGCCGGAATGGACTAAAGGAGTTCCTTACTTTCTTTTCTCTCCTTCTTTTCTCAAATTTTGTCGGGCTGCCCGACGTTTAACGGGTGGGTTACGGTCCCAACAACCGAAATGTTTCCACTGTATACCATCATTTGCGGCTTTTCCCATCTATAAGCGAGTGCTACTCGTCTTAAGGATGTGCGCCTACAAAGATTATTTGATTCCCTCCTAGGCCAAGCGGTTCCGGGGCGCTCCGACATTTAACCGTTTGGGGGAAATACTCGTGCATGAGTTATTATCACATTTAATCTCAAGTCCATCCCATTCGACCATGCAACACCCTTATTATTCAAACAACCAAGCATAGTCTTGAGTCCGAGACTCAGACTTTATCATCTCGCGTTTCTTCCGTTAACTTTCTATGTTCTTACATTTTGTACTTCGTTTCAATGTTCAATGGCATTATGCCTCAACTCAATGTTCCTCAACCGAATGACCCGAAGGTCTCGAACACCTTTCGAGGCATCATGTCATATCCGACAGGTCCGCCACATTCATGCCATAACTGTATTCTCTCGCAACGAAGCCATCTTTTTATGATCTCGTGTACGAAGGCACATTTCGACCGTTTTTCATGTTCTATGACTTAGTATCCAATATACGTGGCTTGCGTGCTAGGGCACTCGCCTATTGTCTTTCAATGTTCTAGCCTTTCTAACTCATACGCGAAGGCATGGTATGGTTCGTGTACTAATGCACTCGCCGAATATAGTTATCCCATGTTCTTGCGGCTTGCGCACCGAGGCACTCGCCTTTGCGATATCCAATGTCCCGTAGCGACTCGTGCATATGATGCACGTTTTATTTCAATTGTTCTAACTTAGTGTTCGACTCACACTACGATTTACTTTCCGATCGGACCACGCCCGTGGCGTCGATAGGTTAACTTAGCATACAATGATATATTTGACTTATCGCATGAAGGAGTAAAAAAAGTCAATCCTTCCACCTTGAGTCGATACGCCTTTGTCGTTTCGCCGAGCCGGTGCGGCTCGATTTCATAACTTTGTTGCACGGCCACTCTCCTGACTTAGCCATTCGAGCACTTCGTGCTTCATTGAATCATACGTCCGATTTGCCTTAGCGTGCCCAAGTCTCAGCACGTCGCAAGGCGACGATTTGATTTCGCGGACCCCTTACTAAATATGGCAAAAGATCGACCTCTAATATTTTTGCGTCAACATATAACCTGCACACGAAACCAACTAAAATCAATACTTGCATCGATTCGGACTTGCGCCTTGGTCGATTCGATTTCTTAGAATCTTCGAGCCGATTCAACGCACTCATCCTTCGGGGCAACGCGGCGCTTCGCATCGATTCACTCGATGCATTCTTTCGGGATAAGGCAACTCTTCGCATCGACTTAGTTCGATGCGTTGCTCGGGACAACATAACTCTCGTATCGATTCACATCGATACATTTCATTCGGTCAACGCGACTCACTGAGTCAACGTCTCAGCGTAATGCACCGTACGCAGCGGGGCATTACAATGTCCATATAGGATGGTGACCCTAAGGAGGGAACCATGTGGATGATTTTACTAGGAGGTAAAGATAAGCCTCCATGGTAAAGCATTAATGCTTTTTGATCTTGGGAATTTATTTCCATTGGAGCTAAGTCTCGTAGGGGCTTAGCGACTCGGACTCGGGCTCATGGGCTCATGAGGCGTAATGTGGTATTTTGTTGCCGCACTTTGCACTTAGCACTCGCCAGGCGCATATTGCGCTTAAGTTGTGCTCGTTGCACGAGCCTCTGCGTTGCCGATCACGCGCCCATTCACGTGGCCAGATGGCGATGTCCAGTGGCGCACCAGTTGGCGTGACCTGATTGGCGCGGCCTGATGGTGCTGCTAGATGGCACGCAGTTCGTGCGTAGTGTGCATGTGCATAGTTGGTGCAGCGGTACGTAATTGCATGCGTTGTGTGCTGTTCGCGCGCGCTGTGCGCCAGTTGGCTCAATCGTGTCTATGCATGATTTGAGCGGTTACGGAACGTTCAGATCGGTTTTTCCACGTCCTGAACGTTCTGTATATCGAGCAGTTACTGGGCGCACCTATATAAAGTCCTTCTCTTCTCTCTCAGGGCACATGTGCAGCCAAAAGCACATGTAACTACATTATGTGAGTGGGAAGAATTGCAGCTATGGTGCAGAATTCAATGCTTAGTCCATTCTTGTATTATAATCTGTTGTTTGACCCATGTGGAAAGATTCAAGTCATCAGCGACATCTCTCCTAATGCATGATGGACAATTACTGTGGGGAACACTCAAACCAATATATCGAGATATTTGGAGAACTATTGGAGCTTTTTCTTTAACATGTAGAGAAAGCTTGCTTTCAATACATGCGTAGTGGTATTTAGTCCCACATTGGAAAAGCACCATGAGTTGTATCTCAATATATACTTGGTATGTTGTTGAGATGTGTACATATAGTGGTGACCTTAAGGAGGGAACTATGTGGGTAATTTTACTAGGAGGTAAGGATAAGACTCCATGGTAAAATATTAATGCTTTTTGCTCCCAGGAATTTATTTTCATTGGAGCTAAGCCCCGTAGGGGCTTAGCGACTCAGATCGGACTCGGGCTCATGGGCTCAAGAGACGTAATGTGACGTTATGTTGGCGCATTTTGCACTTAGTACGTCAGAATCATTGCTAGGCGTATAGTGCGCTTAAGTTGAGCTCGTTGTGCGAGCATCTGCGCAGCCGATCGTGCGCCCGTTCGCGTTGCCCGATCACGCGGCCAGATGGTGCGGCCAATTGGCGATGACCAATTGGCGCTGCCCAGTGGCGCGCTAGTTGGCACTGCCTGTTGGTGCAACCTGATTGGCGCGGCCTGATGGCGCTGCCAGATGGCGCATAGTGCGCGTGTGCGCAGTTGGCGCAGCGGTGCGCAATTGCGCGCGCTGTGTGCCGTTCGCGTGCGCTATGCGCTAATTGGCGCACAATGTGTGCCAGTTGGCTCAATCGTGTCTGTCATGATTTGAGCGGTTACGGAACGTTCGGAGCGGTTTTTCTCACGTCCTGAACGTTCTGTATACCGAGCAGTTACTGGGTGCACCTATATAAAGTTCCTCTCTTCTCTCTCAGGGCACACAAAACACAAGTATCAGAAATTTTCTTATGAAATTCTCTAAGTTCAGAGCAGAGAAGAGAGGCACTTTAGGAGCAGAGTTCGCGCCATCCGAGGAGTCAGAAGACAGAGTGTTCCGATGTTCTCCGTCGAACTTGCTGATTCCTGGAAGCTGTTCGTGTGGGGCGAATCAAGCTTTGAGCACCGGTGATAATTCACCCGAGCAGGTTTTCTTCTTCTCTGATTTAATCAGAACCTTCCGTTCTTCTATTATCCACTTGCAACTCATTCTGAACGAGTGCTTTTCTGATCTAATCAGAAAAGTTAGTGGACGTTCGTTGCTGCTGCTACGAATTCTTCTGTGTCTTCTTCGAAGTAACACATTGGTTTTCATCTCTTAGAATCCTCCAATGATCTCTATCTTGCACCTTCCATGAAGTGTTACATAATTTTTAGTTTTTCATCGAAAAATTACGTTCCGAGAATAACAAAACGACCATTCAATATTATTTTATTTATTTTACCGAGAAATTGACACAAGTTCCAAATACTCAAGTGATCAACACGAAATTGTGCTCAACAATAAAATTTTATTTTACCGAGAAGTACTAGTAACTAGGAAACATAACCAATGATAGGGTTTTTATTTTATTTTTTGGGGGAGAATATGTTGAGCTCATGTGAAGAGATGACTGTTCGAAAAGAAAAAAAAATTTCGAGAATAAAAGACATTGCATATATTGTTGGTATACCTTCAATAAATTGTATGTTTTGTTATGACAAAGAATAGAGGATATCCAAAATAGTCCACACTTATGATACTTTTCCTAAAGAAGAGAATCTAGAAAAATTAACCTTGGACGCAGTACTTATAGATCCGATTGGCCTAATAGCATCTAAATCATATTGTTGTCCATTTCTGAATAACAATGTTTCACTTATTCCCTCTTTTAGCCAAATATAAATCCAAAATCATAAATTTAGACCCAATTTAGAATTAGGACAACACACACACATTTTTTTAAGAAGATAATTGCGCCAAATACCCTTCTGTTCTACACTTATTTCAGAAATTATTTCTACTTTGAAACTAATTACATGGACTACCCCTATAATTTATATTTTCTATAGAAACTTATAACACTGATCACCACTATGTTTTATAAATTTTACTAGTGGATAACCCGTGCCATAATGGCACGGATACGAACCCAGCCTTCTCGACGTAGGCATGCAGGAACCGGACCAGCGCCAGGCAGTTCCGGACGGAGACGCGGCCTCCGAACCCGGCCTTCTCAACGTAGGCGTGCAGGCACCGGGCCAGCGCCAGGGACCCGAGCCCGGCGGAGGCGGACACGGCAAAGACCACGGTGGCGGCGTTCGGGGCGGCGTGGGGCCTCATGGAGGCGAAGACGCGCAAGGCCGTCGCGGGACGTCCGAGGGAGCGAAGACCCGAGACGGCGGCGGTCCAGGAGACGACGTCCTTGTGCGGCATTCCGTCGAACACCCGCAGGACGTGGTCGGCGGAGCCGCGTCGTGAGTATGTGGTGAGCAGGACGGTCTGCACGAAGGGGTCGGACCGGAATCCGAGGAGGAGGGCGTGTGCGTGGAGCGACCTGGTGGCGACGGCGGCGGCGGTGGTGGTGTTGAGCAAGGAAGAGAAGGTGTGGGAGTCGGGAGAGACGCGACGACGGAACATTTGGGAGTAGATGGAGAGTGGGTCGGCGGAGATGCCGACGGCGGTGTTGAAGGAGAAGGGGTTGGGGTTGGTCATGGCGGAGAAGTGGGAGGCGGCGAAGAAAGGGTCAGCATCGGCGGCGAGGTGGAGGAGGCTGCCTGCGACGAAGGGGTTGCGGAAGAGGCCGGCGACGACGGCGTGGACAAGGATGGAGCGGAGGCGGCGGAGGGAGGGGCGGTGCAAGAGGAGCTGGAGGCGGGGGTGCCGTTGAAACAACCGGTTGCTCCGCACCCAACATGGGACCTCCTTCTCTCTTATAGAGAGGGGGGCAGTTTAGTTCATGCATCATCGTTGAACCAAAACACATGGGTCGGACCAAAAATCCACTGTGCTTTATATTATAGATAGATTAAGAAGAGAGATGGTCAGTGTAATTATTTTCATAATATGGATAATTCTTGTAATACTCATTAAACATAAGGAGGTCACCGTATTTATTTATAAGAAAAAAACCAACACCCTTTGCTCATTTGAAATGCTAGAAATGAACTAGTTAAAACTTTTTGGGTAAAACTGTTCACCTTACTTAATTAAACTCAATGCAGATGGAGCATTCAATATTGTTGATGGATGTGAAGGAGGTGGATACCTCGTCGGAGATACAAATGAAAATTGTCACTCAATTGGAGGAACACATATTAAGAAAAGATTATATATATATATATATATATATATATATATATATATATATATATATATATATATATATATATATGAAAACTTCGGGTATAAAATTTGTTCTTGTTAAGTTGTTGTTGAAGGAAGGAAAGATCGATCACCTCCACATTGAAGCTTGTTGACATCCTCAACAAGAAAGAGAAGGACTACTTAGCGTTTAGATCATAAATTTTATATCAGTTTAGAGTTTAAGTTCTCACATGTTTAATTGGAGAGTTTAGATATGCATTCCCTAATCTATATGTAAAAATTTTATTATCAAACATGAAGGAAGGATATAATAGAAAAAAATAAAAAATAAAAAATAAAATAAAAATTAAGTATTTAAACTCTACAATTAGACATATCAGGACTTAAACTCTAAACTGATATAAATTCAGGATCTAAACATTAATTAGCCTAAACAGAAACCACATTAGTTCACTGCAGCTCTTAACACCAATGTAAGACTAATTTTTACTAGAATTAATTATTCCATATACAGAGAGAGAGAGGAAGATATGACCGTCCATTGGACTGCTAGTTAACTTTGATATATTATAGGCTAAGTTTGGATCAATGTAACTTTAAGGTATTGTTGGGGAAGAGAGGAAAATGGGAGGAAGGGAAATTTTGAGAGAAAAATGGAAGGAAAATTAAAAGTAATGGTGTTTGGGAAGAGGGAGGAAAATTGAGGGAGAGGAATGTGGGAGGAAAATTAATCATGTGGGTCTCACTCAAAAAATTTTCTCCCAAAAGTGGGAGGAAAATGAAGAGTTGAGAAGATTGTGAAATAAATTACCCAATTACCCTTCAATAAAGTGGTTATTAATTATGATTTAAAAAAATCAAAGACTAAATGGTAATTATATCTTTCTCCATAATGAATAAAATATTATTTTTAAAATTTTTCTTCCCCCACTTTTTGTTTATCCAAACAAGTGAAGAAAAAAATTAATTTTACCTTTATTTTACTCCATTTTTCTTTTCATCAAATTTTTCTCTCCCTCCCCCTCCTAGATTCCCAAACACAGCGGAAAGTGTGAGCTAGAGTGAAATGCATCTGCTATGTATTGTAAGAATACAGAAACTTCTAGATGTACTGAGTACAAAATACTGAATTTTGTCAGTCAATTTTTTTTTTTTTTTAGTTTCCATGCAGTTACAACGTTAATCATCAAACGTTGAAAGTAGTGTTTGTTGAATGCATACGCATAAAAAGTGAGACTTTTATCTCACTTCCAACCAATCTCCTTCCTACCAAGCACACCGTAAACTTGACTTTGTCCGGAAGGATAACTTATTCCAGGATGTACTTTGTATTTTGTATTGTGACCAGTCAGATCACATTTTGAATAATATAATATAAAGTTTTATGGGAAAATAAAATTGGGACTTAGTTTAGTAAATTATGAAGACGGAAAACTTATTCCCACCACCTCTTTATTTAAAAAAAATATTGTCTTGTTCAATTGTTGCTAAGATTAGTTATGGTGGTGTCATTATCTTCTCCTTTATTTATTATTAGAAAGAAAAGGCCAAAGTCCTGCCGGAGAAATCCGGAGATCTCGTCTCCTCATTTGGTGGGTCCAACTAAAAATGTCACCATCCCTCCAATAAATCCAAACTTCCCATCCAATTTGCCTCTAGAAAGTCAATTCTTGAGGACGCCAACAACCTCTCGATCCTTCTCCTTCTCTCCTCCCGATCACTGATCACTGACCTCCGCAAAAAAAGAACACCAAAGGTACAATTTGTCAGTGCTTTCTTCTAATTTCTATATGCATATTCGATCTCTTTTATATTTGTGTTTATAAGGTCATTCCATGCTTAATTTTCTGTCATTTTTGGATTTTATGTTGGTTGTTTCTTCTATTTGTTGATGACCCACTTCATATTATGAGTGGAATTCTCCGATTGAGAGAAAAAGTTATATATTTCCTTTCCTACTTTTTGTGGGCATATACTCCAATTTTCCTACTTCTTTTTGGAATGTACGTGGTTATTTCTTATATTTCTTGATGATAGATTGAGAAAAAAGAAAAAGCTGGGCTCTTGAGCTTTTATACAGATTTCATTGACTTTTTTTTTCCTCTTATTTTTTGTCAATTGGTGGCATATAATGTCTTTACTTATTTATCAGTTATGGGTTTTAATGAAACTTGCATAGCATTTTGTCATTAGCCGCCAGGATTTTTTAGATCGTTGGATCACGGAGTTCCCGGCTAAATTTCATTCGTAGTAAAGCATTAAATTCAGGCGGTACAAATTCACAACTATTAACCATAAGCTAATTTACATCCAAATACTACAAACTTTTACATTTGTACAACTTGCAACCATGTGCTTTTAAAATTAGTAACTTACTACCATGAACTTTCAAGTTTGCAAGGTAATACCATGAACTGTTGTTTATTTTGCAAATAAATACCAGGAACTAGAGTTCATGGTATTCACTTGCAAATGAGAGACGATTCATAGTATTAACTTGTAAATTTGAAAGCTCATGGTGGCAAGTTGCAGAAATGCGAAAGTTCGTGGTATTTAGTTGCAAATTAGCCTTAACTATGTAATAACTAGATACAAAAGGTGAAAGTTTTGAGAAGATAGAAACCGGATAGAAGCAACCGATCAAGATAGACAATTAAGTAGCATCATGAACATATGTCTTGATCCCCTTTAATACAATTAAGAATTTAGACGATCACAGCAACTATGAGACATATAGTAACTAGATACAAAAGGCTTGGTATCATATTTATATAATGTGTAAATATACTTTTGGGCTACTGATGTGGAACAAAGACTTAAAAATATATTATTACTTTTAAATTGAAGATTTAAGACAAATTGGATGCAGAAGCTTTAAAAGATATGTGGACAATCAACTACTGTCAATTTATTACAAACAATTGGGTGACATCGGATCAATGTTGGGGCTTTTGTACTCGAGATGCAAAAAATAGGAATACCTGATTATGGAATGGCACGTGGGTGGCGTCGAATATCGAAGGCGGAGAAGAAGACAAGAGATATCCACTCTAGAGTTCACCATACAAAATCAAAATGGATACACATTCTTTAATTCATGACTGAATAGTGTCTGTATTTACCGACTATTTATAGAATCTCAAGAAATGAAAAGAAAGCCAATTCCTAAAGACTTATCCCTAAGATAATTAAAATCTCTAAGCAACTCAAAGAGATTTTTTTCCTTATTTAGGTTAATCCTAACAAACAAAAATATAAGCTGAAATCCAAATTGTTTCCTATATATCACTTACTTTTCCTACATAGCTAACAAACAGGTATGTATAACATATTGCATTTTGTTGGTTCTTGTTTGGAGTTAATTTTCTTTTATACTTGTATAAAAGTTCACCACCATATTCTCGTTTTAAAGAAGCAATCAATGTTGAATATACTCTCTTTGATATGAAATCTTCTCTCTGACTTTGTTTCTTGATGTTAATTTGTCAAAGGATCCGATTTGCTCATTTGCGCTGTATAGCGAAGCTTGTATTATTGAACTTGGTTATATGGATACTCGTACTATGAAGTCCTCGATTGAACCATTTCAAGTTGAAACTGTGGTTCTTCTCTTCTCTTAGGGTTTGCTTGGTAATGGTGTTTTTACTGGTTTTTGGGTGTTTTTGAACCGATCGTTTATGAAAATCCATGCTTGTTAATTTTTTTGAGGCACTGGTTTTGGTCGGCTCAAAAATCCTTCTCCAAAATCGGTGTAATGTAATTTTGGGTGGCTTTATAAACACCCCAAATCGTTGGGTTTTGAGGGGTTTTATTAATTTATTCCATTTATATCCTCACAAAAAATATATAATTATAACTACTAATACCTTCCATATTTAATTTTATTCGTGTAAAAAGCTCTCAAAACTGCTAGTTAGTGAATTACTAAGCATGGATTGAACTGGTTTAAAAGTTGCTATTTAAAAACCACCCAAAATCGGATCTCTTATAACCGCTCATAACGGTACTCTAAAAACATCTCATACCTGCTACCCCTACAATTGCCAAGCAGACCCTTAATTGCTTGTAGGTAACAATCTTAGTTTTTTTTTGCAGTTTTAGGACTGGTTTGGTTTATATAGTTTTGTTTGTGATCTCCCCCTTCTTCATTATATGCACGTACTCTTCTCTAGAGCTGATTACTCTTAAGAAATTTTAAGCGTCAACAAACTGTGTTGCTATGTGTTCCTTTATTCTCAAAAAAAAAGTGTCATTACGTGTTCTCGGCTTTATCATTCTACATGCATCTCAGGTCATTAGGTTTCTTCTATATATTACTATAATTGGTACTGTATACTTCTCTTGTTATGTTCCTTGTAGGGGTGAGTATATAACGGTTGAAAACCGAAAACCGAACCGAACCGAACCGAAATATGACAAACGGTTCGGTTTTTCGGTTATCGGTTCGGTTTACGGTTTAAAATTTTGAAAATTTGAAATAACGGTTCGGTTTTCGGTTCTTCATCCGAAAAACCGAACCGAACCGAAAACCGATTTAGATTTAGTAATTTATCAAACTATCCACAATATACATATACTAATGTTTATTATAACCCCTAACTGAGCGCACTCTCTTCTCCTATTTTATGTCGGTGCTTCTTTGAGCACTCTCTCTATCTACCATCAATCTATATATACTAATATCTTTCACTCTATGTAATATAACAATTCATAAATACAATAATGTCATATATTTTTTAAAAATTTGTTATTTAAATAGGCTCATTTTGCTACAAAATTGAAGGCCATGCACATTGGTCCATGAAACCGAACCGACCGAAAACCGAACCGAATTAATTCGGTTCGGTTTTGTTCGGTTTTTATAAAAACGGTTCGGTTTTCGGTTTTGAGAAATACGGTTTACGGTTATTTCGGTTGTCACATATTCGGTTCGGTTTGAACCGAACCGAACCGATGCTCACCCCTAGTTCCTTGTTGATGCCAGATACATAAAACTTGGTTCCAAATATCTCAGTTTCAAAATGTTCTTTCTTTTTAATGTTAAACACCACAACTCTAGAATCAGAATACACAATTACATTCACGAGCAAGGAAAATAACTTTCTAAACTATAGGAAGCAATGTCAGTTTTCATAGATATAATAGAGTTATATAAACAAACATACATAGAGTTACACAACCAAAAAATTATCTTGTTGTCATTCTAAAACCAAGAGGCATAAGTTGCTGCAAAGAAGGTGAAAAAGGATTCCACAGAATACTCTTCCTCTCCATCTCCACAAGAGATAAAGTCAAGAATGTTGCTTCTACTGAAGCGACTCCCCCTCAGAAGCGCTCTGATAAAGCATCCACTTCAGCGTCAAAATTAACTAGAACACAATCTATGCATCAAATGGCTGATGTAGAATTAATTCCAGATGTTTTACAAGACATACAACATAGATTGAGCTTTAGACATGACAATCCGATTGCAGGAAGAACAATTAAATATTTACCAATAGTCATACTAGGGATCCTTGGACTCTAGTAGTAACTCCGTCAAGTGATGATGGAGACATTTGTTGTTTAAAACCTTTTGTACATTTTTAGACCATTATAAGTAATTCTTTGCGCCAGAGAGATATCATGGTGAGTCATAAATATGTCTTGAAGTCGACTAAAGAGGAAGAAACGTCAATAGAAACACCTTGTTAGATGGGTCGTTGTAATTTCGCAATTTTGTGGCAAAGACAGTGACAGTTGCATTTTCTCGATTCTTGATCAAGACCGTGTTAGTGGCCGTATTTAGTCTTGGACACGATTGAACCGGCGGCTAGTTTCTTGCTTTCTGGCAAAAAACGTGAAGGTGGAGAGGAAAGACCAAAAGTCAGAGCTAACGTGGCACTGCGTATCGAAAACTCTCATGAGGTGGCAAGTGAACAACTTGTCAAGGTGGAGATTGTTGGATATGGCCCATGTTCATACGGAGAACTACGAGCATCATCCGAGAAATCAGAGAAGCTCGCAAGGAGTCGAAACAATGCAATTATGGAGCAGTATCAGACTAACGGTATACCACTGGTTTGCTTTAAGGTGACAAAATCATCCAACAAGTTTGGGGGGACAAAAAAACTAGATACAACAGTATACCGTCGGTACGTTGACGGCATATGATGTATTGTTGGGCCTGCTCTGATTTTGTGCATGGTTTAGATCAAAAGTTTATGTTTTGGTGGCCTGGATTGTTCCATGACTTAGGTCAAGTTATGAGGAGTATTTAAAGTCCTTTATCAGCCTAGGGTTAGTTGGTTGCTTGCTTGAGGCTATTGATTGCTAAGATCTAGGGTTGTTGTAGGGTTTTGCTAGAGAGGCCATTAAAGTTGTCATTAATAGAGAAGAAGAGAGCTCGTCGGAGATCTCATAAGGAGAGCATTAGTCATTGAGGTTGAGGTCAGAATCCTTTTAATGTTCTCTTATTTGATTCGATAAAGTATTTCTTCTTTGCTCCGTGGAGTAGACCGTTCTTGACCGAACCATGTTAAATTTGTGTGTGTTATTGGTTTGCTATTATTTCGATTAGTTGTGCTTTGTTAATTTCTCAACATCATTAAGTTTAGTGTCGTGTTCGCTACTGCATGTGCACAACAGAACTATCACTATAATGCTACTACTTATATTACTAGAGTATATATACTTCTTTCACTCAAATATCTAGAATGCTTAAAATTCAGGTCCAGCTCTTTTGTTCTCGTGCGATTGTCCGATGGATGATGATTATGCAAAGCAACCCTTGATCTCAGGATTACTGGATACTGCCAATCAAGCAAAAATGAAAAGCAATGCCAAGAAAAGACGGTTTCGTCGATGTAGAACTGCCCCATCGGCAGATGTGGTATCGGATCCAACTAAACCCAACAGCTTATTTCCTGGATCCAAGATCATATTCAGCAATTTCCAAATAAGCTTCAAACAGATAGCTGTGTGTTTGGCCATCTACCTAGGGGTAGGTGCTGTTTGCTTTTATCTAGTAAGACATCAAATACAGGGTAAGAAAACAAACGAAGTGCTTGACGCCTTGTATTTCGTAATTGTGACGATGACCACTGTCGGCTACGGGGACCTTTTCCCTGACAGCTCTGCATCGAAGCTCCTGGCTTGTGCTTTCGTGCTTTCCGGCATGGCCATCGTCGCTCTTCTACTAAGTAGGGCAGCGGATTACCTTGTCGAGAAGCAAGAGGTACTTCTGGTTAAAGCTCTGCACTTGCGCCACAAGGCTGGTGAGGCACAAATGCTGAGGGAGATCGAGGCAAACAGGGCGAGATACAAATTTTACGCGAACGCAATCGTTCTTGTGGTGCTGATAGCTGTTGGGGTTGTATTCTTGTTGAAGGTTGAGAAACTAAGCTTTGTGGACGCTTTCTATTGTGTTTGTTCTACTATAACCACGCTGGGCTACGGGGACAAGAGCTTTTCAACTAGAGGGGGTCGATTTTTTGCTGTGTTCTGGATATTGGCAAGCACCATCTGCTTGGCCCAGTTCTTTCTGTACCTTGCTGAGATGTACACCGAGCGCCGGCAGCAGTTGCTGGCCAAGTGGGTGCTGACTAGGAAGATGACGTACACGGATCTTGAGGCCGCCGATCTGGATGAAGATGGTGTCGTCAGGTGACCATTTTCACGCCACCTGGATATGCTTAATTGCCAAGTTTCCTGTAGTTGCTGATGTTTTACTTCTTGTTTTTGCAGTGCTGCTGAGTTTGTGGTATATAAGCTGAAGGAGATGGGGAAGATTAGCCAGAAGGACATAGCAGTTGTGATGGAAGAGTTTGAGAACCTTGATGTGGATCAGTCAGGTACGTTGTCAGTAGCAGATCTGGTTCTTGCTCAGTCAGCTAGGTAAGTAAGAGTTTCTGGCATCAATGCTTGCCTAGCTGCAGAAAACTGCTTGTAGATTATGGCACCGAGGTGGTGTTTCATTGTCAAAAGAATTGTACATGCTTTCATAAGCACAAAAAAAAAACACACTGTTATATATCATATTGTCTACAAAATTGGTGCTGATAAGTATGGCTTGTTTGTATATCCTTGTTTATATGTCTCTGTCTCCAAACTCTATACCAGAATGGACAATTCTTTGCTTAAATCCACAGTCCACTTGCCCTCTGAAATAGCCATTAATAAATATAACCAAAATTGTAAGAGGATATCACAATTTTGACAGTCCCAGGACTTTCAAATTTTGGCAGTCATATGCCGAAACTCAAAATTTTGGTAGCTACAATGAATTAAGTGTTGGAAAATTGAATGAAAAATTTGACTTGGGAAATTAATTAAAAATTATCAATTAATTTTTGTAAATTTTCAATAGATGTCTGTTGGAAAGGGTGCGTCCCTTTCAAACATTGTGTCTGTCCGAAATGTTGTTTTCCCTTCCAAACATGTGTCTCTTTATATTTTGTGTCTCTTCATCCCTTATAAAAGAATAATCCTATGAGTGTTTGATTGGATTGATCCAAACTCATACACTTAGTCAAGCATTTAGTCTAAGAGAGGGACTACCTTCATTGCTCGTTCAGTTTCTGCGGTGTGAAGTGTTACTACTGGAGGAGGAGTTTCGTTGTATCCTGGGAGACTAAATTGCCATTCAACCGTAAGTACCTGTGCGGGACGAATTTTGTCTTATGAACATTGAACCAAGTTCAAGCCTCAATCTCGGTCAAATCATTTATTTATTTTATTTACATTTTATTCTCAATTTTGAAAATATAAAGTTTGAATTTTTACTTACATTAAGATCGTCAAAGTTTGTAATGTCCCTGACACTTTATGTTGTAGCTTTAAAATATTATCCATCCAACTACAAATTTCAACACTTTATGTTGTACATTGATAGGACTTTGAAATATCGACAGGTATCCATCCAATTAATTGGTTTCAAAAGTTGTTCTAAATTTGAACAAGATTGGAATTAGCTTTTATATATATATATATATATATATATATATATATATATATATATATATATATATATATATATATATAGTCTCTTCATCCCTTATAAAAGAATAATTCTATGAGTGTTTGATTGGATTGATCCAAACTCATACACTTAGTCAAGCATTTAGTCTAAGAGAGGGACTATTTTCATTGCTCGTCCAGTTCCTGCGGTGTGAAGTGTTACTATCGGAGGAGGAGTTTCGTTGTATCCTGGGAGACTAAATTGTCATTCAACCGTAACTACCTGTGCGGGACGAATTTTGTTTTATGAACATTAAACCAAATTCAAGCCTCAATTTTAGTCAAATCATTTATTTATTTTATTTACATTTTATTCTCAATTTTGAAAATATAAAGTTGGAATTTTTACTTACATTAAGATCGTCAAAGTTTGTAATGTCCCTGACACTTTATGTTGTAGCTTTAAAATATTATCCATCCAACTACAAATTTCAACACTTTATGTTGTACCTTTATCAATGGACTTTCAAATATCGACATGTATCCATCCAATTACTTGGTTTCAAAAGTTGTTCTAAATTGAACAAGATTGGAATTAGCTTTTTAATATATATATATATATATATATATATATATATATATATATATATATATATATATATATATATATATTTTTTTTTTTTTTTTTTTACACACACACGTGCTTTGCACGTATTTTAATTAAAATATCATTAGATCAGTTGTCGTCTTTCCGTCTTTTCCAGGTGACTATTTATGTGTTTGTGCTTTCTTTTTACAATGCCAAGGAATTCGAAATACGAATTTTATTCTTTTTTTTAATTTTCTATTGAGAATAATAACCTTTGAAAAATGGTAAGGAAAACCAAATTTATTACCATTGGAACATGAAAGGTTGTATGGAAAAAGGAAACTTCATAGCATGCAAATTTTATTGCTTTGACTCTTAAACATAAATGACATGCAAGATGACACAATAACATCATGTTTATAAAATACTCAAGGGTATTTTAGGAATTCAAAAGTTTCACCATCAAATTTTTCTATTATATAGTAGAATAGATATATTTTTTTGGTTATATTTAAAAAAAAAAACATCATAAGCAATCACATCACCTAACATCATTAGCAATCCCAAAATTTGCAGAGTCCCTAACATTGTATGTTACACTCTATATTGTGCCTTTATCCATGGCTTTTGAAATAGTAACATCTATCCATCCAATTACTTGATTTCAAAAGTTGTTATAAATTTTAAGTAGCTTTCAAATAATTTTTAGGAAATTCTGTAGGCACTTCCAAATTTATTTAGGACAATCCATTACTTCAGGAAAGCCAGGCTGATCCAATTTTTTACTCAGGATAATCCAAATTTTTTTAGGGTTGTCCAAATCCCTCTTACCCCACGCCACGCGCACGACCCCCTGCCTCCGCGCGCACCCGTCGCCCCCCCCCCCCCCCCCCCCCCCCCCCCCTTGTCGTCGCGCTCCCCAGTCGCGCCTCCTACCGCCGCTCTATCTGAACGTTGCTGTTGCTGCCAACACCGCGTTCCCCTTGGGCTACTCTTCCTCGCTACATGCGACCACGACGGCCTCCCCTTCGACGCGCTGCTCGGGCTCTTCACGGAGGAGGAAATGAGGAGGAAGGGAGGAGGAGGACTATCGAAATTTTGACTGTCCTTCCTAATGACAGTCCTAAAAATTAGGACTATCAAAATATTTGACAGTCCTTCCAATAGAAAAGACTTCCAAATTTTTTGATAGTCCTAAAATTTAGGTCTGTTTCATTCCAATGGAGTCCTAAAATATATTAGACTAGCCTGAATCAATTTTTTCACTGATAAATTTGTAAATAAACAAAAAATTTGGCTAGCATAAGTAATTTTTGATGTGCCTTTAGAATTTTCCATAATTTTTTTTAAATAAGTTATTGTTGCCGTACATCTTTTGCTTTTGGGTTTTTTAAAAAAAAAAAAGCAAAAACAATATGATAAGCAATCCCAAACCTAACTTAACTGCCTAAGTAGAAGCAAGGGCGGCGCAAAAAAAAAACTGACACCTATATCCAGTTAAGACTATGTCACATACATATTGGAAATGGGATCTGTAACACAGCATTGACAGTGACTTTCAAGTACTTCATATTTGTCCATTTTATTTTATTTTACAATAACAATCCACACCAGATTTTATGCATAAACAGTCAATTATATATATGATATATCAGAAGTAAAACCCCAAAATATATTACAATATATATATATATATATATATATATATATATATATATATATATATATATATATATATATATATATATATATATAACCCCAAAAGATATTACAACATTTTATGCATTAAGAGTCAATTAAATGCAACAATTAAATATTTGTCCTTTTTTTTGGGTGGCTGGGTGGGCCGGAGCCCACCCCAGCCCACCAGTAAATCTGCCCTTGAGTAGAAGCCAGAAGGATGTGATATAACACAAGCTGAAACAGATAGATAACACAGACACGATGATCGACACATACTTGACATGGACATCGTGAACGACACATACTTGACACACCCGACACATACTTGACACGGGCACAGTAAATGACACACATATATACTTGTCACGATGTCTCGATAATAATTAACATAAGAAAACCATTCCATGTTTACTGCATTGGTTCACGGATTCAAGGAATCTGGAAAGGAAACTTGTTCCTTTCCTTTGTTTGGTAGCCACAAATTTGGGAAACACTTTTCTGACATAGGGAAAAATATGAGGAAAAATGGTTTCTCTCATGACTCATGGGATTCATTTTTTCTCCTCCTTTTCCAACATTAATTACCAAACATTATGACAAAAGTAGCCTTCATTTATTACCTATTTTACCAATTAACTCTTCATTATAATTATGTTGACATTGGATATTGATGGAACAATGATATATTTTTGTTAGTGCCGGGGCACAATTATCCGATGGAAAACTGAAATATCGTAACAATTGTATAAACAATCGTTATTACGTAACACTTTACAAAAGGTACGTAAAAGAAATCTCTCAACTAGTGCTACACTTCACAGAAGGTGCACAGAACGTAACGCTTCACAGAAGGTACGTAAGAGAAATCCCACTAGTGCTACACTTCACAGAAGGTGCAAAGAACGTAACACTTCAAAGAAGGTACGTAAGTAAAATTCTATTAATGCTACACTTCACAGAAGGTGCACAAATAGAATTCTGATAATATCAACGCAAACACTTCACCGAAGGTGCGCTAATAAAATCCTGATATAACCAACAAAGAAGGTGACAGGCGAAAGGTGGAAAAACTCCTGCTGGGGTGAATGATCACCGTTGCTCAAAGCTTTATTCGCCCCACACGAGCACGAACAGCTTCCAGGAACCAGCAAGTTCACGAAAACTTCTGGAACGCTCGTAAGTCAATATTTGAGACTTGAACGGGCTTCCTGGACTTAACAGACTCCCTCAACTCTCTTCTTGATGCATCTTTCAAAGGAGGCCAAGGGGCTCTATTTATAGAGTAGAGTTGAGACTTCACCTCTTCTCCTATCCGATGTGGGACTAAAATACCAATACTCAAAAATAGAGTTTGATATTTTAGAGCATCCCACAATCAACATAGAAGTGTGCCAGTCCACGCCTACCCCCCGAACACTCCCGTGCATGCACGAGACATCCTGGAGTCCGTGTTTGAGTCCGAGTCCGCACAACAAAAATTAACTGGCATCCTTGTTGGGTTTAATCCTTTTTCCTTCTAGGAAAGTACTTCCACATGGCACAAACTTGTGCCCCACTACACTTCATGTGCACACCTCAACACATGCAATGCATTATATTGAGATACTCACCATTTGGTGTAGCCGATGTGGGACTATCTTTTCTAGTCCAAAGGCAAAAACACCAACAATCCCCCACATATCTCAATATATGGGTGTCACGCCCCAGAACCAGAATACTGGAGAGCGGGGGCAGACATAGCCAGCTACGTATATTGAAATAGAATACATCTCAACTATACGGTCACGACTGTCTAGATATGAGGGTTTACTACAAGCCAGCAGTCTCTTAAGGTCAAGCCTATTGTCTCAATCTCAAACAATTAACAGAGTTACAAGATATTAGAGCATCAAATATATATATATAAGGCATCCCAAATATTACATATTGGATGATCATGAAGCTAGTCGTACAAAATGATGGGACTAGCAAGAGTTCAGTCATACATGATCAACCCTAGGATTTGTTAATCATGTTTACAGCCCGTAGGCAGACAGTAAGTAAGTGTACATCGAGCTAACAGGTGCTCGTCGGCTAAACGCCTCAAAAGAATAAATTTACATATAAGTGGGTGAAATAAAAAGGAAAACCCACTCTTGGCCCGGGTTCCGTCTAGTTGTCACCATTGGGCTGGAAGCTCGGTAGATCCTCGGGAGCTGCTCCGAAATCTGGCCACACAAAACCAGCTGGGTCAAACCCCAGAAAGAGCAAGTGCCACAAAGGAGGCCACAAATAAGAACAAAAGCCAGCATATCAGAACATAAGAATAAAAGAAGTACAAGTAGTAAAGTACACAGGGCGATAAACGACTAGGGACGTGGAACCATTCCGGGAGCCAGGTTACAATCCTTAAACCAGACAAGGACCGGGGTTGTAACCCTTCGCCTGAATAGCTCACTGTCTCTACTCATTTATCATTAAGATAAGTAAAACAAACATGCTTAGGAGATAGCAGGTACTGGAGCTAGACAAGACTTAGACAAGGCTGGACACCATCCATTCGCAATCGGCCAAACAAATACTACGGCTTACTACTTTAACTAACTAGGGTTATCACAAACCTAATTACTAACAAGATGCAAGTGAGAATTCCAGTCCCAAGCCCTGCAGACTATCCAGTTATCCTTCTGCGGGTTGAGAGTTATAGGTGGGTACATTGCCCGGGAGACAAATGTACCCTTAGGTGACTTAGAGGGTGCAACACATGACAGTGTGCTGGAAATGTGCTCTACTCGTCGGCAAGCTACAAGTCCATTAAAGCGCCCAGATAACGAGATTGCCTGTGACTGGGAATTCTCCATGTTCTAGTTTTATCTAATAATTAGCCTAATCCAATTTAGCGCGAGTCCCTGGCCGTGGTACCCAGGAAGTCGCGTCCTAGACATGATGCAAGACAAGACAAGTGGATTGTACAAACAAGCAAGCAGGAACACCCACGGTGTCAAGTTGATTATACGAGTCAATTACAAGTTACAAGTCAAGTCAAGTCAGGAGTGCGCCGCCACGGGCCACTATCAAGTTATCAAGATAAATCATGTCAGGGTGCTTGTTCGGAGTGCACCACTACGGGTCACTGTCATGTAAGGTTGGTCATGTCAGGAGTGCACCACTACGGGTCACTGTCGTGTTATGCTAGGTCCTTGTCATACCATGCCATGTATAATAGACATTCCAAACATATTAAGTAAAATCAAGTTCATGACAAAAGGCGTAAGGATATAAAATGGGTGTAAAATATCTAATACAATATCAATATATATAGGACTATAGAAGAGCGAGGCTTAAAAAAAATAAAACCAAATCTCCAAGAGCCAATGATTTGCGCAAGAAGTCAGGGGGTTGGATTGCGCAGGAGTCAAGTGCGCCAGGAGGCCAACTGCGCAGGGTGAGCTGCGCAGGGTACCAACTGCGCAGGAGTGAGCTGCGCAGGGTACCAACTGCGCAGGAGTGGATGGCGCAGCAGATGGATTGCGCACAGGAGGATTGCGGAGGGGTGGATTGCACAATGGTCGATTGCGCAGGGGTTACTTTGCGCATGGCTGGCTTGCGCATGGCTAGCTTGCGCCAGCGCAATCCAGCGCAGCGCAAAGCACTGGCCAAGCGATTGCGCAATCGGCCATGCGCTAAGGAGCACAGGCCGGGGGTGCGCAATCGGCCATGCGCTAAAAAGCGCAAGGCAGAGGGCTGTTCTTCCTGGCCGAGAGCAAGTCCAAGAACACCAAGAACTTCAATTCTTCATAACTTAGCCAAATTAAAACCAAATCTAGATTTTCAAGGTTCTAACTTGAGTAAAATCGAATTCTCTTTCACATGGAAGCATCAAAACATACAAAAATCAAAGTTAAATAGATCAAAACCATGTAAATCCGAAAATAGTAAAAACCTAGATCTAGAACAAAGGAAACTCCAAATCACAAAATGTCAAGTTCTAAAGTTGTTCTCCCTGGCCTAATCTAGCTAATGGACAAATAAAAAGTGGTGCTTATTTGATGGCAAGGTGCACTTGCCTAATGGGTTGGGGAGTTGTGTGGAAAAAGGAAGAAGAAGAAGAAAATTAATGGAGAGTAAAGAGGAGAGAGAAAGTTTGGTGGAGATATAATGAGGGTGGTTGTGTTGTGTTGAGGGTAGAGTGTAGGTTAAAGTGTACCAATTCATATTAAACCAAACCTAATCAAACCAAACCAATTCCACAAAATAAAACCAAGCCATGGTCCAAACCCATTTACGAGAAACCAAAATCCGCAAGTCGAGAAAATAAAATACGTGCCAAAATCAAATTACGAGTACAAATACGTAATACAGGAAATGGGGGTGACAACTCTACCCACCTTCAAAGAATTCCGTCCTCGGAATTTAATCAAGGAGCTAGAGATTGCCACGACAAGCTATACTAGGCACAAGCAAGCTACGTTAAGCAGTCCAATCATACAATCATACAATGCAAGCAAGGAAGGGAAAGCGTAAGGCATAAGAAAGACATTATACCTCACGAGTCAAACATGTAGGGATATCGCGATCGGTTGTCGTCCTCACGCTCCCACGTTGACTCACCTAGAGAGTGATGACCCCAAGCAACACGAACTAAGTTAATAGTCTTGTTCTTGAGCGTCTTTTCCCTCCGGTCCAAAATAGACACGGGCCTCTCCTCATACGAAAGGTTGGTACCAACAACCAATTCCGAATGATCTAGGATATGGCTCGGGTCCGGGATGTACCGTCTTAAATGGGATACATGGAATACATCATGTACCTCACTTAGCGACGGTGGAAGAGCGAGACGATAGGACACATCGCCTACTCGCTTCAGAATATCGAACGGCCCTATATACCTAGGACTAAGCTTTCCCCGCACGCCAAAACGAATGACGCCGCGGGTAGACGAGATCCTAAGGAATACATGGTCGCCGACGGCAAATTCTAAGGGACGCCGATGAGCATCGGCCCAATGGCGCTGGCGATCCTGAGCAACTCGGAGGTGATCTCTGACTTTCCTGACCACTTCAACCGTCTGAGAAATCAGTTCTGGACCGAGCATCTGCCTCTCTCCGACATCGTCCCATGCTAACGGGGATCTGCACTTCCTACCATACAGAGCCTCGAAGGGTGCCATCTGGATACTGGCCTGGAAACTATTGTTGTACGAGAATTCCACCAGGTACAAGTGATCCTCCCACGAACCACCGAAGTCAAGGGTACACGACCGCAACATATCTTCGAGAGTTTGTATAGTACGCTCTGACTGCCCATCTGTCTGCGGATGATATGCTGAGCTGAACTTGAGACGAGTCCCCAAACTTTGATGAAGACTGCGCCAGAAGTGCGATGTGAATCTCGTATCCCTGTCTGATACTATACTGACTGGCACTCCGTGAAGTCTGACGATCTGCCTGAGATACATCTCTGCTAGCTGCGCCGTCGACTGTCCAACTCTAAATGGAAGAAAGTGTGCCACCTTGGTAAGCATGTCCACAATGACCCAAATAGCATCTCTGCCTGTCGGAGATCTGGGTAACCCAGTCACGAAATCCATGGTTATGTGCTCCCATTTCCATTCTGGGATCGGTAAAGGTTGAAGAAGTCCAGCTGGCCTCTGATGTTCAGCCTTGACCTGTTGGCAAACCAAACATCGAGAGACATACCGGGCTATCTCCCTCTTCATACCATTCCACCAAAAGTGTTGACGAATATCTCTGTACATCTTCGTGCTGCCTGGGTGGATGGAATACTGCGAACTGTGAGCCTCTGCCATGACTTCCTGTCTGATATCTCCACTGGGTACACAAAGACGTGTGCCGTGTCGAAGTGTACCATCCTCATGAATACATAACTCTGGCCTTCTCCCTGCCTTGTACTCTGCTCTGAGCCGCTGAATCTTGGAATCGGTTAACTGTGCTGTCCGGATCCTCTCAACTATGGTGGACTGAATCTGTAGGCTGGCCATCAAGGCCACATTGGAAGGAAGAACCACTTCAATTCCCATCTTCTGAAGATCCGACAATAACTCTGGTCGCGCCGTCAGGAAATAAACTCCGGCCCTCCGGCTCAACGCATCTGCTACAACGTTGGCCTTCCCTGGATGATACTGCAAATCTATATCGTAGTCCACCAGTAGCTCGAGCCATCTTCTCTGCCGCATATTAAGATCCTTCTGGGTGAAAACATACTTTAGGCTCTTATGATCAGTAAATATCTCCACTCTGTCTCCGTACAAGTAGTGCCTCCACAACTTAAGTGCAAATACTACTGCTGCTAGCTCCAAGTCGTGGTTCGGGTAATTCTTCTCATGATCACGGAGTTGACGTGACGCATAAGCAATTACCTTCCCATGCTGCATCAAAATACATTCCAATCCTCTGCCTGAAGCGTCGCAATAAACTGTGAATCCTCCGGTCCTATCTGGAAGGGTGAGAATGGGAGCCGTTATCAAACCTCGCTTCAACTTCTCAAATGATTTCTGACATTCTGCTGTCCAAACGAACGGCACATCCTTGCGGGTCAACTGGGTCATCGGCGCTGAAATCCTTGCAAAATCAGAGACGAACCGCCGATAGTAGCCGGCCAATCCAAGAAAGCTGCGAACTTCTGCCACTGAGCTGGGTACTGGCCATGCCTCGATAGCCACAATCTTCTGGGGATCCACTTCCACTCCTCCTCTGGTAATGATGTGACCCAAGTAAGAAATGCGATCGAGCCAGAACTCGTATTTACTGAACTTGGCGTACAACTGGTGCTCTCTGAGAATCTGGAGGACAATTCTGAGATGCTGCTCGTGCTCTGCTTCACTCTTGCTGTAGACCAGGATGTCATCAAGGAACTATCACAAACTGATCCAAGTAAGGTATGAAAATACGGTTCATGAGGTTCATGAACACTGCCGACGCATTGGTCGCTCCAAAGGGCATAACTAGAAACTCCCAATGCCCGTACCTAGATCTGAACGCCGTCTTCGGGATGTCCTGCTCTCTGACTCTGATCTGGTGGTATCCTGACCGCAAGTCTATCTTCGAGAAAATGGAAGCCCCCTTGAGTTGATCAAACAAGTCATCTATCCTCGGGAGAGGGTATCTGTTCTTGATTGTCACTGAGTTCAAGGTACGATAATCAACACATAGCCTGGACGTACCATCCTTCTTTTTTACAAGAAGCATCGGGGCTCCCCAAGGCGATCCACTTGCACGAATGAATTCTTTGGTCCTGAGTTCTTCAATCATCTTGTACAAAATCTCCAACTCTGAAGGCGCCATTCTGTAGACTCGCTCTGATACTGGTGCTGTCCCGGGAATCAAGTCGATGGTGAACTCGATCTCCCGCTCTGGTGGCATCCCTGGAAGTTCCTCTGGGAAGACATCTGGAAACTCTTCAACTATCCGGGACAACTGCACTGCTGCTACTGCCATCCGCAATACTGGAGGGGATGGCTCTACGGCACCTCTGGAAAATGAAAACTCTGGCTCTCCGGGAATACTAAAGACAACTCTGCCAGCATGGCAGTCTATCCTAGCATAATAGTTCCTCAACCAATCCATGCCTAGGACTACATCATAGTCTGCCATAGGGAACTCTATGAGCCTAGCGGGAAACTCTCTACCGCTAACTACGATCCGACACGAGAAAAACACTCGATCTACTCCCACAAGACCATTACCAGTAAGTATATTGAGCCTCACTGATAATGACTCGGGCTCCAATCCTATCCGTGTCGCGAATCGTGCAGACATGAATGAATACGATGCACCATAATCAAATAATACAGATGCTGGAAAGGTGTTGACGAGAATAGTACCTGCCACTACCTCACCTGGTGCAACTTCTTCTTCCATGGTCATCATCATAGCCTGACCTCTAGCTGTGGGTCCTCTCTGCTGGAAACCCCTCTGTCGGTTCTGTGTTGGAGCCTGGGTGAACTGCTGCTGGTTCTGCTGCTGAAAGGCCTGGGCCTGAGGCAACAATGGCCTCGGGTACTGCTGTTGCTGCTGAACTGGAGCTGGGGCTGGTCCTCTCACCGAAGAACTAGAAAGGTTGGATGATGATGGACCTCCCCTATTCGGGCAGGTCCCTATCTGGTGGTCTGCTCCTCCACAAGCCAGGCACAATCCCTGTGCCCTACGACACTCTGCCACTACATGGCCCGGCTTCCCGCAATGAGAACATCCCACCGCGGAAGACTGCTTCTGCTTCTGCTGCTGCGGGTACGTCGGGGTCGAATGCTGAACCGACGTTACTGAGGCCGCCCGTCTCGGAGTTCCAATGGTTATACCCCTAGCTGCCGGGGCTGGAGCTGATGATTGGTGCATCTGGTTGTGGGACCGCTTCCTGCCTCCGGTCCTGTCTACAATTCTTCGGGAGGTATACTCATGCCTCCTTGCTGCCTTCAACACTGCATCGAACGTCTGGTGCTCGAACTGCTTCACATCCAATAATATCTCTAAGTGCAGCCCTTGCTGGAACCGCTGAGCCCTATCGAACTCGGTCGCCACCAAAGTGGGGGCGAACCTACTCAGCCTGGAAAACTCGGTCGCATAGCCATCGACCGTCCTGCCTCCTTGCTTCAAGTTGGTGAACCGGGTCTGCAGGTCGTACCGTGCCACCGCATCAAAGTACTTTGTCTGGAACCTTTCTCTGAACGTCGCCCAAGTGACTGGTGCTGCTAATCCCATGGCCTGAGCTGCCCACCAATCGCGAGCCAAGTCTAACAACTGTAGGCGTACCACCGCCACCTTCTCATTCTCAGGTATCCTAGCTACTTCTAGAACCACCTCGGTATCCTGAAGCCAAGCGTCCGCGACAATCGCATCTTCACTGCCGTCAAAGAAGGGAGGGTTCAAGCGCTTGAAACTGTTGGCCGCCTGATTCCCTTGGGGACCTCCTCGGTTTAGTGCATCATGAACTTCCTGGTGCAAGGCGTCGCCTCGACGATCTTGGGATGCAAGCAGTTCTCTGATAAGCCCTACCAAAGGTCCCTCATCCTGTCTAGCTGGTTGAGCGGGCGGAGCTGCCTGAACTGGAGGTTCCGAGCCTCCGGGAAGCATAACTCGGGAGGCTACTCCAGAGTGCTGAGCTTGATCTTCCTGGCGCTGGGGTGCTTGTCGAGCTTCCTCTGGCTGGTTGGCAGGTCCGGGAGTAATGCCGCTGAAGAAGACGACATAGGGAACAATAAGGAAAGGACCAGGACAGATCAATGATACAAGCGTGTGATCAGGTCAAGAATCTCAGGGATTTAAAGATACGAGCAGAGATCAAGGGCGAATATTGATTGAGACATCTATTCGGTAAACCCCCACATTTTTTGATTGACAAGACCTGCATGGGCCACCACTTAAACCATGTCACGCCCCAGAAACAGAATACTGGAGAGCGGGGGCAGACATAGCCAGCTACGTATATTGAAATAGAATACATCTCAACTATACGGTCACGGCTGTCTAGATATGAGGGTTTACTACAAGCCAGCAGTCTCTTAAGGTCAAGCCTATTGTCTCAATCTCAAACAATTAATAGAGTTACAAGATATTAGAGCATCAAATATATATATATAAGGCATCCCAAATATTACATATTGGATGATCATGAAGCTAGTCGTACAAAATGATGGGACTAGCAAGAGTTCAGTCATACATGATCAACCCTAGGATTTGTTAATCATGTTTACAGCCCGTAGGCAGACAGTAAGTAAGTGTGCATCGAGCTAACAGGTGCTCGTCGGCTAAACGCCTCAAAAGAATAAATTTACATATAAGTGGGTGAAACAAAAAAAGGAAAACCCACTCTTGGCCCGGATTCCGTCTTGTTGTCACCATTGGGCTGGAAGCTCGGTAGATCCTCGGGAGCTGCTCCGAAATCTGGCCACACAAAACCAGCTAGGTCAAACCCCAGAAAGAGCAAGTGCCACAAAGGAGGCCACAAATAAGAACAAAAGCCAGCATATCAGAACATAAGAATAAAAGAAGTACAAGTAGTAAAGTACACAGGGCGATAAACGACTAGGGACGTGGAACCATTCCGGGAGCCAGGTTACAATCCTTAAACCAGACAAGGATCGGGGTTGTAACCCTTCGCCTGAATAGCTCACTGTCTCTACTCATTTATCGTTAAGATAAGTAAAACAAACATGCTCAGGAGATAGCAGGTACTGGAGCTAGATAAGACTTAGACAAGGCTGGACACCATCCATTCGCAATCGGCCAAACAAATACTACGGCTTACTACTTTAACTAACTAGGGTTATCACAAACCTAATTACTAACAAGATGCAAGTGAGAATTCCAGTCCCAAGCCCTGCAGACTATCCAGTTATCCTTTCGTGGGTTGAGAGTTATAGGTGGGTACATTGCCCGGGAGACAAATGTACCCTTAGGTGACTTAGAGGGTGCAACACATGACAGTGTGCTAAAAATGTGCTCTACTCGTCGGCAAGCTACAAGTCCATTAAAGCGCCCAGATAACGAGATTGTCTGTGACTGGGAATTCTCCATGTTCTAGTTTTATCTAATAATTAGCCTAATCCAATTTAGCGCGAGTCCCTGGCCGTGGTACCCAGGAAGTCGCGTCCTAGACATGATGCAAGACAAGACAAGTGGATTGTACAAACAAGCAAGCAGGAACACCCACGGTGTCAAGTTGATTATACGAGTCAATTACAAGTTACAAGTCAAGTCAGGAGTGCGCCGCCACGGGCCACTATCAAGTTATCAAGATAAATCATGTCAGGGTGCTTGTTCGGAGTGCACCACTACGGGTCACTGTCATGTCAGGTTGGTCATGTCAGGAGTGCACCACTACGGGTCACTGTCGTGTTATGCTAGGTCCTTGTCATACCATGCCATGTATAATAGACATTCCAAACATATTAAGTAAAATCAAGTTCATGACAAAAGGCGTAAGGATATAAAATGGGCGTAAAATATCTAATACAATATCAATATATATAGGACTATAGAAGAGCCAGGCTTAAAGAAAATAAAACCAAATCTCCAAGAGCCAATGATTTGCGCAAGAGGTCAGGGGGTTGGATTGCGCAGGAGTCAAGTGCGCCAGGAGGCCAACTGCGCAGGGTGAGCTGCGCAGGGTACCAACTGCGCAGGAGTGAGCTGCGCAGGGTACCAACTGCGCAGGAGTGGATGGCGCAACAGATGGATTACGCACAGGAGGATTGCGCAGGGGTGGATTGCGCAATGGTCGATTGCGCAGGGGTTACTTTGCGCATGGCTGGCTTGCGCATGGCTAGCTTGCGCCAGCGCAATCCAGCGCAGCGCAAAGCCCTGGCCAAGTGATTGTGCAATCGGCCATGCGCTAAGGAGCACAGGCCGGGGGTGCGCAATCGGCCATGCGCTAAAAAGTGCAAGGCAGAGGGCTGTTCTTCCTGGCCGAGAGCAAGTCCAAGAACACCAAGAACTTCAATTCTTCATAACTTAGCCAAATTAAAACCAAATCTAGATTTTCAAGGTTCTAACTTGAGTAAAATCGAATTCTCTTCCACATGGAAGCATCAAAACATACAAAAATCAAAGTTAAATAGATCAAAACCATGTAAATCCAAAAATAGTAAAAACCTAGATCTAGAACAAAGAAAACTCCAAATCACAAAATGTCAAGTTCTAAAGTTGTTCTCCCTGGCCTAATCTAGCTAATGGACAAATAAAAAGTGGTGCTTATTTGATGGCAAGGTGCACTTGCCTAATGGGTTGGGGAGTTGTGTGGAAGAAGGAAGAAGAAGAAGAAAATTAATGGAGAGTAAAGAGGAGAGAGAAAGTTTGGTGGAGATATATGAGGGTGGTTGTGTTGTGTTGAGGGTAGAGTGTAGGTTAAAGTGTACCAATTCATATTAAACCAAACCTAATCAAACCAAACCAATTCCACAAAATAAAACCAAGCCATGGTCCAAACCCATTTACGAGAAACCAAAATCCGCAAGTCGAGAAAATAAAATATGTGCCAAAATTAAATTACGAGTACAAATACGTAATACAGGAAATGGGGGTGACAATGGGTTGAGCGTTCCCCACAGTGACTGTCCATCATGCATTAGGAGAGATGTCGCTACGACTTGAATCTTCTCGCATAGGTTAAATAACAGCATGATACAAGAATGGACTAAGCCTTGAATTCTGCACCATAACTGCAATTCTTCCTACTCACATAATGACATCAACTGTGCTTCTGGATGCACATTGAAGGCCTTGTGCCAGCCTGGTTTCAGTGTATAATTTTTGGGCGTCTACAAGTTTACCCTCAAGAGACGGCCTGATATCTCTGTCCATACACTATAGGTGAGTTCTTTATAAAGAGTCATGGCATGAAGCATTGCGCTTCTTTGCGATGCTACGCCGCTATGACATGGCTTAAAGCCAAGGCTTTACCCCACCTGGGTACCTCATCGTAGTGTCATACTACTATAGCATGAGGTCACATGCCTCTTTGTAGTGCCAAACTACCCAGCATGAAGCCTTGCGCTTCCGTGCGGTGTTACGCCGCTATGACATGGCTCGCAAAGCCGAGGCTTTACCCTACCTGGTACCTCTTCGTGGTGTCATGCCACTGTAACATGAGGACATCGTCCTCTTTGTAGTGCTGTCTACTTCTCTTTATTACGATTATCATACAGCATACGGATCCGCCAGGTTCTCCTGACTCCGAACATCAATCACTGCAATAATACCTCTCTTGATAAGATCGTGTACTGCTCTGTGCTTCAACCACACCGTTCTCTTCTTCCCGTTAAAGAGTTTATTTGATGCCACTGCTGTTGCCGCCTGGTTGTCACAGTATATCGGTATTGCCGGTATCTGAGCCCCAACCACCGGAAGATCATACATGAGCTCCCGAAGCCACTCTGCTTCATCTGCAGCAGCATTCAATGCAAAGAATTCAGATTCCATGGAGGAGCGAGATAACATAGTCTGCTTCTTCGACTTCCATGATATAGCAGCTCTGCCCATGGCGAATACGAATCCACCTGTGGAATACTCGCTCTCCATATCTGAATCCCAGCTAGCATCACTGAAGCCTTCCACTACTAACGGATCTCCGCTGTAGAAAAGTGCATATGTCTGAGTTTTCTTGAGATATCTCATAACATGCTTCACAGCTTTCCAGTGCTCAACGCCTGGATTGTTAGTGAACCGACTCAGCATTCCCACGGCAAAAGCTATGTCAGGCCTTGTGGCAGTAGTAGCGTACATCAAGCTTCCGATGACGCTAGCGTACTCCAACTGCCTGACGCTTTCCCTCGAGTTTGGCTCCAGCTTTTGATCACTCCGGTACGGTGTATCAATTATAGAAAGATCTTGATACCCGTAGCGGGTGAGCATTTTCTCAATATAATGAGATTGTGACAGCGCTATTCCAGTGCCTGTCCGGATGATCTTGAGCCCCAAGATTACGTCGGCATCCCCCAAGTCCTTCATACTGAACTTGGTCGAGAGGAATTTCTTTGTCTCTGTGACGCAGCTTAAATCCGTACCTAGGATTAGCATGTCGTCCACATAAAGACAAACGATTACTCCTCTTCCGTCAGCAAACTTCGTATAGACACACTTGTCTGTTTTACTGACCCTGTAGCCATTTGACCTTATCACCTTGTCAAACTTCTCATGCCATATTTTGGGAGCTTGTTACAAACCATACAGAGACTTCATCAACTTGCAGACTTTGTCTTCCAGACCTCTGACGACAAAACCTTCTGGTTGTTGCATGTAGATCTCTTCGGTCAGCTCGCCATTAAGGAATGCCGTTTTCACATCCATCTGATGTATCACCAGCTTGTGTATTGCTGCTAGAGCAATTAACAATCTGATGGTTGTCATCCAAGCTACTGGAGCATAAGTGTCAAAGTAGTCGATCCCCTGCTTCTGAGCAAACCCCTTGGCCACTAGCATGGCCTTGAACTTGTCAATGGTTCCATCTGCTTTCATCTTCTTCTTGAAGATCCATTTGCATCCGATGGGTCTTGCTCCTTCTGGCAGGTCAACCAATACACATATGTTGTTGGAGGTGATTGAGTCAATCTCATTGTCTATCGTCTCCTTCCAGAATACAGCATCTCTGGTCTTCATCGCCTCATCATAGGTAAGCGGATCTGCTTCCACATGATAGGTGATGAAGTCATCTCCGAAGTCTTTCGGCCTCCTCGTTCGCTTAGTTGACGGCTCAGCGAGTTCTGGTTCAGCTGGTGTCTCCTTGACGACAGCTTCATCTTGGACTACTGGTTCATTAAAGACTTCTGTCTGCTTTGTACCCTCATCATTCTCCGGAAGATCCGCGAGAACAATATTCTTGTGTTTTGTAAACTTGTCTTCAAAGTATTCAGCATCGCGAGATTCGATGATATGGTTTGACTCGATATCAAGGAATCTTCGAGCATCACTCTTCTCGGCATACTCCAAGAAGATCGCCTTCGTAGTCCTTGTCCCCAGCTTCTGAATCTTCAGATCCGGGAGCTTCACATAAGCCAGACACCCCCACACTCGAATGACATTCAAGTTAGGTCTGACTTTGAACCAGAGTTCATGAGGAGTTATGTCGGAAGTTGCATATGGCACTCTGTTCAGAATGAACGTTACCGTTAGTGCAGCTTCTCCCCAGTAGCACTTTGGAAGACCCGCAGTCAACAGCATAGAGTTCATCATCTCTGTCAACGTTCTGTTCTTCCTTTCTGCTACTCCGTTGGATTGAGGAGAGTACGGAGCCGTTGTCTCATTGATGATTCCATGTTCTTTGCAGAATGATAAGAATTCATGAGACCGATACTCCCCGCCTCGATCACTCCTTAACCTCTTGAGTTGTTGTCCAGTTTGCCGCTCAGCCTCGGCCCTGAACTCCTTGAACTTCTCGAGTGCTTCGTCTCTAGACTTGAGCAAGTAGACGAAAGCATACTTTGAGAAGTCATCGATGAAAGTAATGAAATACTTCATCCCGGCCTTTGTAGAGAATTGTTTGAAGTCACAGATATCTGAGTGAACCAACTCCAGAAGATCTGTGCTTCGATGGACCCTGTGAAAGGGTTTCCTTGTGATCTTCGTCTAAGCACATACTTCGCATTTCTCTACCTTACCCCCACACTTGGAGATAAGTCATAGACTAGACATTCTGTTAATCCTTTTACAATGAACATGTCCTAGCCTATTATGCCACAACTCAAGAGAATAATCAGAAAAAGTGATTGTATTTATATTATCATGCTGGGTTACAACAAGCTGAATCTTGTACATTCCTTCAGTTTGGAAGGCTTTCCCGAAGAATGTACCCTTCTTGGATATCACCAACTGGCCAGCATTGATGTCCATCCTCAAGCCTGTGTTGCAGAGCAGACTTCCAGAGATCAGGTTCTTAGCAATTACTGGAACATGCTTCACATCTTGAAGCGTCAGAGTGTTCCCCGATGTGAGTTTCAGCTCCACCGTCCCGATCCCCAGTACTTCAGCTTGTGCCTGGTTTGCCATTATAACATTCTCTGAAGTTGGCTCATAAGAGACGAACCAGTCCTTGTCTGAACAGACATGGCAGGTCGCACCAGTGTCTATCCACCAATCCAAGTCAGCCCCCACAGTTGCAACCTGTGCTATCATGGCAACTAGATTAGTAATCATAGAAACCTTACTAGGCTCACCTTGTTCTTTGGGCTTGGACTTGTATTCGGATTTGTAGTGTCCCTTCTTGCCACAATTGAAGCAAGTCACATGGGACTTGGACTTCTGCTGCTTGAAAGCAGGACCCTTCACTTTCAGATTCGTGAAGTCCTTCTTTTTGCGATGAGAAGCAGCCTGCTTCCCCTGGTATTATCTGGTTTGGACCAGATTTGCCTTTGCCAGTTGCTTGGACAGAGTATCCATCTTCTGTTGAGAGCGCATCTCGTCCTCAACATGGATCTCTTGCAAGAAATCTTCCAAGCTAATTTCCATCTTCTTTCGATGCATCCTTGCATAGAAGTTGCTCCATTCTGTAGGAAGTTTCGCGACGATCCCTCCAACGACAAACTTGTCGACGAGGGGCATGTTCTCGTCTTCTAGTTTCTGACGCAACTTCAGAAACTCCTTCACTTGGGACAGCATCGCCTTCTTGTCTTCAAAGGTCCACTTGTGGTATTTTTCTACCATGAAGATCTTGGACCGGTTCTCGTCATCTTCATAGAGCTTTCCCAAGGAGTCCCATATCTCTTTGGCAGATGTCTTCTTGGAGTAGGACTCTGCCAGAGAGTCTTCCATGGAATTGAGTATCAGTAGTTTACATATACTGTTTTCTCTCTTCCACTTCGCTTGCTTGGTCGTAGCAGCGGCCACAGCCGCAGCAGATCCAGTGGTTGGAACGATCGGTTCTTCTTCTGACAGTACGTGATCAACATTCACGAGTTGAAGATTTAAAGTGACCTTTCGTTTCCATATCTGGAAGTGTTCGCCATCGAATTTCTCCAACTTGTTAAAGCCGGTATCGATGAGCGAAGCTCGAGAGTTATCCATCTTCTCAATAAAGCTTTGAGATTGTTAGTGCCGGGGCACAATTATCCGATGGAAAACTGAAATATCGTAACAATTGTATAAACAATCGTTATTACGTAACACTTTACAAAAGGTACGTAAAAGAAATCTCTCAACTAGTGCTACACTTCACAGAAGGTGCACAGAACGTAACGCTTCACAGAAGGTACGTAAGAGAAATCCCACTAGTGCTACACTTCACAGAAGGTGCACAGAACGTAACACTTCAAAGAAGGTACATAAGTAAAATTCTATTAATGCTACACTTCACAGAAGGTGCACAAATAGAATTCTGATAATATCAACGCAAACACTTCACCGAAGGTGCGCTAATAAAATCCTGATATAACCAACAAAGAAGGTGACAGGCGAAAGGTGGAAAAACTCCTGCTGGGGTGAATGATCACCGTTGCTCAAAGCTTTATTCGCCCTACACGAGCACGAACAGCTTCCAGGAACCAGCAAGTTCACGAAGAACTTCTGGAACGCTCGTAAGTTAATATTTGAGACTTGAACGGGCTTCCTGGACTTAACAGACTCCCTCAACTCTCTTCTTGGTGCATCTTTCAAAGGAGGCCAATGGGCTCTATTTATAGAGTGGAGTTGAGACTTCACCTCTTCTCCTATCCGATGTGGGACTAAAATACTAATACTCAAAAATAGAGTTTGATATTTTAGATCATCCCACAATCAACATAGAAGTGTGCCAGTCCACGCCTACCCCCCGAACACTCCCGTGCATGCACGAGACATCCTGGAGTCCGTGTTCGAGTCCGAGTCCGCACAACAAAAATTAACTGGCATCCTTGTTGGGTTTAATCCTTTTTCCTTCTAGGAAAGTACTTCCACATGGCACAAACTTGTGCCCCATTATACCTCATGTGCACACCTCAACACATGCAATGCATTATATTGAGATACTCACCATTTGGTGTAGCCGATGTGGGACTATCTTTAGTCCAAAGGCAAAAACACCAACAATTTTTTCTTTTCTTTCCTACACCAACCAAACATAGAAAAGAAAATTTGATAGAAATTCTACTTTTCTATCCCTATGGAAAATACATGGAAATTAATTTCCTTTCCGTGAACCAAACGAGACCTAGGCCTCGTGGCCGGCATCTCAAATTAATAATAATAAAAAAACTCTACTGCATTACTTTAGTTTGGAATTAAGGGTTAATTAGTTGTACCCCCCATGATTTGTACATATTTTGGTAACTGTCCCCGTTGTTTCAAAAATAAAGAACACCCCCCTGGCTGCTTAATTTTCTACTCATTTTTTCTATGCACCAGGGGGGTACAACTAATTAACTTTATAAACCAGGGGGGTGTTCTTTATTTTTAAAACAACAGGAACAGTTACCAAAATATGTACAAACCATAGGGGGGTACAACTAATTAACCCTGGAATTAATTCTATTTCAAAAGTAAGTGTACATGCACCATTCCGTTTGAAAATTTTAGTTTTATTCCTAAAATAGCCTCCTACAGTCCCTCCCCTCCGTCCGGTGCATTCCAGCGCGCGGGCGGGCGGGCGGCTCTTTATTTACTCGGACTTCTTCCGCTCTTCGTTCGATTCTTCCGATTCCCGCAGCGCCGCTCCCTCTGCCACGTGGTCTTGCAGCGGCTTCCCCACAACGTAGTCCATCAGCTCCTCCCCGTCCTCGGGGGACGAAGGCGGCGGCGGCGAGATCTTGAAAAGCACCGCAACGGAGGAGAGGAAGAAGGCGGTGGAGAGGAGGAGGGGCCAGAAGAAGCCCACCACGCTGGAGATGCCGGGGCCCGCCCACACCGCCAGCGGCGCCGCGGCCGCGAACAACAAAACCAAGATAGCATGATATCTCATATCCATCACTCTCTCTTAAGTCAAGGAAGAAAATAAAAGAAATAGTTAGCGTTAGGGAGGAGTAGATAAATAGAATCAGATCGGGACCAACAGAGAGGAGAGAGAGATTCTCTACTCTCCGTTTGTGGGCTGTGTGGAGGAATTTGTTTGCTTGTGGCCGAGAACAACCGGAAATGTCCCTGTGTGTTTAGTGGCCGATACTAACAGCTGGTACGGGACAGGAACGTAATTGGTGGAAAAAGGAAGGAAGAAATTTTTTCTCTCTTATTTTAATTATTGGGGGAGACCACGTTGACCTTGTCGGCCACCACCAACGGTCAGTCGGTCAGACATGTACCGAGCCTGAGCCGGATCCGGATCCATCCACCAGGATCCAGAGCTCACGTGATGATGGACCAGGACTACAACTATAATATCTTTATTTATCTGCCTATTGCAATCATGGGCTTGCTTTCGCCGTATGGATCTACAATAAGAGCTGCTTCTCGTCATTTTCGAATTCTGGCCTAATATAGTCTCAACATGGGTCAAAGCCATTTAGGTATCGGTTCAGGTCCAATAATAATTTGAATCACCAAGGACGACAAATAACGACTCTTCACCGTGCAATCAGAAGACGTAAATAGCCGGAGAAAAAGGTCAATGCTAAAAATACTACAAAAAGGACATGACTATCAAAATTTATATTCATGTACATCTAATACTTTCAAAAATTTGACGGTCTAAGGGTAAAATGCAAAAAATCTCCCCTTAGATGTAGGGGTGAGCATTATTCAATTTTAGATGAAAACCAAATCGAATCGATTCGAATAAAAGATTCGGTTCGACTTTTTAAAAAAATCGGTTTGATTTCGTTTTGAAAGTACTAAATTATTTTATTTAGTTTTGGGTTTCAGTTTCGTTTCAAAACCGAAAAACGAATAAGAAGTTATCCAGGAGATTGCAGCTCAGAAGACTCGTGGGATCAAGTTTTATAATTCTGCTAGGCTCCGGCTCCTCTCAGCAGTATGGCACGTCTGGCGGGAGCGAAATCGGCGAATCTTTGATGGTGTCCAGGCGTCTGCGCTCGCCATCATTAATAATATTGAATGTGATCTTAAGATTATTAGTTAGTCTCACTTGGGACGCGGTTAGCCTCATGTGTGGTTTTGTAAATCTCTTCTTTTGAAATAAAGTACCCTTTCTTCAAAATATATATATATATATATATATATATATATATATATATATATATATATATATATATATATATATATATATATATATAAACAAAAAAGTTGCAAATAAACCCAAAAATCGAATAAATTGAGATTTAATTCGGTTCGGTTTGGTATGGGCCAATTCGATTCGATTTCGGTTTTCCTTATTTGATTTTCGGTCCAATTCAGTTTTCAGTTATTATGTTCGGTTTGAACCGAATGCTCACTCCTACTTAGATGGACATTGTTAGCAACAACAAAAAAAATCCATAGCTTAAATTTTTTTGGCATTTTTATTCTATCTCAGTTTACACCCAATTTAATTTTTGTCGTTAAAAGACATCAAATTAGGCCAAAAATGACGATTATACCCATGCAAAAAACCCTCCCCCATTCTCTTCCCCCCCCCCCTTCTCCAGCGGTGGCGGCACAGCACGGGTGGGGCGCAGGGAGGAGGGGCGTGGGTGGGGACGACGGGGGAGAGGGGGTGCAGGTGGGAGCGCCTGGGGCGGCTAGCGGCTAGGTGCGGAGAGGAGGGGGGGGGGGGATGGGAGGGATATTTTTGGTATTTAAAAAAATAATCACTAACGTTTACCCCCAAACAATTAGTAGACGGGAGGGAACATTTTGATCAAAATATATATTACGGGAGCAAACTTGACGTCAACTCAGTGTTATTTTGCAAAATGTGTCTATCTAAGTAGTAAATTTTTGTACTTAATCGGTCATACTAATGATGACTTTATATGACACAAATATATATAGGTATATTTAGTTATTTTATATATTAACAAAAAAAACACAAATAAACAAAAAAATCGAATAAACCAAACAAACAGAAAAGATATGGGCCAATTCGGTTCTGTTTCGGTTTTGCTTATTCGGATTTCGGTCCAATTCGAGTTTCGATTATTCGGTCCGGTTTCGGTTTGTTTATTCGGATTTCCATCCAATTCAATTTTCGGTTATTTAGTTAGGTTTGAACCGAATTAACCGAATGCTCACCTCTACTTAGATGGACATTGTTAGCCAAAAAAAATCCATAAAAAAAATTTGCATTTTTATTCTGGCTCAGTTTACACCCAATTTAATTTTGTCGTTAACAGACATCAAATTAGGCCTGAAATGAGGATTATACCCATGCAAAAAATCCCTCCCCCTCTCTTCCCTTCCCCCACCCCCCCCCCCCCCCCCGCCCCCTCCCCTCTCCAGTGGTGGCGTAGTGGCAGCGGCACATCACGTGTGGGGGCGCGAGGAGGAGGGGGCATGGTGGGGGCGATGGGGGAGAGGGGGTGCTGGTGGGAGCGTCGAGGGCGACCAACGTAGGTGGTGAGAGGGGGAAGGAGAGGGAGGGGTATTTTAGATATTTAAAAAAATAATCACTAATGTTCACCCCAAACAGTTAGTAGACGGAAGCAGACATTTTGATCAAAATATATACTAGGGGAGCAAACGTGACTAGGGGTGAGCATTCCGTTAATTCGGTTCCAACTGAACCGAATAACCGAAAATCAAATTGGACCGAAACCGAATAAGCAAAACCAAAATCGAACCGAATTGGTTAATAACCGAATCAAACCGAACCAAATTAAATCGGTTCGATTTTCGGTTTATTCGGTTTTTTCAGTTTTTATATATATATATATATATATATATATATATATATATATATATATATATATATATATATTTTGTAGAGAATGGATAATTTTATTGATAATAGATGTGTACAAGCCTACAGTATATATATATACCAAATTTTCTTATTCGGTTTTCGATTTTGGACCAAAATCGAAACTGAAACCGAATAAAAAAATTTAGTATTTTCAAAATCGAAATCGAACCGAATTTTTTTAAAACCAAATCAAATATCTTATTCGATTCGGTTCGATTTGATTTTCGTTTCAAAACCGAATAATGCTTACCCCTAAACGTGACGTCTACTCGGTGTTATTTTGCAAAAATATGTCTAGGTAGGAATTTTTTGTACTTTATCCGTCATACTAATGATGACTTTATATGACACAATGCTCTACAGTTGCCACTCCATTTACATCAAATGTCTTACTATTCAGAACATACACAACTTAGTTGTCCAAGTCTATTTCAGACTTTCATAATGAAGGCCGATACATACGAATATGTCCTCTCCCTTCTCGCCCATCTTCACCAGTCACCTGCCCGGTACAATTCGTCATTAATATTTTCACACAACATTATAATAATGTCTTCTACGAACCAACTTACTTTTGATAAAGCCCAGCTTATGTCACTCTAATTCTGCAGTAGGAATGCAGTAGGAATAGCTAAGTAGGAGCAGCAGGTAATTTCCCTTTTAGCTATTTTATTTGCATTCAGTTAGCAGTTATCCACATCAGCCATGTGCTCTCCTTGTTCTTCCCAGAATTGCCAGGTCAGCCATTCTGTTACGATCAGCCCAATCAGCCAGCTCATCATTCCTGCAAAAAGTTAACAGCTCATTAATCATTGAGGTAAATGCATTAGGTTATGGAATATTGTAGGAGTACTATAAATAGCAAGGAAAGGAGCAGCAGTCACTCATCTGGAGAATGAATGATAGACTATTCCTCAATTAGTTTCCTTTGTCATCTTCTTCTTGTAGCATTTGCCATTTCTTTTCAATAAAGCTTAGATTCTTCTGATAATGTCTATTGCCATACTTTGATCAACTGATTAATGCATCACTCACCTCGTCCTCACTCACTTACTGGAGCTGGAGAAGGGGGTCGTATCAATTTGGTATCAGAGCCTCCCTATCCAGTCATGGAGAGCAGCCAGGAACAAGGATCAAGCACTCGAGAATCACAGCAGGACATGAGGGAAGCTCGGGGATCAGCAAATGGGGAAGATCGACTTGTGGCTCTGGAAGGTATGGTTCTAGATCTCAGCCATCAACTCAGCCATTTTATGGAAGAATTTGGTCGATCCAGAAGAGCTGCAGAAAATCCATCACCTGTAACCACCCTACCACCACCACCCACCCTATCAATATCACCCCAGATCCATCCACCCAGACCACATTTCCCACAAAATCAGTTTCCAACAGGAAATGTTCCATTCCATCCACCCTCACCTTTCTCAAACCAATTTCCACCAGGAAATGCACCATTCACACCTCAAGCACCATTTTATCAATTTGAACATCCCCCATTCATATATCCCTCACCAGTCCAAACACCTAGAATGGCACAGGGAGTACAAAATTCAACTGTTGCACATATGGGCTCACCAGCCCCTACAGGATTTCACACTGGCACTAGTATGGGAGGACAAGGTTGGGGCCAGCCTACTCCTAGGCTTAAGTTACCTGAATTTGATGGAGAAGGGGATGTAGAAGAGTGGTTGCTTCGAGCAAACCTTTTCTTTAACTTCTATGGCATTCAGGAGTGTGACAAAGTGAAGTTCTGTTCTGTACAACTCAAGGGGACAGGGGCATACTGGTATGATTGGCTTGTCACCATTAGGGGCAGACCAGTTACCTGGGAAGAGTTTCACCACTGTATCAGAATGGAATTTGGGCCTTCTCAATTTACAGATCACACAATTGATCTTAAATTGTTGAAACAAGAAGGTTCTGTTCAAGAGTACACATCCCTCTTTCAAAAGCTTTCAAAGAAGGTAGCTGGAACACCTGAAAGAAGCTTGATCAGTTTTTATATAGGAGGGCTAAAGGAGGAAGTTAGATATGAAGTACTGGTTGCTAATCCAGTCAGCCTGCCAGCAGCTATGCAAGTGGCCAAACTGCATGAGTCAAAGTTTGCAGCCATCAAGAAGAACTTCAAATCTCTAAATCAACATAGCAAGTGGACAGGAGGAAATTACTCTTCATTTCCAAACACCCAAGAAGCCCAGAACAAAGGGGTCACTCAGGGAACAGAAGGAAGGCATTTCTCCAAGAATCAGACCACTACTATATCTCCCAGTGAACTATTGAGAAGAAAGAACATGGGGCTATGTTTCTTGTGTGATGAGAAATGGTCTAGGGGACACAAATGCAAAGACAAGAGATTGTTCATGTTAATAGCAGATGAAGATGAAGATCCTGTTGAGACAACTGAACCAATGGCAGTTCCAGAGGACAGAGGGACCCTTGATGGCAATTCTCAGAGTTTATTTGAAATATCCCTACAGGCCCTTTCTGGATCACTGCATCAATCCACCATGAAGATGAGAGGGACAGTTAAAGGCAAACCTGTTATTATTTTGATTGACTCAGGGTCCACACATAGCTTCATTGATACTGCCTTCATTGAGAGATTCCAGATTCCCTTATCTCATGGGAATGCCTTTGAAGTATTGGTTGCAAATGGGGATAAGCTCACTAGCAAGGGCCTGTGCAAAGAAGTCATCATTGAATGCCAAGGTACAAGGGTCACTACTGATTTACTGCCACTACCCATTACAGGGTGTCAAATTGTGTTGGAAGCAAATTGGCTTAGCACTCTTGGTACTATCATGTGGAATTTCCAGGATCTCACCATGATATTCACATATCAAGGAACTGAACAAAAATTTCAAGGAATGAAGCCCACAAGTAAGCATATCAGTGAGCTAGAGTTCAGAGACCTCAGGCAAAAGCCACAATTCTTTGTCATTCAAATGTGCACTTGGCAGGAGAGTTCACAGGAAGCAGAACAGGAAGACATCAAGGGTGACTTAAAGGACTTATTGGAGAAATATCAGCATTTGTTTTCAGAACCCACAGGCCTTCCTCCCAGGAGATCTTATGATCATAAGATTCCATTAATTCATGGGGCAAATCCAGTATGCAGCAGGCCTTATAGGCATCCTTTTCTCCATAAAAATGAGATTGAAAGACAGGTACATGAAATGCTTGAAACTGGAGTGATTAGACCTAGCACAAGTTCATATTCATCCCCAGTTATTCTAGTAAAAAAATCTGATGGCACATGGAGGATGTGTATTGATTATAGAAACTTAAATCAGTATACAATCAAAGACAGGTTCCCAATTCCCATAGTGGAAGAATTATTTGATGAACTGCATGGTGCAAAATGCTTTTCTAAACTGGATTTGAGGGCAGGTTATCATCAAGTAAGGATGCATGAAGATGATGTTCACAAGACAGCTTTTAGGACCCATGAGGGTCACTATGAATTCCTAGTAATGCCCTTTGGGCTCACTAATGCTCCCTCAACATTCCAAGCAATGATGAATGACATTTTTAAAGGGTTCCTGAGAAAGTTTGTGCTAGTATTTTTTGATGACATTTTAGTATACAGCAGCAACTATACAGAACACCTTTTACATTTAGAAAGAGTATTCATGAAACTGGCAGATCATCAGTTGAAGCTAAAAAGGAGTAAATGCTCCTTCAACAAATCTCAGATTGGTTATTTAGGCCACAAGATTTCAGAAGGAGGGGTAGAAGTTGACTGGGACAAAGTCCAGGCAGTGGTGGACTGGCCAAAGCCCAAGACACTGAAGGAGTTGAGAGGCTTCCTAGGCCTCACTGGTTACTATAGGAGGTTCATACAAGGTTATGGCTCCATAGCAGGACCACTCACCCAGCTTCTCAAGAAGAATTCATTTCTGTGGAATGACAAGGCACAAGCTGCTTTTGAGAACCTAAAGGTAGCTCTAACCCAACCCCCTGTCTTAGCTATGCCAAATTTTGATGAAGAATTTACCTTGGAGTGTGATGCTTCTGGGAATGGCATAGGGGCTATCTTAATGCAGAGGGGAAGACCCCTATCCTATCTCAGTCAACAGTTGAAGGGCAGATCATTGTTACTCTCTACATATGAGAGGGAGATGCTGGCTATTCTTTTAGCTATTAAGAAGTGGGGACAGTACCTATGGGGCAGGCAGTTTGTTATCAAAACTGATCATAAACCACTCAAATATATGTTAGAGCAGAGAGTATACACTGAAGCACAGTATAAATGGGTCATGAAATTACATGGGTACAAGTATAGAGTGGAATACAAGAAGGGAGGAGAAAATTAGGCAGCTGACAGTTTATCAAGGAGGGAGGAAGTAACTTGGGCTGCTATCTCAGTGGTTCAAGCTGATTGGATTCAACAGTTCAAAAATCAACAAGCCAATTCACCTTTTTATTCTCAAATGCAGGAGAAATGGGACAAAGGACTGTTAAATTCAGCAAAATATACTAAGCACAATGGCCTCCTCTACTACAAAAACAGGTTACTTATTGACCCAAGCTCAGATTTTGTTCCCTTAATGCTCAAGGAACACCATGATCTACTCCAAGCTGGACATTCTGGGTATTTGAAGACACTACAGAGGCTCAAGAAGGTTTGCTATTGGACAGGAATGAAAAAAATCTGTGAAAACTTATGTGCAAGAGTGTGAAGTTTGCCAGAGAAATAAAGGGGAAAACATCTCTCCAGCAGGTTTGCTACAACCCTTACCAATTCCAGAGCAAATTTGGGAAGACATCTCTATGGACTTCATAGAGGGGTTACCTCTCAGTCATCACAGAACTACCATCATGGTAGTAGTGGATAGGCTAACAAAGTATGCTCACTTGTTTGCCTTGAAACATCCTTATACAGCTGCTATTGTGGCACAAACCTTTGTAGATGGAGTATTCAAACTTCATGGAATGCCCAAGTCTATTGTGACAGACAGGGACCCAATTTTTACAAGTCAGTTCTGGAGGGAGTTCTTTAAATTACAGGAAACTTCACTCAAATACAGCACAGCTTACCACCCTCAAACAGATGGGCAAACTGAGGTTACAAATAGGTGCATAGAGGGCTATCTCAGGTGTTTTTGCAGCCACAAACCAAAGGAATGGAGTGTACATCTTCCTTGGGCAGAATATTGGTTCAACACCAACTGGCACACATCATCTAAGGTAACCCCCTATGAAGCTGTATATGGCAGGGCTCTCCCTCACCTCCTCACTTATGTACCAGATCTTTCTCAAGATAAGGAGGTGGCCACAGCTTTGTTATCTAGGGACAATGCCCTACAATTACTGAAGGATAATCTACTGCTCTCTCAAGACAGAATAAAGAAGATGGCCAACTCACACAGGACTGATAGGGAATTCGAGGTAGGTGACTTGGTTTACCTCAAACTTCAACCTTACAGGCAAATATCTGTAGCACAGAGGAAGCCACAGAAGTTATCACCCAAATACTATGGACCATATCAAGTGGTAGCAAGGATTGGACCAGTTGCTTACAAATTACAACTTCCAGATGATGCTCTAATCCACCCTGTGTTCCATGTATCCCAACTCAAAAAGAAGCTAGGGGCTAAATCAAATTGGCAAAAAGAAAACCCAACTCAGATGGAAGAACTACTGCTTGAACCATATTGGGTATTGGATAGGAGATTGGTGCAAAGGCACAACAAGGCTGCAGTTGATTTGCTAGTCCAATGGAAGGATGGCAGGCCAGAAGATGCTGTATGGATGCCTTACGAGAAGTTCATTAAATCATATCCTCACTTTGACCTTGAGACAAGGTCAAATAAGGGTAGGGTATTGATAAAGCCCAGCTTATGTCACTCTAATTCTGCAGTAGGAATGCAGTAGGAATAGCTAAGTAGGAGCAGCAGGTAATTTCCCTTTTAGCCATTTTATTTGCATTCAGTTAGCAGTTATCCACATCAGCCATGTGCTCTCCTTGTTCTTCCCAGAATTGCCAGGTCAGCCATTCTGTTACGATCAGCCCAATCAGCCAGCTCATCATTCCTGCAAAAAGTTAACAGCTCATTAATCATTGAGGTAAATGCATTAGGTTATGGAATATTGTAGGAGTACTATAAATAGCAAGGAAAGGAGCAGCAGTCACTCATCTGGAGAATGAATGATAGACTATTCCTCAATTAGTTTCCTTTGTCATCTTCTTCTTATAGCATTTGCCATTTCTTTTCAATAAAGCTTAGATTCTTCTGATAATGTCTATTGCCATACTTTGATCAACTGATTAATGCATCACTCACCTCGTCCTCACTCACTTACTGGAGCTGGAGAAGGGGGTCGTATCAACTTCATCTGCAACATCCTAATCTTTATTAATATAACATGAGAAAACTGCGTTTCTAAATCCTCTATCAATTAGTAAAACAATTACTATAAGAAAATACTAAATAATTGATAATAATTCTTAAACTAATTTTCTCTATTCTTTTCATATGACCGAAAACCTTCTATCTTCTGAAAACCTTCTATTTTCTTCTCATATATATATATATACTAGTCATAACTCGTGCCCATAGGGCATAGTTCATTTAAGGTATTTTCCCTCAAAATCTTGGACCCCCAATTTTAAACGAACAATAATAATTTTGAGGCCCCCATCAAAATATTAAATCCCAACCACTGCTGGATGTGAATTTTCTTTGGATTCCCCATAAAATCCCACTCTCAATAATGCTCATCCACAACCATTATGAGGCACCCATCAAAATATTAAATCCCAACCATCAAAATATTAAATCCCCATCTTTGGATTCCCCATAAAACCCCACTCCCAATAATGCTCTTCCCCATAAAACCCCACTCCCAATAATGCTCTTTCCCATAAAACCCCACAACCGTTGATTCACCAAAATTAAATCCCAACCACTCTTTATCTTGGCACAGTCAGCCCTAGGATTCAAAAACTTTTGTGTTTATTATAAGATATATATATATATATATATATATATATATATATATATATATATATATATATAAAACAAATTATAATTTATAATTTATTTTATGTGCGTGCTGTTTATGAATTTACTAGTAATATATTTGGAGGGCTCTAGTTCTGTATAAATATTTTTTTTTCTTATAACTTCTATTATTATTTAATTAATGTCAATTTAAAAAATACATGAAGATGCCACCTCTGCAGTCAAATTTGACAACCTTGGTAAAGATAAAATAAAATAGAATATGCTACCGACTTTCAGTCTCTTCATTTCTCTTTCCCCTCTTTGGTTTCACATCAATTTGCTAAAAAAAACTATATACCATCTTATAACATTCTTATAACATTTTGATAATAATTATTCTTATAACATTTTGATAATAATTTTTGATTTCTTCCGATATCACAAACATAAAATAAGAAAGATTGTGTATATATCTAAATTCATGACAGTAAAAAAAAATAACCGGTGTGATGGACTTATGGTCATGTTAAATACACATAAATACATAACACACACAACCAGTGTGATGGATTTGGTCATGTTAAACATAATTGTACTGTCTTGGCAGGCTTGTTCTAGCTTTGGTCCGGGTCAATGTTTATTTTTAGGGTGAGTCTAATTTTTAAAAATGGCAGTTAGGAGAAATTTGAGCCGCATCAAAGCCCACATATGGGATGGAACAAAAAATTTGAAATTTCACAAGAACCCAACATATGGCCCCTTGAGGTCCCTTAGTAGGTCTGTCTCAATCGTTAATTGTGGGACTAAAATTTGAAATTTCACATATTATTTTTGCACAACTTACAACTATTGCATTAATAAATCATCTTATAAGTGTGAGCTTGCCTTTCTTTGTGATTCTAATAGGAATCTTTAGTAAAAATGTCTCACATAATAGTGGATATAAGAATTTGGATCTCAAACTTGTCCAATGTTAGAATTTGAATTTCGAAATCACTATTCAGGTAGGCTAATGAACAGTGATTTCGAGACCCAAATTCTAACCTTGGACAATTTTGAGACCCGAACCTTAATATCCATTATTATGCAAGACCCTATTACTAAATAACCCATTCTAATATGCAAATGGTAGTTATGAATCTAGTTTTAGACCGTCACATGAGGTTAATGACTTGTCGATAGAGAGGAAAGAACATACACACAAGAAAATATCCCTTGTCGATAATTTGCAAGACCAAGTCAGTAATTGTCATGTCTGAGACCAAATCAGTAATTGACAGGTCTCAGTCCTATATGTTGATCAAGATACGTGACAGTACCCAACTACGTAACAAGTGGGCACAAGTCCAACTCGAATATTTATATATTGTCCAAGATCGATTAAAACTATCCATAAATCCACAATAAATAGATCCACAACTCTATCTATGAAAATATAAACGACGATGCTACATGGACTACGATTTCTGACCGCGGTCCTGGCCCGCAGCCACGCGTTGGTACCCATTGGAGGGGGGTCCGAATTTTTTGTGCATGGGCTCGGTGTAGTGCAGGGGGCGAATAGGAGGTGGACACGTCGGCGCGGGCACAGCCGCGGTTCACCCCCACGGGCCATTTAGCATTTTCGAAATATAAACTATGTAACCAAAATAATTGTGGAATAAATAATGAAGGCATCTACCGGCAATACCTGAATTCCGAAGAATAATCTCACCTCAGCAAATACCTTAAAGAGGTCCTCAAAAGGATGTAGCAAGATACATAATATTAGCAGCCTAATATTATTTACAGAGACTATACAAAACAGTCTTTTTTTGATCGTTCTCTCTTGAAACAAATAATAATGTCAGAATGCTTTGTTCACTATAATCAACTTTCTACATGCAAATTATATTGATCTTTTGTAAAAACAGGTTCACCTTACCTAATTAATATGCAGGAACTCTGCAGCTGATGCTTATGATTTTTTACACACATGGTATAAAAGTATTAAGAGGAATTTTGAATTGCATCCCATTTTATTTATCCAAATTCAAGGTACATCTCACCCATTACCATAATGCAAAAAAAAAAAAAATCACTTTTGACGAAAATCGTCTTCCACTAACAGTCAACTCATTTGACCATTCTTTTGACCAAAATACTCCCGTCTTATTCCTCGCGCTCCCTCCTTTCGTTGTCCCCCTCCCCGACGTGTGCCTCCACTCACCCTAGCCACCGTCATGGGCAGCCGAAGCCCCACCACTGTAGTGCCCCGTCGCGTTCAGTCAATCAGAGGAATCGGAACGCCGACGGCGTTCGAGCTTAGCCATGCAACGGCTGCTCGAAGACATCGCTCGGTCAAGGCGACTCCTCGTTCAGGTGGGGTAGTTTCGGTGAACTCGCCTTATCTTAGCCTTCACATAATAAATCACATATTTTCAACTTGCACAAGTAGGCTTGATAATAAAAGAGACGAATCCACATAGCTAATGGAACAATCCCGACAGATCGAATTGAGATAGAATATGGAAAGGTCCAACGGTCGGCTTAGAGTTGGTACACGACGTGCTTTGAAAATGACACTCGATCCTTCGTCCCGTGGCTTGGGAGAAGGAAAAGTTGGTCTTCACCACAAGCTAAGAGTTAGCCTAAGTCATAGGCGTCGCCCGCATAAACGCTTCATAAAGCATGCACGGTCCCATCGTCCAAGGCTTGACGCGGTCCTTGCTCGTCAAGTTGATGTACGATTAAGTTAGGCTAAGTGATTCTAGGTGATCAAAGACATTCTAAGCACTGTCCCACGTTTTCTACTATTGTCGATATTACTTGGTTTTACGATCATATAGAGTATGACTTGGGCTGTGGTGTCGCATAGAGTTCAAGTTGGTTTAAGACACGATGTCACGGACTTAGTATTTTTAAGGCACAGGCCACGGTTGATTAAATTGAGTTGGAAGGAGGGCTTTCAAATAGTCGTTCCTGAGTCGAATGAAATGATAGGGCAAGAAGGAAGAATGCTCGCGACCATGGGTCGTCGAGGCGAGGTCTCAGATGTGAGAAGTATTGAACTTGGCCCTGAAAAAAATGGTAACACTAGAAGTAGAATGACTGTGTGAGACGTCAGTTCGAGTCGAGTCTTGCATGGTCATTGGACAACTTGTACAAGGTGAGTTTGTTTCTCGAACGGCGACCCAGGCGACCAATAGGATTATTTCGATGGTAGACATGATTAGCAGTGCTGGATGACCGCACGGGTTAGGCAGAGACTTGCAGCGGAGCTCGCTACTCGCACTGGCAAGGGCGTCCGCCTAAGCTATGGAGTCCATGATAGCGCTGGGCGCTAGTGACTAGTTCATATAGATGAGTCGTTATGGCGGCAATCCGCATGTATGCCTTTGGATTGAGTCGAGTATTGTGTTCACTATATCAATGAGTTTAGTTGAATGCATGCACGATCGGAAGACAATATTTGGGCCTAAGATTTGGCTGCAACGAAGATACCGTGCTTCGGTACGAGATATGGCATCGAGTCTTAAGTTTTTGACATATAAGTTGCATGAGTTGGATTTGAGTCGTTTGAGTTTAAGTCAGGAAACGCCGCAAGGCAAAGTCGATCGAGTGACACTTAGCCCATAAGTCTCGATTGGGTCAGTTGGTGATTAAAGTAGCAAGGGCCGCGAGGCGGCGATATGGTTAAGTCACACTGAGTTGTGAGGCACGACACAATGGACTTGTAGCACTGTCACAAGGAAATTGGGTACTATCGCGTGGTCATGTCTCTGATTTTGGGCCGTAAGACAAACACGACTTGATAGGTTAACGTTGTTGATGCAAGCACAGGATGGTCTAGAGACACAAAATAGGCCAAGACATATGTCCTAAAACTGATTCTAAGGCAAGAGTAGAAAGACAATCATAAAGGGACTATGTTACACAAAGTAAATAAACTTATTGGTTTTGTATGGGTGGACGAGGAGCTCATTCCACCAGTACAGTTGAGTACTGTCACCCACATAATTTTTATGTGCAGGCACAGGTAAAAAATCGTGGCACTGAGCTCGCTTGGATGCGTCGAGGCACGTTGTTCCTTGGCGATTCGAGGCGTACGGCCGCGTGGAGTCTGGACTTATACGGTACATAATGTATGGACGTCGCCTTCCGAAGCATCCGCTGGTTCAAGACTTGTATTGAGAGATGAGAGAGAGCTGAGTGACTTGTAATGTGAGAAGAGTGAGCGTGAGTGACTTGTAATCTTGGCCTTGCTCCCCATTGTAATTCTTGTTTCAATATCAATACAAATGTCTCTTTTCAATGACTTGTGTTTTGTTCTAAATTTCCGCTAGCATATTCAATGTCTCTGCTTGGGACTTCTGTGCGACGACCCCGTCGCAGCCGCTATAATCGGCCGTTATGGAACCCTCCTTACACGAGCGTAATCTAGGCTCGTACGGCATCACGCCTTAGCGAGGACTATCGCTCCTACGGGAGCGGGGCGTGTGTCACTACCACTTTTCTAGCTTGAGGGTAATTTGGTCATTTTCAAAATTTTAGAATTTAATTTGGAATTATTATTATTATTTATAATTAATGTGATTTTTAAGTGATTTTAGATTAATTGATTTTGGTGTTTTAGTGACTTTGACTTATGTTGACCTTGGAGACTAACCTAGTGGCTAACCTAGGTCATGACTAAGTGATTAGGATATGAAAACCTAGGTTGACTTAAGTTAGTGAGGTTTAGCTCATTGGAATTAGTTTGGTGAAATTAGGAGCTAGATTGATTAAGTAATGGCTTGTGAAATCACAAGTCATTTTATGACTTAAAGGCTTAATGGCCCATAGGCCCACACCCTTTGAACCAAGCCCTAACCCTAGAAATTTTTGGCAGGCCAAAGTGTGTCCCCTTCCCCTATTTATATCACCTTTAAATTAGGGTTGCCTCTTTAGGACACCATTGCCATTTGGAAGAGGTGAGTCCCCATCTTTGTAAATTCTTAGAAAATCCATTTTTACTCCAAATTCCTCCAAACAAATTGCAATAGGACCTAATTTTAGTATTCTTGCTGTTGTTGATGAGTATTTTCAGGAAGAACACAATTTGAGGGAGTTTGGTGGCTTGTGAAACTCTTTCCATTTGGGGATTTTAACCCATTGTTCACCTATAGGTATAATCCTATCTATTGTATTTAAATTCTGTTAAAATTCATTTCTAGGATGTCCTAACCCTAACCTAACAGTAGGATAGGCTAACCCTAGAATTTGGACCCATTTCGTGTCCGTATCGGACACGTACCAGTGTGGTTAGGATAATGTTCGACGAAATGCCACAAAGGGCATTTCGATCGATTTTGTGTATTGTATTTGAATAAAAAAATCCATTTTCATCTTGCTTATGCATTTCTTGGACACTGAGCACGTTTTCGTGTCGGGTTGAGCCGACACGAGCGCGTGGACACGCGGTCGCGCGCGCGTGCACACTGGCAGATTTCTCCCCTGCTACTCGAGCACATTTTCTCTGTGCACACAGGGTTTCAACCCTCAAAACTCGACGTGTGTGTCGTGTCCATGACTGACACGAGATCCCTAGGGTTTCAGGAACTCTCGTGTCGTGTCGGACACGGATTCGTGCCTGCACGTGTGGTACACTTTGCAGTCCAGTGTTTAGTATTGTGTTCTGTGTTTTATTCATTTTTAATGCTTGTAAATTATGTTTTAAATTGTTAAATAGATCCTAAATATTATGTATATTATGTGTTAGATTCAGTTTCCATGTTAGTTTAGGTTTTGTTTAGAATATTGGTTTCGAACATGGGGTTTTTGGGTTTTTCTGATACACAATTGTTATTGATTATTCCAGTTTTCCAAAACCAGTTTAATTCCCTATTTGTTATGTTCCTCAACTTTTGATGATTTCCACATGTTACCTTTCTTGTTAACTAAGCTTTTACTTTCGATTATGGGCTTGTAGTTGTGAGTATGAGTTTTGGCTATTGGATTCATATTCGAATTAGTTGGACCTGGGATGTTCCTGTTAACTTAAATGATATTCAAAACCTGAATTTGAATGTAGGAAATTCATGTTTATTGATTTCAATATCATCCTTCTTAAACTGTTGTTCATTCCCTTTCAATTGGTTTTAAAAAACCTGAGAATGTACCCTGTACATTGATTTCTTTTCTTTTTATTTGACAGAAAACTGAGTTCCAGATTTGTCTTCCCATTTCATAACTTGGTGTTAACTATTGGGAAGGGGTTGATAATGGGTGGTTTGATTTATGAGAAAACCTGAGATATGAATGTTTCATTCTTCTTAAAACCTGGGATTAGTTAAACCATTTTTACTGAAGTGTAATAACCTGAAATTGGATGTTCAATAAACCTGAGTTTTCCTTACAATTGATTTCAATATTTTCCTTCCTTTAAAACTGAGTTATAGATGTTGATTTATAGGTCTTAAACTGAATTGAATTCCTTTCCTTGTGTTAACTGTACATTAACTGATTTTGTGTATACTTGAGATGGGATGTTTCCTATCAATTGAAATCTGAGTTTAGCTCTTCATTACACTGTTAACTGAGATTGGGGGGGGGGGGGTATTGTTTGAACTTCAAACTGATTTTCCTTCCTGAGTTTAGGATTTGCCTTAAGAACTGAATCCCTTCCTTCCTTTACTGTCTCCTATGCACACATCCATATTTGCACAGTTATTGCTCACTGTTTCTTAATTTCTCTTTCACACACACACACACATTATTCTCATGTGCTTTTCCCCCTCACTCCTTATGTATGTATATAATATATAAGCATTGTTATATATATATACAAGTTTCCTATATATGAGTATATGTGTTTTAATATATATATTATATATATGGGATATGTTATGTGATATGATATTGGGGTGATATTGTATAGTGACTATAGGATAGGTGTATTCTTAATAGACTTTTAGACATAGTCATGCCATTTGGTTATGTGACTATGGTATGGTTAGGCATGGTATGCCTAGTTGGAGTCTAGATGGACTGTTTAGGCTTGCTAGAACCTAGAATTAGACTAGTTGACTTAGGTTTGACTTGGTTGACCTAGTTTGACTTCTAGGGTTGACCAGAGTTGACCAAGAGTTGACTTTGGTCTAGATCGACCTAGATTCATGTAGAATGTATTGTAGTGCATTATATTTCTATTATGGACTTGTTGTGACTTGTACTGTTCTAAATAGGAGCCAGACACCACTTCTCGGACAGTACTTTTATCTCGGACATTCAGTTAGCAGGCGAGTACATTCTCTGATCTTTTCATACCTGTCTGGATTATATGCTTGCTCTAGATTACTCTACATGATGCTGACACGTATCTTCACGGATTAGTACTATATGGATCCTTTCCTGAGATGTTATCCCTCTACGGGTGCATCGGGTATTTCATGTTCATGTACTTTATCATGTGCATCAGGTACTCCTTGTACTCGTACTAGTTCATGTTTTTACATGTTCTCATGTGCTTTCATGTGCTTATCATGTGCTTCATGTACTACTCATTACATGAGTTCACGTATCTTAGTTGTATTAATGTGCTTATGACATAACTTGAACGGATCCTTGTGTATTGATTGGGGCGGGGTGAGTAGAATTGGTTATGTGGATACAATCCCCAGTAGGTATTCATGTGCTCCTTATTTGTATTCATGTGCCCCTAAGCCGTTTACATAACCATATTGTACTCTAAATCACTTAGCCACTTACAGTCTCTACTATCATGTATTTACTTTCAGTTAAAAATATCTCCTGTTTACTTGTACTTCCATTCAGCACTTCCTGTATTTTACTCTATTGCATGATTTATTTTCCTAACCTGCTATGAACTGTTGAGAGATATGTGCTCGTTCCCATCCTGACTGGACCTGTTGAAATATTACAGAGGACGAGGCTGAGGCGTTCTGTCCTACTTACTACGGTGCCACACTAGATGAGTGCCTGGACTTGGACCAGCAGCAAGATCCATTAGCAGTAGACGACACTCCATTAGTTTAGGATTGTCTTACTATTTTGGATTACTGTATTAGATTTTGAGATATTTTGAGATATGTATTATTTTAGACACTTAGAATTCTGGATTGTATCTCTGTGATTCTCCTGTTCTGGATATTTTATCTTTAATTATCATTCCATCTTACCTGTTCTACCTTAGCTGTGGTTGAGTTATATTTCTGTTATGTCACCCTCATTCGGGGAGTATAACTGTTATTACCTTCAAATGTTAGATGTTGTGACCTAGGACAGCGTTCTACCGCCGACACTGCGGCGTAGGCTGGACGTACCCACGTCTCGTGCCGTTACTCTAGGGTGCGGGTCATGACACGTTTTTAGTGGTGGCCCATGCAGGTCGAGTTTGTGTAGTGGTATTCGAACTAGAGTATCACTACAGCCTGCAGTAGGATTAGGATATTTTGAAGGTACTCAATCACATTAGGAAAAACTCCTTATCAGATCCCTTTTATCTAAATTTGCTGCTTGTTGTTTTCCCTTGAATGTTAACTGCCTTCCTTTGATTTGTCACTTCATTCTCAGTAATTGCTTGTTGTTTTGATCTGTCTTCATAATAGTTATGGAGACATGATCTCATCGCTTCGGTTCAGGGGATACTATCGAGAGGTTGGCCACCTCTCGTCCTGTTCATCAGGGCCTCGAGACTGCAGCTCCTGTTGTGCCGACTCAGGTTGGCGTTTCTGCTACATTGGAGGTGCACCTCTGTCTGTACAGAGACCTTTTCCGTCATTCCCGATTCTTTCAGCAGCAGAGACCAGCCCTGTAGACCCAGCAGCAGAGATTCCAGCAGCACCAGCAGCAGGCACGAGGTGGACAGCAGGGGCGAGCTTTTGCCATGGTAGCTGAGGATGTCGAGGCTATCGGAGAGCTGATAGCAGGTTTGGTTCTCCTAGATTCCCTTACAGCATCTGCACTCTTTGATTCCGGGGCTTCCCACAACTTTGTGTCTGTATCGTATGCTATTAGACACAGTTTGGTTTCTGAACCATTGCCTAGGACCTGCAAGATCACGACCGGAGGTGGGGTCATCCTCGTGAGTGATTTTTGCAGAGGGCGGAGTGTCATATTGGGAGGCCGAGAGTTGGGGGTGAGTCTACTAGTCATGCCATTACCGAACTACGACATTGTATTAGGTATGGACTGGCTGAGTAGACACCACGCCCGTATTGATTGCCGTGGGGGTAGAGTTTTGTTCGGGGCGCTAGGAGAGCCAGAGTTTGAGTACACCAGACGGCAGGCAGAGCAGGACGACGGAGTCTTCTATGGAGCATCAGTCGAGGAGCAGGTGGCTCCACGTCCCTTGATCACAGAGTTTATGGACGTGTTTCCAAAGGAGTTGCCAGGGCTTCCACCGGACAGAGATGTAGAGTTCTCGATAGACTTGGTTCCCGGTGCGGAACCGATCTTCCAGCATGTCTATCGAGTGAACAACAGCGAGTTAGTGGAGCTGAAGAAGCAGGTGGATGAGCTGCAGGACAAGGGCTTTATTCGCTCAAGTTCTTCACCTTGGGGTGCACCGGTACTCTTCGTATCCAAGAAGGATGTGTCGGTACGGATGTGTATCGACTACAGGGCACTTAACAACCTGACAATCAAGAACAGATACCCACTGCCGCGGATAGATGATCTGTTTGATCAGTTGAACGGAGCTCGGGTGTTCTCCAAGATTGATTTGAGGTCGGGTTATCACCAGGTGAAGGTGAAGAGGGAGGATATTCCCAAGACCGCTTTCAGGATGCGGTACGGGCAGTTTGAGTTTTTGGTTATGCCGTTTGGGCTAACCAATGCACCAGCAGTGTTTATGAATCTAATGAACAAGGTATTCCACCAGTACTTGGACAAGTTCGTGGTGGTGTTCATTGATGATATCTTGATATATTCCAAGACAGAGGAGGAGCACGAGGAGCATCTGCGGATAGTGCTAGAGACTCTCAGGAGGGAGCAGCTTTATGGGAAACTCTCCAAGTGTGAGTTTTTTCTTGGACCGGGTGGACTTCTTGGGGCATGTGGTGACTGGAGATGGTATCTCAGTTGACCCCAAGAAGATTGTAGCAGTTGAGGCTTGGACAGTGCCGACTTCAGTGGCAGAGATCAGGAGTTTCCTGGGGCTGGCAGGATATTATCGGAGATTTGTGCAGGATTTCTCCCGGGTTGCAGAGCCGTTGACACGGTTGACCCGGAAGGATACTAAGTTTGTTTGGTCAGAGGAGTGTCAGACAGCTTTTTATGAGTTGAAGAAGCGGCTTACGACAGCTCCGATTCTGACATTGCCTTCAGGATCAGGTGGATTCACTATTTATAGTGATGCTTCAGGGAAGGGGCTGGGTTGTGTCTTGCAGCAGCATAGGAAGGTGATTGCCTATGCTTCCAGGCAATTACGTCCCCATGAGAAGAACTACCCTACCCATGACCTGGAGCTGGCGGCGGTGATTTTTGCTTTAAAGCTATGGAAGCAATATCTGTATGGCGAGAGGGTGAAGATTTTCACAGATCACAAGAGCTTGAAGTATGTGTTTACACAGAAAGAGCTCAACATGAGGCAGCGCAGATGGCTAGAGTTGATGAAGGACTTTGACATCGTACTTCAGTATCACCCGGGAAAGGCCAACGTGGTTGTCGATGCCTTGAGTAGGTATCCGACAGCCATGTGTTTGACTATGGATCGGCACCTGCTTGCAGACTTGGAGAGCCTTGGGATAGAGGTGATTGTGCCCGGAGTACAGATACAGTTATGGGGCCTTCAGATACAGTCGGACTTGATGGACAGGATCAAGGCGACACAGTTCGATGATGTGGCTCTGCGGTGTATCCGAGAGCAGATCAGTGCAGGAGTGGAGGATGTTGAGTTCTCACTTGCAGAGGATGGTGCCCTGAGGCATGGTTCCCGGTTATGTATGCCCAGCGGGGATCTCAGAGAGCAGATTATGCAGGAGGCTCACAGATCGCAGTACTCTATACATCCTGGTGCCGACAAGATGTACAGGGATCTGCGAGAGCATGTCTGGTGGTACGGGATGAAGAGGGAGGTGTCCCACTTTGTAGCTAGATGCTTGATCTGTCAGCAGGTCAAGGCAGAGAGGCAGAGGCCCGGAGGATTTTTGCAGCCGTTGCCCATTCTAGAGTGGAAGTGGGAACATATTACCATGGACTTTGTATCGGAGTTGCCGCGTACGCCAGGAGGGAAAGACGCGATTTGGGTCATCGTTGACAGATTGACCAAATCAGCCCACTTTTTGCCATTCAAGGTGGGTACGTCTACAGAGAGGCTTGCGGAGCTGTATATAAGACAGATAGTCAGGATTCACGGAGTTCCCGTCAGCATAGTCTCAGATCGGGATAGCCGCTTTACTTTCCATTTCTGGAGGAGTCTGCAGACTAGTTTGGGCACTCAGCTCAAGTTTAGTACTGCATACCATCCCCAGACGGACGGACAGTCAGAGAGGACTATTCAGACCCTGGAGGATATGCTGCGGACATGCGTCGTGGATTTTGGAGGTTCCTGGGAGGATCACCTACATTTGGTGGAGTTTGCTTACAACAACAGTTATCAGGCCAGCATTGAGATGTCACCGTTTGAGGCTCTGTACGGGCGTAGGTGTCGTACACCCTTATCTTAGGATGATGTTGGAGAGCGAGCTTTACTGGGACCAGAGATAGTTGTTGACGCAGCCGAGAAGGTGAAGCTCATCAGGGACAGACTTCTCGTGGCGCAGGACAGACATCGGCGCTGGGCCGATAGCCAGCGGAGGCCGTTGGAGTTTGAGGTACAGATTTAGAGATTGGGTTAGAATTAGGTTGTATTTTGTTTTGTTTGTTTGATTGATCGTGTTTGATTTTTTTTAGTAACTTGAGACCTTGCTTGTGATTAGGTTGGAGACATGGTTTTTCTGCGGATATCTCCGACTCGTGGTACGATACATTTTGGTGGAGGTGGGAAGCTTAGCCCGCGCTTCATCGGCCCTTTCGTTATCAGCGGGAGAGTCGGTGACGTGGCATACAGGCTAGATTTTCCACCTGCACTAGTGGGAGTTCACAACGTATTTCACGTATCACAGTTGAGACGGTACGTGGCTGACCCTAGCCATGTGCTCGATCACTCGGAGATAGAGGTTGGACCTACTCTCAGTTATCCAGAGCAGCCTATGGAGATTCTGGATCGCCGAGAGAAGGTATTGAGGAACCAGGTGATACTCTTGGTACGCGTCGCATGGAGGCATCATTCTCCAGGAGAGTCTACCTGGAAGCGGGAGGATGAGATGCGCGAGCGGTACCCCTATCTTTTTGGACCTTGAGGTATACTTTTCCATCCTTCTTAGCAGTTAGTTTCGCCTTTAAATTTCGAGGACGAAATTATTTTAAGGGGGATAGATTTGTCAATACCACTTTTCTAGCTTGAGGGTATTTTGGTCATTTTCAAAATTTTAGAATTTAATTTGGAATTATTATTATTATTTATAATTAATGTGATTTTTAAGTGATTTTAGAATAATTGATTTTGGTGTTTTAGTGACTTTGACTTATGTTCACCTTAGAGACTAACCTAGTGGCTAACCTAGGTCATGACTAAGTTATTAGGATATGAAAACCTAGGTTGACTTAAGTTAGTGAGGTTTAGCTCATTGGAATTAGTTTGGTGAAATTAGGAGCTAGATTGATTAAGTAATGGCTTGTGAAATCACAAGTCATTTTATGACTTAAAGGCTTAATGGCCCATAGGCCCACACCCTTTGAACCAAGCCCTAACCCTAGAAATTTCTGGCCGGCCATAGTGTGTCACCTTCCCCTATTTATATCACCTTGAAATTAGGGTTGCCTCTTTAGGAAACCATTGCCATTTGGAAGAGGTGAGTCCCCATCTTTGTAAATTCTTAGAAAATCTATTTTTACTCCAAATTCCTCCAAACAAATTGCAATAGGACCTAATTTTAGTATTCTTGCTGTTGTTGATAAGTATTTTCAGGAAGAACACAATTTGAGGGAGTTTGGTGGCTTGTAAAACTCTTTCCATTTGGGGATTTTAACCCATTGTTCACCTATAGGTATAATCCTATCTATTGCATTTAAATTCTGTTAAAATTCATTTCTAGGATGTCCTAACCCTAACCTAACAGTAGGATAGGCTAACCCTAGAATTTGGACCCATTTCGTGTCCGTATCGGACACGTACCAGTGTGGTTAGGATAGTGTTCGACGAAATACCACAAAGGGCATTTCGATCGATTTTGTGTATTGTATTTGAATAGGAAAATCCATTTTCATCTCGCTTATGCATTTCTTGGACACTGAGCATGTTTTTATGTCGGGTTGAGCCGACACGAGCGCGTGGAAACGCGGTCGCGCGCGCGTGCACACTGGCAGATTTCTCGCCTGCTACTCGAGCACGTTTTCTCTGTGCACACAGGGTTTCAACCCTCGAAACTCGACGTGTGTGTCATGTCCATGACTGACACGAGATCCCTAGGGTTTCAGGAACTCTCGTGTCGTGTCGGACACGGATTCGTGCCTGCACGTGTGGTACACTTTGCAGTCCAGTGTTTAGTGTTGTGTTCTGTATTTTATTCATTTTTAATGCTTGTAAATTATGTTTTAAATTGTTAAATAGATCCTAAATATTATGTATATTATGTGTTAGATTCAGTTTCCATGTTAGTTTAGGTTTTGTTTAGAATATTGGTTTCGAACATGGGGTTTTTGGGTTTTTCTGATACACAACTGTTATTGATTATTCCAGTTTTCCAAAACCAGTTTAATTCCCTATTTGTTATGTTCCTCAACTATTGATGATTTCCACATGTTACCTTTCTTGTTAACTAAGCTTTTACTTTCGATTATGGGCTTGTAGTTGTGAGTATGAGTTCTGGCTATTGGATTCATATTCGAATTAGTTGGACCTGGGATGTTCCTGTTAACTTAAATGATATTCAAAACCTGAATTTGAATGTAAGAAATTCATTTTTATTGATTTCAATATCATCCTTCTTAAACTGTTGTTCATTCCCTTTCAATTGGTTTTAAAAACCTGAGAATGTACCCTGTACATTGATTTCTTTTCTTTTTATTTGACAGAAAACTGAGTTCCAGATTTGTCTTCCTAATTCATAACTTGGTGTTAACTGTTGGGAAGGGGTTGATAATGGGTGGTTTGATTTATGAGAAAACCTGAGATATGAATATTTCATTCTTCTTAAAACCTGGGATTAGTTAAACCATTTTTACTGAAGTGTAATAACCTGAAATTGGATGTTCAATAAACCTGAGTTTTCCTTACAATTGATTTCAATGTTTTCCTTCCTTTAAAACTGAGTTATAGATGTTGATTTATAGGTCTTAAACTGAATTGAATTCCTTTCCTTGTTTTAACTGTACATTAACTGATTTTGTGTATACCTGAGATGGGATGTTTTCTATCAATTGAAACCTGAGTTTAGCTCTTCATTACACTGTTAACTGAGATTGGGGGGGTATTGTTTGAACTGTAAACTGATTTCCCTTCCTGAGTTTAGGATTTGCCTTAAGAACTGAATCCCTTCCTTCCTTTACTGTCTCCTATGCACACATCCACATTTGCACAGTTATTGCTCACTGTTTCTTAATTTCTCTTTCACACACACACACACATTGTTCTCATGTGCTTTTCCCCCTCACTCCCTATGTATGTATATAATATATAAGCATTGTTATATATATATACAAGTTTCCTATATATGAGTATATGTGTTTTAATATATATATTATATATATGGGATATGTTATGTGATATGATATAGGGGTGATATTGTATAGTGACTATAGGATAGGTGTATTCTTAATAGACTTTTAGACATAGTCATGCCATTTGGTTATGTGACTATGGTATGGTTAGGCATAGTATGCCTAGTTGGAGTCTAGATGGACTGTTTAGGCTTGCTAGAACCTAGAATTAGACTAGTTGACTTAGGTTTGACTTGGTTGACCTAGTTTGACTTCTAGGGTTGACCAGAGTTGACCAAGAGTTGACTTTGGTCTAGATCGACCTAGATTCATGTAGAATGCATTGTAGTGCATTACATTTCTATTCTGTACTTGTTGTGACTTGTACTGTTCTAAATAGGAGCCAGACACCACTCCTCGGACAGTACTTTTATCTCGGACATTCAGTTAGCAGGCGAGTACATTCTCTGATCTTTTCATACCTGTCTGGATTATATTCTTGCTCTAGATTACTCTACATGATGCTGACACCTATCTTCACGGATTAGTACTATATGGATCCTTTCCTGAGATGTTATCCCTCTACGGGTGCATCGGGTATTTCATGTTCATGTACTTTATCATGTGCATCAGGTACTCCTTATACTCGTACTAGTTCATGTTTTTACATGTCCTCATGTGCTTTCATGTGCTTATCATGTGCCTCATGTACTACTCATTACATGAGTTCATGTATCTTAGTTGTATTCATGTGCTTATGACATAACTTGAACGGATCCTTGTGTATTGATTGGGACGGGATGAGTAGAATTGGTTATGTGGACACAATCCCCAGTAGGTATTCATGTGCTCCTTATTTGTATTCATGTGCCCCTAAGCCGTTTACATAACCATATTGTACTCTAAATCACTTAGCCACTTACAGTCTCTACTATCATGTATTTACTTTCAGTTACAAAATATCTCTTGTTTACTTGTACTTCAATTCAGCACTTCCTGTATTTTACTCTATTGCATGATTTATTTTCCTAACCTGCTATGAACTGTTGAGAGATATGTGCTCGTTCCCGTCCTGACTGGACCTGTTGAAATATTATAGAGGACGAGGCTGAGGCGTTCTGCCCTACTTACTACGGTGCCACACTAGATGAGTGCCTGGACTTGGACCAGCAGCAAGATCCATTAGCAGTAGACGACAATCCATTAGTTTAGGATTGTCTTACTATTTTGGATTACTGTATTAGATTTTGAGATATTTTGAGATATGTATTATTTTAGACACTTAGAATTCTGGATTGTATCTCTGTGATTCTCCTGTTCTGGATATTTTATCTTTAATTATCATTCAATCTTACCTGTTCTACCTTAGCTGTGGTTGAGTTATATTTCTGTTATGTCACCCCCATTCGGGGAGTATAACTGTTATTACCTTCAAATGTTAGATGTTGTGACCTAGGACAGCGTTCTACCGCCGACACTGCGGCGTAGGCTGGACGTACCCACGTCTCGTGCCGTTACTCTAGGGTGCGGGTCGTGACAGCGTGACATAATGGTATCAGAGCACGACTTTACGTCCTTGGACTATCGATTGAATTCTTTAACTCTGTTGCTTCTGCAAGTTGATATTGTTGGTGCGCTCTCTCTCAAATGTCCCAAGAGATGTCCATACAATAAGTCTATATAATTTGAAAACGTAGAAAAATAGTTTTTGACAAGAAACAAAAGATGGTTCGCGTAAGCACGGTTGGTAAGTCGGGCTGGGCATATACACCAAAGTTGTGTCGACCTTAGAAAAGTTGAGTGCGGGATTCGAATTGTGTTGGACGAGAATGATTTAGACTTGATTGAGTAAAGGGGGATGACTATCAATAGGGGTGCTATCGAGCGACGATAACGTTGGTGCAGTATAGATGAGCGTGCTTAAAATTTAAGGAATGGTTCGAACAAAAAATTTGAAGAAGTCGATTTTGATTCGAATGATAGTTTTGAGGATTTGTTGAATGACTTCATCCCTGAGTGGTGTATGTGATAGCTTCAGGATGTCGATCGATTGAGGATGCGATGTATCGATGAGTCTATCAGCAAGCGTCGCGTGTATGCAAAGCCGTAGATCGAGTATTATTGATTAAGTTGTTGTAGTCTTGAGATTTGATAAGTTGATTCGAACAAAAGTTAGAAATGACGAGCACGGGGTTGAGATTGCGCAAGTATGAAATATGGAAATGATAGAGAGACAAATCAAATCGAGGAAAAGTTAAGGTGTAGCGAATGGATGACTTGATCGAGGAAATTGATACGGATCGTGTACGAAAAGTTAGCACGATGGAAGGATAGCGTGCATGAAAAGTTTGATTCGAATGTTTGAAGATGACTTTGAGGATTGGAATGGATGTTGCTCGATGATTTGAGTTAGCAAGGAATGATGTGATTTGAAGAAAAACTTTGGTCGATTACTTAAGATAGACGGGTGAACAATACGCAAATTTTGGTTTGAGGAATTGATGTTATAAACGATTCGAGGGATAATGATCGAACTTGAATTTGAATGTCGAGGTGATTATCCAGTCAGGCGCTAGCATCAGTCGCACGACTCAGAATTTGTTGCAAATAAAGATCGTCAGGTTACGTATATCGTCGATGGTATTGAGGCGTATCAAAGATCGATATGCGATAACTCGAGGGTACTCGGATCCGAGGAATGATGGTTGTGCAAGTGTTATCGTTCTGACGGATACTATACTTAGGATCTTGATTGAGATGAATGTTGGATGAAAATGATCGTGTCTTGATGGTTACCTTGATAACCACAATGTCGATGATCTTGCCTTGGGCGAGCGCAACTCTAGCCTCGCACATGTGTCACGTCAGATTTGGGATGATCATTCCGCGTGAGCGCTGACATGGTGATTCATGTCGCGAGAATGATCGAACTCAGAAAATCAAAACGTGGCAATTTGGATTGCTCCGACTTGTGGTTTGAAGCGAAGATGAATTCAAGGATTAATCGGACTTGTGATTGACGATTGAATAAACTAGAGGATTGAGTAGGTCCAATTCGCACGTCGAGAATGAACTAGTCTAGACTCAAACAAGAGTTACGTCTCGATGAGAATAATTATTCTGCGGGAGCGTTGCATGGGGATTTCATGCCCACCGCAGATAATCAGACTCGCATGAGATCGGGGCGTAGCATATTGTTAAGTCAGACGACCTTGTGATCGATTACGTGAATTGGGATAAATGACTTAGGGAGTGAGAAATGTGAATTATGGTTTAGCGATGAATCGTGACATAGCATGCTTGACTTGAGAAGGATTGATAGGTGGATTATGTCGAATGTGTTCGAAGAGAAAGACTATGCGAAATGGCTTGTTGGTCGAGCGATATTGATGTATCGAAGATTTGGTTTAGTGAACTTATGATAGGATGGCTTTGCTGAATGACTCAGACCCCATACGACGAATGTTGGGATGTTTGTAGGAAATCTATGCTCGAAGTTTAGAAATCAGAGTGATGCGAGCTTGGGTAGAAAATTTCGCACTATCAATTTGGGTTGACCTTAGGATGGGGTCAGTATTGATATTGTTGTTTGGAAACTATGATTCTAATACTGACGGATGATCTTAGCCTAAAGATATTGCCTAGCGGTTAGGCGAGACGTCCATGTTGCGAGAGTCAGCATCGATACGAGTGATCTTGAGGATTGATTGGTTGGGATATTGGTATTGATGAATGGAATGATTCAGAAATATAAAAATACCACTCGTAAGTCTTGGCTGACATGCATGTATATCAGGGACGCTTGAATATGTGCACGATCCGACTCGAGTGGTAATAATGGAATTCGCTATCACGAGGCTTGGCTGAAATACATGTATTTTAGGGACGCCTAGAATATGTGCACGATCCAACTAAGTGATATATTGAATCAAGTGAGAATAGGGAAATGGAAAAATGTTGAGGATTTCGAAATAGTGTTTCAAAGAAAAGATTGATGGTAGTCCGAACGAGAGTCCTTGAATGTTGAATAAAACGATAAGCCGATAAGTGTACTAAGTTTGTTTCGAGGAAGAAACTTTTTCTGAGTGGTGTATGATGTAGTGCCCCATCCCATTCATTCAATCGGAGGAATCAGAACACCGACAACGTTTGAACTTAGCCTTGTAACGGCTGCTCGAAGACATCGCTTGGTCGAGGCGACTCCTCGCTCAGGTGGGGTAGTTTCGGTAAACTCGCCTCATCTTAGCCTTCACATAATAAATCACATATTTTTAACTTGCACAAGTAGGCTTGATAATAAAGGAGACGAATCCATATAGCTAAGGGAACAATCCTGACATATCGAATTGAGTTAGAATATGGAAAGGTCCAACGGTCGGCTTAGAGTTAGTACACGACGTGCTTTAAAAATGACACTCGGTCCTTCGTCCCGTGGCTTGGGAGAAGGAAAGGTTGGTCTTCACCATAAGCTAAGAGTTAGCCTAAGTCATAGGCGTCGCCCGCATAAACGCTTCATAAAGTGTGCACGGTCCCATCGCCCAAGGCTTGACGCGGTCCTTGCTTGTCAAGTTGATGTACAATTAATTTAGGCTAAGTGATTCTAGGCGATCAAAGGCATTCTAAGCACTGTCCTACGTTTTCTACTGTTGTCGATATTACTTGGTTTCATGATCATATAGAGTATGACTTGGGCTGTGGTGTCGCATAGAGTTCAAGTTGGTTTAAGGCACGATGTCACGGACTTAGTATTTTTAAGGCACGGGCCACGGTTGATTAAATTGAGTTGAAAGGAGGGTTTTCAAATAGTCGTTCCTGAGTCGAATAAAATGATAGGATAAGAAGGAAGAATGCTCGCGACCATGGGTCTTCGAGGTGAGGTCTCAGATGTGAGAAGTATTGAACTTGGCCCTGAAAGAAATGGTAACACTAGAAGTAGAATGAATGTGTGAGACGTCAGTTCGAGTCGAGTCTTGCATGGTCATTGGATAACTTGTACAAGGTGAGTTTGTTTCTCGAACGACGACCTAGGTGGCCAACGGAATCGTTTCGATGGTAGACATGATTAGCAGTGCTGGATGACCGCACGGGTTAGACAGAGACTTGCAGCGGAGCTCGCTACTCGCGCTGGCAAGGGCGTCCGCCTAAGCTATGGAGTCCATGATAGTGCTGGTCGCTAGTGACTAGTTCATATAAATGAGTCGATATGGTGGCAATCCGCGTATATGCCTTTGGATTGAGTCGAGTATTGTGTTCACTATATCAATGAGTCGAGTCGAACGTGTGCACGATCGGAAGACAATATTTGGGTCTAAGATTTGGCTGCAATGAAGACTCCGTACTTCGACACGAGCTATGGTATTGAGTCTTAAGTTGTTGACATATAAGTTGCATGGGTTGGATTTGAGTCATTTGAGTTTAAGTCAGGAAATACCGCAAGGCAAAGTCGGTCGAGTGACACTTAGCCCGTAAGTCTCGATTGGGTCAGTTGGTGATTAAAGTAGCAAGGGCCGCGAGGCGACGATATGGTTAAGTCATACTGAGTTGCGAGGCACGATACAATGGACTTATAGCACGATCACAAAGAAATTGGGTACTATCGCATAGCGCGTCTCTGATTTTGGGCAGTAAGGTAAACACGACTTGATAGGTTAACATTGTTGATGCAAGCACGGGATGGTCTAGAGACACAAAATAGGCCAAGGCGTCTGTCCTAAAACTGATTCTAAGGCAAGAGTAGAAAGATAATCATAAAGGGACTACGTTACACAAAGTAAATGAACGTGTTAGTTTTGTATGGGTGGGCGAGGAGCTCATTCCACCAGTACAGTTGAGTACTGACACCCACACAGTTTTTATGTACAGGCACAGGTAGAAGCTCGTGGTGCGGAGTTCGCTTGGATGTGTCGAGGCACGGAGTTCCTTGGCGATTCAAGGCATGCGGCCGCATGGAGTCTGGACTTATACGGGATATAATGTATGGACGTCGCCTTCCGAAGCATCCGCTGGCTCAAGACTTGTATTGAGAGATGAGAGAGGGCTGAGTGACTTGTAATGTGAGAAGAGTGAGCTTGAGTGAGATTGAGTGACTTGTAATCTTGGCCTTGCGTCCCATTGTAATTCTTATTTCAATATCAATAAAAATGTCTCTTTTGAATGACTTGTGTTTTGTTCTAAATTTTTGCTGGCATATTCAATGTCTCTGCTTGGGACTTCTGTGAGACGACCCCGTCGCAGCCGCTGTAATCGGCCGTTATGGAACCCGCCTTGTACGAACGCAATCTAGGCTCGTGCGGCCTCAAGCCTTAGCGAGGACGATCGCTCCTACGGGAGATGGGCGTGACAACCACCCTCTCTTCCTCCCTCCCCTCTTTCTCTGGCAACCCCCTCTATTTTTTCGGTGTCATAACTGTTTTTTCATAAATAATTTTTTTAGTCTATTTTTATTTTCATTTAATTGTTAAGTTAAATTTAGAAATGGAGATTTCCTATTATAATTATGAAATCATTTAAAAGAAAATCTTCATTTTCATTTATATCCTTGTACAAATCATGCAATTGCAAAATGTTCCAAGCCACCTCACCATACACATGTTGCCATGCGTGGAGTAGAGGGGTAAATTAGACTTTTCACTCATTTTGGTAATGACGATGTTGGTGATAATCCTGAAAAAAAAGAAATTTTTATATAAAGAAAGAGAGAGAGAGAGAGAGAGAGAGAGAGAGAGAGCAGCATCCCATTCTTTCTCTTACCATTCCGTTAACCGAACCCTCCTCTCCCATTCGGCTACTCTCTCCTTCATCCTCTTCATCATCATCTTCATCTTTTCCTTCATTTTCTTCTCCTTCTCCTATAACACATATAATTACTTCATCCATCACCACCACCACTCTCTCTCTTCATTTATATCTCTCCATGCCTTACCCGCACGCAACCCCCAGACTCGGACTCGCGCCTTCCGGCTGCTCGCGGCGGCTGCCACCTCCGGCCAGCCGGTCGGCGGACCCCTACCACCCGCCTCCCTCCTGGCCGGCCGACATGTCCCCTCACCACCACCACTTTCCTCACCATCATTATCTTCATCTCCATCACCAAAACCCAAACCCCCATTTTCCAAAAAAGAAAAAAAAAGAAGGAAGATGAAGAAGAAGAAATTGGAAGAAGAAGAAGAAGATGGAGTAAAGAAGAAGGAGAAGTTGAAGAAGAAGAAGAAGAGGAAACCCTATTCCCTAATTCCAAACCCAAATCATTTTTCCCAAGGCAAGCCCTATCCCTTCACTTCAATTAATTTAATTTTCTCTTCAAAGTTATTTCTTTAACTTATAAAGTTTTATGATAATTTAGTAAATATATTATTTGGAGTAGGAATTGAGTTGAAATGTATGCGTCACATTTTTCCAAGTATAGAAATTGTCTAGAAATTTAGAATATACCTAAATTATGGTACAGACACGTGTTTTGGAAGTAATTACGGACCTATGAACACAATTTACTTGGAATGACAATTCGGACACACGATTCAGACGTGTCAATATGATTAAACTTGGAATTACAACATGAACATGTGTATCGGTAATAACTCGTTTACACCAACACACTATTAGGACATGGGTTGGACACAACGATAATTAGTTGGTGTCGGCCTTAGTATTGATTTGGTGATACATTCAAAATCATATCTGCAAGCATAGTTCGATGGAAATTATTCATAAGACATAAGCATATAAGCATATGTGATCTACACACATATAATGTCAGACTCGGTATTGTAGAAATTGAGAAATGGTATATTTGACTTCACTTATGTAGAAATGATTGTAGTTAGTGATTTGCGTATTATTTAGTGCTAGAATATATGGATCATATATATACATATACGCCATGTCGGATACTGTATTGTAGCATTTATATATATGGACTTGTAGTTCCATATGGATTAAAGGTATAAAGAATTGATACACGAACATGTATATGAGGTTAAGCATATAAGATATACGCATGGAACCATACCAGGCTTTTCCAAACTAGTTTATTTTAGTAAGACAACTCATAGAAAACTAGGAAGATGTCATGTTTAACTATGGATAACCGTTGTCCGGTAATGAATTCGAATATAAAGAGGTATCTAAGGCTATGATAAACTTAAACTGTAAATAGGTTAGGGATTACCTAGGGAATCATTATTTTAATTTTTAAGTACAATATGGGTCCGTATCGACCGTATCGAGCCCTAAAGTGGCAAAGTATTATTGAATTCCAGAAATACAAATCAAATAGTCATCTTTAGAAATGAGAATAAAAGATAGCCAAGTAGATAAACCTCAGGATATTTCTAGCTCGAAATTAGAGGGTTAGGATGTGACTATATTGACAAAAAGTAATAATCTTAGTCGACAAATTCCTAAGTATTCTAAGGTTTCAGAATTTAATAACCTTAGGATTGCGAGTTATCATTAAAGAATGAGGAATCATGATTTCATATTTTTAGGTTTTCGAAGATGTATCGGTCAAAAATTGATCTAATTGAATTGTCGGAACCAATTGAAATTTAGAATTCAGCAGTTATACGAATTTAGACTATTTTTATGCTCGATTTAGTATTAGAAAATATGATGCATTCCTTGGTATTCACATAATTGAATAGTATTAACATATCAGAACTAAAATTGCTATTTTGGTTTTTAAAAAAAATTAGATTTCTGAAGTGTTCAGCATGTACGCTGAATATTGACTCTAATTTTGTGTATGTCTATAAGTAAATGAGTTTTCGTTTACTAGGTAGAATTAAGGTTAAAGTACTACGTAAATTGTCGTAATATGTTTTATAGCAGGTATTGCTAAGTTTGGAAGTGCATATTCTCAATTAAGGAAATTTCATTTTAAATTGATAATCACTATCATATCCTAAGAACAAGACATTTGATATATATACAATCTATTAAATGTAATTCCTCTTGTATGTTTGTGTCATTTAGTGTTTAATTTGTGTAAAATTGTGATCTCTAACTTGATTTGAGCTTTATGGACTTGTGTAGTAACTCTGGACCAGTACTAATTGCTAGAATTACTAATTGCTAAGGTAAGGTTGCACATTGGTAAGAAAGTTCTCATTTATTGCTTGTTTATATATATATTAACTATATAGGATTTTCGATGTTGAGGGTTGTTCCACCGAAGGGGTCGACGTACCCAAAATTTTGATATATATATATATATATATATATATATATATATATATATATATATATATATATATATATATATCCTCATGTGGAGAGTCATTTACAAGCGATTACCCAACGACGAAATTCTCAATACCATTAGGATTAGCCTTGCGTCGGCATGCTGTTGCTGTCCTGATCGTCAAATGGAGACCATTGAACACATCTTTTGCCTGGGGATTCTTCCAGGTGATGCTTGGAGGACCCTCAACCTGATGTTCAACATTGTGTCGGGCGGTGGACGCTTCCACGATCTGGCGGCCGCCTGGGGGTCTGCCTCTCATGGCCACCAGATCGTCGCAGCGGCCGCCACGTGGGTGCTATGGAAAAATTGAAACAAGGCGAGATACGAAGGACACCAATACTCTGTCGATCAGCTCACTCGGGAAGTCCTCCGTCAGTGCCGTAAACGGAGCACCCTGTGCTGCCACATGCCGAGATCCTTTTGGTCTTCCACCCTCCCTTAGCTTTGTCTGTGGCGGTCCCTCCACCCCCTTCGTCCCTTTTGGTGGTATACTTGTACATGCTTTGTCATTTTGGGTCTTGTATACTTGGACTGGCTTGGTTTTGAGCCTTTTTAATAAATGGAGAGGGTTCCCAATATATATATATATATATATATATATATATATATATATATATATATATATATAAATATAAATATATATATATATATATATATATATATATATATATATATATATATATATATATATATATATATATTGTCTATTGAAAAATTTATGGGTCAACAAATACAAAGGAGACTGCCGAAATTTTCAGTAATTTTGGGAGTTAGCCAAATTAAGAAAGTTCAAGAATAAGGAAAACCTAATTGAATAATCTAAGTTTATATCCAGCTTCCTAGTCAACAAAATATTACCATATGGCGTGTTGTCTTTGACACACGAGATGATAAAATAAGTTGAATGATTTCTTGCCAACAATTGCTACCATATGGCGTATTGTTCCGACACACGAGATGATAATAAGTTGGATAATCTCCAACCAACAAGAGATTACCATATGGCGTATTATCTTTGACATACGAGATGGTAATCGAGTTGGAACATGATATTAGACCTTGGAGTCAATAGACTATTGTCTGTGTTTGTAGTTGCATCATCGGGTGGAAGAGAACAACTGTATCACATCTATCAAAATTCCTGCAATATAATAACACCGGTAAAAGCTGATCAGTAGTCCCGCATCTGTAAGGCCTTGCGATGTCGGGGGTGAGGCCTAGCTCACCAACATAGAATAGTCCAGTAAATTTTGAGAATAAAATTAAAAAAGTTAATGCATATAAGTTTTCCCACAAGATGTGGGAGTTTTGATCTAAGGCATCGTACCCAATACAAACACCACCTGGTCCCGGGTAATGGGATTAATGTCGAAAATTAGAGAGTGATCATGATCCAAATGTATTCTCTAAACTGCATCATCATATAGGAAACTTGACTGTGATTGTGGTAGTGAATTTAGGTTGTTGTGAATGTGATTGTAGTCATTATTTATGAATTATTAGGATTTTATCGTAGGAAAAGCACTGAGGCAGTCATTAGAATATAATCTAGTCAGAGTCATATTTTAAGTTAACGCTAAAATTCCTCAGAACTAATTTACCAATCCCTTTACTTTGAAATTTCGAAAATCTGATCATATTAGAGATTCTCAATTTATTTATTTTTATTTTCTCGTCCTTGACTGAGGGCTTGCAAGTCGTTTGATGACCTAGTATTGTTTACTATATTTGTAGACGTATTTTCAAGGAGCTGCTATTATACATTGAAGAGGACCAGAGAACAAGATCAATATGATGCGATTGAAGCGATCATGCTGGAACTATATCTTCTTCTTATCATCAATCAGGTATATATGTATATGGTATACAATTATAATTAGGTTAATAGTTGTATTGGGTAAAATAGTCCATTTTAAATTTATAGTTTCAGAATGTTCTTTGAATAATATTAATTTTATTTTGCAAGGATGACCTGAAATGAACCTATCCTAGAACCTTACGGGCGACAATCACGAATATGGGCACTGGATTATTCATATGTCGCGTAGCCTGGGGATGTTGTTATGTACCCAGCTCGCCATATTCTAGGAGCGAGACGTGACATCCGGCGTAGGCAGCATGACAGCGATGCTGGAACCACAGCAGCAACGACAATAACATGAGGGGGCAGCGGGCTGGGCGCGTAGGGGCTAGGTAGGGGCAATCGACGGGGCGCGCATTGCGGAGTAGGGTGCAACGGTTTGGTGATCGGGAAAGAAGACAATGGAGAAAAATAGTTTAGTAAAAAAAATATGTCAAAGGAGTTGACCGTGAGGGGGAGACGATTTTCATCAAAAAATGGAAGGTGTCTTGCATTATGGTAATTGGATGAAGTGCACTTTGATTTTGGATAAATAAAGAAAGGTGTAACTCAAAAATTTTCAAGTGTTAAAAGCAAATAATAACACATTATCAAAGATTAAAGTACACTAAGATCCATGACATCCCAAGCTGGCAATGGCAATGGCATACTGCTGTCATATCGTAGGCAAGACCAACAAGTATGAGGTTGGTTGCATTAATCCATGGAATTCTATGTTTGATTGGAATTGGATTTGGATATGAAAAGCGGATACCAAATCCAAAATTTGGATTTGGAAGAAGAAAGTTGGATTTTTTTAAAAATAATTTTATTGTCCTATTAAATATTTAATTAATAATTAATTAATTAAAATTTTAATTAAAAATTAAGTAACAATTAGTTATTATTTTATTTATGAATTTGTTATTCTTAATTAATATAAATACGTTCATCCTTTAAATAATTAAATATTAAATATTAATTTTATTAGTTAATATTTCATCATAATCTTAATTAATAATTGATTAATTATAATTATAATCTTGATTAATAATTTATTAACTTATATTTTTATTTTAATATTTTATAAAAATCTTAATTAATAATTTATACATTTATTAATCATAATTATAATAATTGATTAATCATAACTATAATTTAATTAATAATTTATAAATCAAAATTATCATCAAAATTAATAATTTATTATTTAATAAATTAATATTTAATATACTGTTAAAATTTTAATTAATCATTTATTAATCGTCATTACAATCATCATTATAATCTTAATTAATAATTTATTAAACATAACTATTATCATAATTATAATAATAATTTAATTATTAATCATAACTAAAATTATAACAATTAATTAATAATTTATTTATTATTATTTTATTGTCATAATTATTAATCATAATTATAGTTTACTAAATCCTATGTTTGGTAGGAGTTGGATTTGGATATGGATTTGGAAATTCATGATTTGGATTTGGATTTCTAAATCGAAATTCTTTTTAACAAACGTCACGCCCCGCTCCCGGAATACGGCGAGCCGGGTACATAACAACATCCCTAGGCTACGCGACATACGAATACTCCAGCCCCCATATTCGTGATTGCCGCCCATAAGGTTCTAGGATAGGTTCATTTCAGGCCATCCTTGCAAAATAAAATTAATATTATTCAAAGGACATTCAGAAACTATAAATTTGAAATGGACTATTCTACCCAATACAACTATTAACCTAATTGAAATTGTATACCATATACATATATACCTGATTGATGATAAGAAGAAGATATAGTTCCATCATGATCGCTTCAATCGCATCATATTGATCCTGTTCTCCGTTCCTCTTCAATGTATAATAACAACTCCTTGGAAATATGTCTACAAATCTAGTGAACAATACTAGGTCGTCAAACGACTTGCAAGCCCTCAGTCAAGGACGAGAAAATAAAAATAAATAAATTGAGAATCTTTAAGATGATCAGATTTTCGAAATTCCAAAGTAAAGGATTGAAAATTAGTTCTGAAGAATTATAGCGTTAACTTAAAATATGACTCTGACTAGATTATATTCTAGTGACTGCCTCAGTGCTTTTCCTACGACAAAATCCTAATAATTCATAAATAACGACTACGATCACATTCACAACAACCTAAATTCACTACCACAATCACAGTCAAGTTTCCTATATGATGATGCAGTTAGAGAACACATTTGGATCACGATCACTCTCTAATTTTCCGACAATAATTCCATTTATCTGGGACCATGTGGTGTCTGTATTGGGTACGGTGCCTTAGATCCGACCCCCCACATCTTGTGGAAAACTTATATGCATTAATTTTTAAAATTCCGATTTTATTCTCGAAATTTACTGGACTGTTCTCTGTTGGTGAGCTAGGCCTCATCCCCGACATCGTAAGGCCTTACAGATACGGGACTACTGATCAGCTTTTACTGATGTTATTATTTTGCAGGAATTTTGATAGATGTGATCCAGTTGTTCTCTCCCTCCCGATGATGCAAATACAAACACAGACAATAGTCTATTGACTCTTAGTTCTAATGTCAGGTTCCAACTCGATTACCATCGCATATGTCAAAGACATTATGCCATATGGCAATATCTTGTTGGCAGAAGATTATCCAACTTATTACCATCTCATGTGTCGGAACAATACGCCATATGGTAGTAATTGTTGGTAAGGAATCATTCAACTTACTTTATCATCTCGTGTGTCAAAGACAACACGCCATATGGTAATATCTTGTTGAATAGAAAGCTGGATATAAACTTAGATTATTCAATTAGGTTTTCCTAATTCTGGAACTTTCTAAATTTGGCTAACTCCCGAAATTACTGAAAATTTCGGCAGAGTCTCCTTTGTATTTGTTGACCTAATACAATATATATATATATATATATATATATATATATATATATATATATATATATATCAAAATTTCGGGTACGTCGACTCCTTCGGTGGAGCATCCCTCAACACCGGTTCCACGCAATATATAAAATTTCGGATATGCCGACCCCTTTAGTGGAGCAACCCTCAACACTGAAAATCCCATGCAGTTAATATATATATATATATAAACAAGCAATAAATGAGAACTTTCTTACCAATGTGCGACATTACCTTAGCAATTAGTACTGGTCCAGAGTTACTACACAGGTCCATAAAACTCAAAGCAAGTCAGAGATAACAATTTTACACAAAACACTAAATGACACAACCATACAAGAGGAATTACATTTAATAGATTGTGTGTGTGTGTGTGTGTGTGTATATATATATATATATATATATATATATATATATATATATATATATATATATATATATATATATATATATATATCAAATATCTTGTTCTTAGGATAGGATAGTGATTATCAATATAAAATGAAATTTCCTTAATTGAGAATATGCACTTCCAAACTTAGCAATACCTTCTATAAAACATATTATGATAATTTACGTAGTACTTTAACCTTAATTCTACCTAATAAACGAAACCTATTTACTTATATATATACACAAAATTAGAGTCAATATTCAGCGTACATGTTGAACTCTTCAGAAATCTAATTTAAAAAAAACCAAAATATCAACTTTAGGTCCGATATGTTAATATTATTCAATTCTGTGAATATCCAAGGAATGCATCATATTTTCTAATACTCAATCGAGCATAAAAAAGTCTAAATTCGTATAATTGCTGAATTCTAAATTTCAATTGGTTCCTACCATTCAATTAGATCAATTTTTGACCGATACAGCTTCGAAAACCTAAAAATATGAACTCATGATTCTTCGAATCATGATTCCTCATTCTTTAATGATAACTCGGCAATCATAAGGTTATTAAATTTTGAATACCTAGAATAATTAGGAATTTGCCGACTAAGATTATTACTTTTTGTCAATATCGTCACATCCTGACCATCCAATTTCGAACTAGAAATATCCTGAGGTTTATCTACTTGGTTATCTTTTATTCTCATTTCTAAAGATAACTATTTGATTTGTATTTCTGGAATTCAATAATACTTTGCCAATTTAGGGCTTGATACGGTCGATATGGACCCATATTGCACCTAAAAATTAAAATAATGATTTCCTAGGTAATCCCTAACCTATTTACAGTTTAAGTTCTTTATCATAGCCTTAAAAACCTCTTTATATTCGAATTCATTACCGGACAACGGTTATCCATAGTTAAACATGACATCTTCCTAGTATCCTATGTGTTGTCTTACTAAAATAAACTAGTTTGGAAAAGCCCGGTATGGTTCTATGCGTATATCTTATATGCATAACCTCATATACATGTTCGTGTATCAAGTCTTTATACCTTTAATCCATATGGAAGTACAACTCCATATATATAAAAGCTACAATCCAGTACCCGACATGGCGTATATGTATATATATGATCCATACATAGCACTAAATAATACGCAAATTACTAACTACAATCATTTCTACATAAGTGAAGTCCAATATACCATTTCTCAATTTCTACAATACCGAGTCCGACATTATGTGTGTATATCACATATGCTTATATACTTATGTCTTATAAATAATTTCCATCGAACTACGCTTGCAAATATGATTTCGAATCAATCATCAAATCAATACTAAGGCCGACACCAACTAATTATCGTTGTGTCCAACCCGTGTCCTAATAGTGTGTCGGTGTAAACGAGTTATCACCGATACACATGTCCGTGTTGTAATTCCAAGTTTAATCATATTGACACGTCTGAATCGTGTGTCCGAATTGTCATCCCTAGTAAATTATGTCCATATGTCCGTAATTACTTCTGAAACACGTGTCCATACCCTAATATAGGAATATTCTAAATTTTTAGATAATTTCTATGCTTAGAAAAATGAGACGCATACATTTCAACTCAATTCCTACTCCAAATAATATATTTACTAAATGATTATAAGACTTTATAAGTTAAAGAACAAACTTTGAAGAGAAAATTAAATTAATTGAAGTGAAGGAAGAGAGGGCTTACGTTGGGAAAAATGATTTGGGTTTGGAATTGGGAAATATGGTTTCCTCTTCTTCTTCTCCAACTTCTTCTTCTTTACTCCATCTTCTTCTTCTTTTTCTAATTTCTTCTTCTTCATTTTTTTTCTTCATCTTTCTTTTCTTTTTTTCTTTTTTTTTTTTCCTTTTTTGGAAAATGAGGGTTTGGGTTTCGGTGATGGAGATGAAGATAATGATGGTGAGGGAAGTGGTGGTGGTGAGGGGACATGCCGACCGACTAATAGGGAGGCTGGTGGTAGGGGGTCCGCCGGCCGGCTGACTGGAGGTGGCATCCGTCGCAAGCGGCCGGAAGGCACGAGTCCGAGTTCGGAGGTTACGTACGGGTGAGGGATGGAGAGATATAAAGTGAAGAGATAGAGTGGTGGTGGTTGAAGTAATTATATGTGTTAGAGGAGAAGGAGAAGAAAATGAAGGAGAAGATGAAGATGATGATGACGAGGATGAAGGAGAGAGTGAGCCGAATGGGAGAGGAGGGTTCGGTTGTGGGGGTGGTAGGGGGAAGAATGGGATGCTGCTCTCTTTCTTTCTTTATTTATATAAAAATTCCTTTTTTTTCAGGATTATCACCAACGTCATGATTACCAAAATGAGTAAAGTCTTACCCCTCTACTCCATGCATGGCAATATGTGTATTGTGAGGTGGCTTGGAACATTTTGCAATTGCATGATTATACAAGGATATAAATGAAAATGAAGATTTTGTTTCAAATGATTTCAAACTCGAAATTTAAATTTTTTTTAAGATAAGCTTTTCAAAACAACTATAGAGAGAAACAAGATTTTTTACCCACCTTACAAAATAAAGTCGTAATATATTTTCAAAATAAATACTTCAAAATTATATTCATTAAAAGCTTTTATGAATATAGAAAAGTATGAAGATACTTGAATTCACCATTGATCTTGAAATTCCATAAAATCAATAAAATTGTCAGATACCATAACATTGTATGTACTACAGAATCAAAATCATATTCCTTATTTCTCATTTTCTGACGTGATAAGTAATCTTGTGCCACGTCAATATGCATATGGCTGCAACCAAGATACTGTTTTACTATCAGGACTCATGGCTGCAGCTTCTTGCTATCACGCCATCGATTTCCATAGAATGAGTAGGAATTATGATTTTGAAGTAGCCTTACACGTTAGGATATGCTTAGAAATTCAAAAGATACTCAAGAACCAGTAATTAGAAATCGTTGTTTTTTCCCCTTCTTTATCTAAGTATCAAAGTACTATATAAAAAATCTTTTGACAAAATTAGTAGAAAAAAAAATCTCAGGTATTTATATTATCAAAAATACTAAATATCATTTTAAATTATTTTAGAACACTGGTTTTCAAATCCAAATGGTAGTAAAATCAAATTATGAATATCAAATTTCGAAATCCATCACGGAAGAAATATGTCTTGATCTCTAAAATTTTATTTAATTCCTGAATCATGTTTTCGAGAGTATGTGCCTCGCCAATCTAGATGGCCAGTCCGAATGGCTGCAACAACTTCTCATTTCTCGATTCAATTGAAGGATTTTCGGATTCTTGACACAATAATTAATTAAATATTCCTTCACATGAAATTCAAGTACAGAAAGTCAAATCAAATAATGCTTCACGGAAAGATCCAATAAACAATCAATGGGTAATGCATACATGAGTATTGAGATGGAGGACTATTCCCAAAAATCAAGGATACTTTTGAAAAAAAAATTGGACAGAGAGGCAATAATATATTTCAAGATTCTACGTCCATAATATATGGATGAAACAAGAAGATTAAGGAATTACAAGAAAGTTGAAATTTTATGAAAAATGGATATAGGAGATTTGACAAATTCGGGGAACGAATCATGATTTAAGAATTGGTAAAATCAAGATACTGAGGAGTTATACTACACTCAGTTAGCTATCTATATACAATATTATATATAACATATTTTACGCCTGTACCTTAAGTAAGATATTACTAGTACTAACTTACCCAAGAGTTCTTCCAAGGTATATTTATATATATGTTAATCCACAAAACATACTACACTCACTCTAAATAAAGTATTATGTCATTATTGGTCTATTGGTTAGGTAGTCCTTACTTCCTTTACTATTTCTAACTGTATATAGTTCTAGATAAATTCGATCTCCATATTTACTAAGGATACCAAGTACAAAAATCTTAAGGAATTTTCTAGCACCTTCACCAAGGCACTCTATTAAGAATACTTGTCTAATTCTCTATAATTTACTTGACCTAAGTTTTTTGGCCATATCTATCCTTATACTACCCATGACTTCCCAATATTATCTAAATCCTTAACGACAATCATAGATTAGGATTCTTAAATATATGGATCACTATAGGAATATATTAAGAAATGATTTATATGATAAGCAAAATGGACCATAGTCTAGCAAATAAAACCTGTAGGGTATTCCCTAACCTAAGGTTCTTTGTAGACTATTCCTAAGAACATATCTTAGGTTCTAAACCTATATAGGTCTTCTCAAAAGCATGACCTTAATCCTATCCTAGGTTTTCAATTTTTCATGACCTGCATAGGCCACCACTAAAAGACGTGTCACGTCCCGCTCCCAGAATACGACGAGCCGGGTACGTAACAACATCCCCAGGCTACGCGACATATGAATACTCCAGTACCCATATTCACGATTGTCGTCCATAATGTTCTAGGATAGGTTCATTTCAGGTCATCCTTGCAAAATAAAATTAATATTATTCAAAGGGCATTCTGAAACTATAAATTTGAAATTGACTATTCTACCCAATACAACTATTAACCTAATTATAATTGTATACCATATACATATATACCTGATTGATGATAAGAAGAATATATAGCTCCAGCATGATCGCTTCAATAGCATCATATTGATCCTGTTCTCCGGTCCTCTTCAATGTATAATTGCAGCTCCTTGGAAATATGTCTACAAATCTAGTAAACAATACTAGGTCGTCAAACGACTTGCAATCCCTCAGTCAAGGACGAGAAAATAAAAATAAATAAATTGAGAATGTCTAAGATGATCAGATTTTTGAAATTCCAAAGTAAAGGGATTGATAAATTAGTTATGATGAATATAGCGTTAAATTAAAATATGACTCTGACTAGATTATATTCTAGTGACAGCCTCTGTGCTTTTCCTACGATAAAATCCTAATAATTCATAAATAACGACTACAATCACATTCACAACAACCTAAATTCACTACCACAATCACAGTCAACTTTCCAATATGATTATACAGTTTAGAGAACACATTTGGATCACGATCACTCTCTAATTTTTCGACAATAATCCCATTTATCCGGGACCAGGTGGTGTCTGTATTGGGTAGGGTACCTTAGATCTGACATCCCACATCTTGTGGGAAGCTTATATGCATTAACTTTTTAAATTCTGATTTTATTCTCGAAATTTACTGGACTGTTCTCTGTTGGTGAGCTAGGCCTCACCCCCGACATCGCAAGCTCTTACAGATACGGGACTACTGATCAGCTTTTACTAGTGTTACTATATTGTAGGGATTTTGATAGTTGTGATCTAGTTGTTCTCTCCCACCCGATGATGCAACTACAAACACAGACAATAGTCTATTGACTCCTAGATCTAATATCAGGTTCCAACTCGATTACCATCTCGTATATCAAAGACAATACGACATATGGTAATCTCTTGTTGGCAGGAGATTATCCAACTTATTATCATCTCGTGTGTCGGAACAATATGCCATATGGTAGTAATTATTGGCAAGGAATCGTTCAACTTATTTTATCATCTCGTGTGTCAAAGACAACACGCCATATGGTAATATTTTGTTGAATAGGAAGCTGGATATAAACTTAGATTATTCATTAGGTTTTCCTAATTCTGGAACTTTCTAAATTTGGCTAACTCCCGAAATTACTAAAAATTTTGTCGGAGTCTCCTTTGTATTTGTTGACCCAAATTTTTTACAATAGACAATATATATATATATCAAAATTACGGGTATGCCGACCCCTTCGGTGGAGCAACCCTCAATACCGGTGCCACGCAATATATAAAATTTTAGGTACGCCGACCCCTTCGGTGGAGCAACCCTCAACACCAGAAATCCCATGCAGTTAATATATATATATATAAACAGGTAATAAATGAGAACTTTCTTACCAATATGCGACATTACCTTAGCAATTATTAATTCTAGCAATTAGACTGGTCCAGAGTTACTACGCAAGTCCATCAAATTCAAAGCAAGTCAGAGATCACAATTTTACACAAAACACTAAATGACACAACCATACAAGAGGAATTACAGTTAATAGATTGTATATATATCAAATATCTTGTTCTTAGGATAGGATAGTGATTATCAATATAAAATAAAATTTTCTTAATTGAGAAAATGCACTTCCAAACTTAGCAATACCTGCTATAAAACAAACTACGACAATTTACGTAGTACTTTAACCTTAATTCTACCTAGTAAAAGAAAAACTATTTACTTATATATATATACACAAAAATAGAGTCAATATTCAACGTACATGCTGAACTCTTCAGAAATCTAATTTTTAAAAAAAAATAGCAATTTTAGGTCCGATATGTTAATATTATTCAATTATGTGAATATCTAAGGAATGCATCATATTTTCTAATACTAAATCGAGCATAAAAATAGTCTAAATTTGTATAACTGCTGAATTCTAAATTTTAATTGGTTCTTACCATTCAATTAGATCAATTTTTGATCGATACAGCTTCGAAAACCTAAAAATATGAACTCATGATTCTTCGAATCATGATTCCTCATTCTTTAATGATAACTCGGCAATCCTAAGGTTATTATATTCTGAAAACTTAGAATACTTTGAAATTTGTCAACTAAGATTATTACTTTTTGTCAATATCGTCACATCCCGACCCTCCAATTTTGAGCTAGAAATATCCTGAGGTTTATCTACTTGGTTATCTTTTCTTCGCATTTCTAAAGATGACTATTTGATTTGTATTTCTGGAATTCAATAATACTTTGCCAATTTAGGGCTCGATACGGTCGATACGGACCCATATTGCACTTAAAAATTAAAACAATGATTCCCTAGGTAATCCCTAATCTATTTGCAGTTTAACTTCTTTATCATAGCCTTAAGTACCTCTTTATATTCGAATTCATTACCGGACCGGTTATCCATAGTTAAACATGACATCTTTCTAGTATCCTATGAGTTGTCTTACTAAAATAAACTAGTTTGGAAAAGCTTGGTATGGTTCCATGCGTATATCTTATATGCATAACCTCATATATATGTTTGTGTATCAAGTCTTTATACCTTTAATCTATATGGAACTACAAGTCCATATATATAAAAGCTACAATGCGGTATCCGACATGGCGTATATGTATATATATGATCCATATATTCTAGCACTAAATAATATGCAAATCACTAAATACAATCATTTCTACATAAGTGAAGTCTAATATAGCATTTCTCAATTTCTACAATACCGAGTCCGATGTTATATGTGTGTATATCACATATGCTTATATGCTTATGTCTTATGAATAATTTCCATCAAACTATGCTTGTAAATATGATTTCGATGACACCAACTAATTATCGTTGTGTCCAACCCGTGTCCTAATAGTGTGTCGGTGTAAAAGAGTTATCATCGATACACGTGTTCGTGTTGTAATTCCTGTAGAACACTTACAAAAAAGAGAAGAATCACTATCTTTTCTTATTAGCGCAAGGCACCACAAATCGAGTACACCTGAGAGATCTTGTATTGAGAATTCCCGAGTATAAAAAGAATTCTGGGAAATGGGACGATTGAGATCGAGCGAAAGTTGCTCCTTTACTCCATTGACACTCCAATTTACAAAAGTGGGAGAAAATTTAAGAAAATTGCTAACTCTCGGCTCACTGGCAAGAAGGGCAGCAATTTGGCTCTGAAATGCTCTCTGTTCTGTTCATTTGAAGAGGAACATGTCCTCTATTTATAGTTGTTTTACACTAAAACGACTGTTACACGCACACAGGTGGAGAATGCACTGATCTCGCTGTGGGCGCATAGTGTCCCTTTGGGCGCATAGGACGTAGGCGCATAAAAAACTGGACGATCGTGGGTAGATCGTGGGGTTGACGTGGTCGCATGCTTCGGTGCACAACTGCTCGTGGGGACTGACGTGGTCGCATGTCTCGGCCCATGATTGGTCGTGGATATTGACTGAGTCATAGAGTTGTTCTGTCTTATGCGCATAGTGCAGGAAAACAATTATGCGCCCACCTGTGGAGAAATCATGTGGGTGCATAACACTTTGTTACATGTGGACGCATAGCCACTTCCTTATGTGGGTGCATAGAACTGCTACATGTGGGCGCATAGTATGGATATTTTTATGCTTCTACAAGACCCTCTTCAAAGTTTTTGATACTCGAACGAGTTTGAAATACTTTGAAAGAAGCATGAAGGACTGTCTTCTTATGGCTCTGTGGGCGCATAACATACCATCTCTTTGGACGCATAGATGTTGCCAGGCTGTCAAAGATGACTGTTGAGATCTTCCTCAAAAATCTAAACTGACAGATTCATTGAAACGAAATTTAAAGGGGTCCATTCTTTATGCGATGTCTATGCATTGTCCACATCAGCAAAATATTGGACGCATAGTGTGCAAAGAACGAGTCTTTGCGTTGGCGCATAGACCATGTGGGCGCATAACTTCTCGTTCGTGCCTATAAATAGGCCTTGAGGAGAGAGAAATTCATTCTTCTCTCTTTTTCCCAACAACTTCCAAGAGAGTTTTCATTTCTTTTCTGCAAGAACATGTCTCTCAAGGCTGTCAAGAAGCCCGCGAAGGGCAAGGAGGCTACACCGGGCGGTTCTCCTCCTTTGACAATGTCTCCGCTAGTCCAAGACCCTATTCTGGGTGAGGCTATGCTTTAAAACAAAGTCTCGATCATTAATTTGCGATGCTCGGACTTCTCTCTACTTGGGCGCATAACCATTGATATGCGCCCAAAGCAATATACCTCTGTTTAGCATTCTTATGCGCCCACAGAAATATGTGCCCACATACTTGTTGTGTGTCATGTGCCCACACAGAACACTTCTGTGTTTGAAAATTCTTATGCGCCTACAGGCTGTTTGGGTGCATAGAAACTGGACGCATAGAATTTTTTTAGCACTTAGATCTTTTTTTTGTAGATTCTAAGTCTGACTTTTTCCTCTATCTTTGCAAATGACATGGTCGTCCCGGAACTCGGTGGAATTCCTCTCAGTTCTGCTCGCCAAGCTCTTGGTTCAAGCCTCGTCACTACCATGATTAGGAAAGTTCAGTTTAAGATCATCCAGAACCAGCCTTTAGTGCAAATGATCGCTATGCTTGAACATGACAAGATATTCCTGAAGCAGATAATAAATGATGAGAAGTTCTTGCTCGGAGGGGCGCAGAGCTTAAGAGACCATACTTCTTGTTTGGCGACAGCCTGGGTTTGAGGACGGCGAGACGATACGCCTAAAAGACCCTCTGGTGGTCAGGTTGAACAACCTAAGGATATGGTTGCTGTCCATGGATCGCCAATATCCTCTGTCGACGTTCACCGATTTAGCTGTACGGAGACAGATGAAATGTGACCTAACCCCTGAACTTCATGGGGTTGTTTTCGAAAAGATACACTTTAACTCCGGTGATTGGAAGAAAGACACTTTTACGTGTGTCGAGGGCTCCACGTCCTATTCCACAATGGGGCTGCACCCTAGTGCCGTAATAAATGAGATTCCGACCGACCTTCATCCTTATGCTGCCGACACCCTTTCTAATCTGATGATGTCGAAGAATAGGTCATATCTCATAGGAAAGCTGCGGATGGAAGGTTGGAGGTAACCCATTTCATTTTGGAGTGACCTTACTGAATGGGTGCTTTCAACCTATGAAGTCACCCTGAAGGCTGCCGGCCTTTTTCATGCCATTAGAGCCACTCAGTATGGCATAAAGACAAATTGGCCTATGTTTCTCTCTTTGGCGGGGTTGTACAATCATCACACCTGTACCTTCTTTACTCCGGGCGGGGAGATGGATCTGGCTCTTCATGAGATGCAGGAGATATCGAAGCTTCCCTGGGGAACAGAGCCGTATGAAGAATATGTCCCTTCTGATGAAGAACTCTTGGACCTGGAGAGAGAAAATTCTGAGGTGACGGACATGTATAAGAAGTTATTCTATCACTTCCTTATCTGTCACAAGATAAAAAAGAATGGCAGGACTGAGGGGGCCAATCCCCATACAAAATCTTGGATGAGATATATTTTTGTTAAAGGAGAAGGAGAAGGTCCGGCCTCCTTTTCAATTTGCAAGCCCCTGACGAAGTCCAAGATAGAGGAATTGATGACAGATCACGGGGCAGCAGATACTGATGATAGTGATGATCCCGAGGGGAGCTCCCCGATTTATCACTTCTTCCGACAAGCTGAGTTTAAGTTGTCAAAGAAAGCTATGCTGGCGGCTTTTCTGATGATCTGGATCTGCGACTGGTAGTCCCTGGTGGTTCAGGGTCTATCGAAAGGATGAGCTAGAGTATGATACTTCCAGCTGTGAAGCTAGCATTCGGATACCGGCTTGCCCTGCTTCCTGCAATGGTCTGCGCCATCCAACGAGGTGTGCGAGATTTTATTGGAAACGCGGTGACCCCCGAAGGTAGAACAGACTTTGCTAGGATCGAACTCCCCTTTCATTACTTGATGAGATGGCTGGTGCTGTACTGTCCCAAATAAATGAATGCCGGGATGGTGGCGGACTCTTTAGCAGGAGACACCTTTCTTCGAAGATTTTGTGACGCAAATTGGGTCGTCACTGGAATGCCTGCTTGTAGAAGGGTTTTGAGCTTCCTTCAGAATTACGAGTTCTTCAGAATATCCCCTCCATCCGGCAGTAGCAACGCAGGGGACACATTAGTAGATGAGGGAGCACACTCTACTAGCTTGACCACTGGGGCATTCCATTGGCTCCAGTCTATCAGGCCCTCTCATCTGGTGCTCAGGAATAGGAACCACACCTACCTGGAGCCTTATCTACCAAGCCATTTCGCGCGACAATTTGGATATAGTCAGCTTCTTTTGGGCAATCCTAGCCCTCATCTGGAGTCAATAGGAAGCTTGATCGATGGGGCGCGTGCATGGGTTTATTACAACGTCGGATGCACGGGAGCGATTTTTACTCTGCCCGAAGATAAGCCTGAGACCCATCTGCTCTATGCCGCTGCAAAGTTTTATACTCAGATCAATACCCTTCATCTTCGGTATGATCGTGAGAAGAGTGGTATTGGGGACTAGGCTTGCCCCCACTCCTGCAAATGTGGAACGAGCCCAAAAGATGCCGAAGGGCAGCAGAAAGGAGAGTGTCGCTCCAGCCGTCGAGTCGACCGCAGCACCACGACAGAGAGCTGCTCTTGAGGAGCCGACTGCTACAGTGACTCAGAGAAAGGATATCGAAGATGACTCTGCTCTCCCTGATCCTCCTCAAAAGCGAAAAGCTTCAACTGAACTGGCCCAACAGTCAACTTTTAAGAGGAAGAAGAAGACTGTTTCCATAAGATGGACAAAGAAAGCCAAAGATGTGGGTGCCGGCTTGCCTCCTCTAAGAAGATCTTCTCGGAAGACTGGAAGAAGTGGAACAGCGTCGTGGGCTATTGCCATTCAGGAAGTAGATCCCTTCTAGACTCCATAGCTGTTTTGGTCAAACCAATACTTGTGCAGTCTTCAAATGAAGCTTTCTCACCCTTGCGTTTGTCCTTTGCACAGGACCTCGAAGTTGCAACCGAGACAGGTGCCTCTTTGTCTGAAGAGGTGGACGTGACAACGGTGTCCCCCACTCGTCCTCAACCGACAGACGAAGGTCGGCCTTCCCCAGTCAAAGGGGCTGAGCAAAGGGATGACCAGGGCGAAGGCCCGGACTATGATGGCGAACAGAAAGCCAATCCCTCCTATGATATCTCTTTAGGGGATATGTCTGAGATTGGAGCTTTAATAAAGGAGTTGGACAAGAATCAAGTCCAATCAGCTCACCCTCCTACAGGTATGTTATCTTTGCACCTTACTTCGGATGAGATTTTTTGACTTCAATTTTGCGTACTCCTCGCAAGGCTGACTGCCATCGTATATTTCCTTGTAGACAAGAAGAGGGAACAATGTACAGAGGTTGCCCAAGACAATGGGGTAGGACAAGAAGTTCTTCCTGGTTCCGTCGGGATTGCTGGCACGGAGGAATTTGTCAGCAAGCCGACATCGGCTGCGGAAGGAGAAGTTGAACATTGTACTAAGGCGGCTGTTACTGAATCTGTGCCAGGTCCAATTGGGGCCATGGAAGATATACAGCTTGATGTTGGGAATGCTCAGGGCCTTAACATTGTCACTATTGAGTAACCTGGGCCTGCTCTTGGTTTCCTTGTAACCAGGCTGATGACCTAGTTCAAGTTGGCGTTGAGCAAGCAGAAGGTACGAAATTACAACTCTTTCACACTCTTTTTTTCGTTACTGATATATATATATATATATATATATATATATATATATATATATATATATATATATATATATATATATATTATTTTATTGTCAGGTTCAACTTCTTGTCAAGTATCTCTTCCTGGAGCGGAAGATCCGCATCAAGCTCCCTCCCCAACGACTTCCTCTGAGGATGACGAGATGGCCCAGGAAGTCATAAAAGCTTTCTACTCCATTCTGAAAGTAAAGCTTCCTGGAGTCTTAAACCGGAATGCCACTTTTGGACCTGTAAAGGCTATTATCGGATGCCAAGTGACGGTACTTGAAAGCATTGTTGGCTATGAAAAGCGGGCCAATGCTCTAAGGAAAGTTCTAAATGACTTGGAGGACCGAGTGACCAAATTCTGGGAAGCCAAGCAACGAAGCCCAACAACGTTGTTTCTTAAAGAAGACGAGGCTTTGGTTGCGATTCTTACAGAAGAGGAAGCTACTTTTCAAGCAAGAAGGGATGCCCTTGCTAAAGAGATTAGTGAGTTAGCTGATCAATACGAACAGTTCAACGCTGCAAGCGAGGCTCGTATTGTTTCGAAGAACAAGCTGGCCGCCCAGATCACCAAAAAGTATAATCATATTGTACAGATCCCCAATGGGATTTCCCAACTAGAGGCCAACTTAAGAACAGTTGCGTCTGAGCAAGAAGACTTTACGGTTCAGGCTGCTATGACTGCCACAACTTCAGACCAATTGAAAGAACAGCTGGTAAAGTTAGAGGGAAGCACGCGAAACTGATCCCCTTCAAGGATGAAGCTGCTCGGCAGGAAGAAGCGCGTCGTCGCGCCACTGTCAAGTCTCAGACCGAGATTATGGCTTTAAGGAATAACATCAATCGGTTGTGTATCCCTTAGGTCTTCCTTTGTAATTGGCTCATTTCAGCCATAAAAGCTCTTGTATCTTTTCCTTTCTCTGCTTTTTGAGAGAAGTTTTTAATAAAAAATCTTTTGGCTTTCAAAACTCATGAATGTAGTTTGTAAAATATCAGAACTAGAGGTAATGTGGACGTAGTAGGGATATTTTTGGTGGGTATTCCGTTGGAGAATTTGATGTGGACTTATTATCCGTTTTATATTCAAGATTCTCGAACATAGATAATAAGTTAAAAGAAACTGCTAATAGAGGTAGTGTGGACATAATATATCTGACCAGAGGTAATATGGACATGGACGGATATATAACATTAAGTATGAGTCAGTAAATAATTCAGAGGTAATATGGACGTGATTATCTTTGACGAGTGTTTTGCTCAGAGGTTATATGGATGTGGCAAGACATTTCTTAATTATCCCACTGGGAATAATTATTGAAAAACAGTTCAAAGGTAATATGGACGTGACCGTTTTCATAAGATCAAGTTTGGACAGAGTTCAAACGAAGATAATTCCACTGCGAAATCTTTTTAGAGGACCTATTATCCATGGCGTATTCAAGACTCTTGAAATACGGATAGTAGTTAGATGATTTTTCGAATCACATACACATTGTACTGTACATTTACATGATTAAATCAGAGTATCTGTTAACTCTGTATATGAAGGTTACACATAATATTTCTTTAGGAACTTGCCGTTGATCAGCATCATAAGCAAGTCACCATCAGGCTTGGTTAGTCGATACGCACCGTTAGAATACATCGATTCTATAACGAAAGGACCTTCCCATTTAGGCTAGAATTTTCTTTTGTCTTCTGCGTCATGACCATTGGTCTTCTCACTGCTAAGACCAAATCACCAACTTGAAAGAATCTTTCTTTCACCTTCTTATTGAAGGCTCTAGAAATGCGTGCTTGGTATAGCTCAATACGTTGTTGAGCTAATAAACAATTTTCATCTAGCGCTTCCAACTCTTGTAGTCACAGACGGTAACTTTTTTCGATAGTCAACTTACTGGCTAAGGCTACTCGAAGAGAGAAAATCTGGATTTCTAGGAAAAGAACTGCTTCATTTCCATAAACCAAAGAGAACGGTGTACTGCCTGTTGGAGTTCAAACCGTTGTGCGATAGGCCCAGAGACATTCGTCGAGCTTTTCATTCCAATCGCGCTTGTTTGAAGACACGAACTCCTTGAGAAGTTTGATGATAGTCTTATTAAAATCTTCTGGTAATCCATTAGCTATTGGATTGTAGGTGGTAGAGGCTACATTCTGAATTTGATTCTTATCACAGAAACGATAGAATGTATGGCCCACAAATTGTGGACCATTATCATGGATGATCCTGCGAGGTAAGCCGAAGCGGTAGATGACGTGATATTTGACGAAACTGATCACGTTTGATGTCTTTACTTCGATGAGCGGTATAGCTTCCGCCCATTTGTAGAAGTAATTGGTTATAGCTAGGATAAACCGATGTCCTCTGGAGGATGGCGGGCTGATTGGACCGATTACATCCATACCCCAGGCTTCAAAAGGCCAAGATGCCGCCGTCGGGTGTAGAAACTCCGAAGGTTGATGAATGAAATTAGTGTGGAATTGACAAGCCCTACACTTCTTTGTATATTCAACAGCATCTGCTATCATCGTGGGCCAATAATAACCATTCGTCTGAGGTGATCCTGTAATTTAGGGCGTGGTTGGTGTGCACCGCAAATTCCGTCGTGAGCCTCACGTAGTGCATGTTTGGCTTCTGTGTCTGATAAACATCGTAACAATAACCCATCGTAAGAATCTCGGTACAGTATTTTGGTAGCTATGTCATAGTAAAATCTGAGAGATCGCCGTTGGATAGACACTGCTTCCTTCGGGTCATCAGGGAGGATTCCATAGACAGCGTAGTCTATGAAAGGAAATCTCCAGTCTTTGATGTCGATGTTCGTCTCTACTGCGTAGCTGTGATGAATATGCAAGGCATCTTTCACACATAATGACTCTCGACCAGACACTGTGATCGAATGCTGAGTATTGATAGGAACGGTCAAGGAAGCAGCCAGACCGGCTAAAGCATCTGCTTCTATATTCTGTAATCGAGGTACATGCTCGATGAAGAATCCAGCGAAGGTAGAAGGCAACTCAATCGTCGCTTTGTGATATGGGATGAGATCTTCATTACGAACTTTATAATCCCCTCGAACCTGACTAACTATTAGCTTAGAATCACCATAAGCTTCAAGATAATCAACTTCCAGTTGTTTTGCCAGTTGAAGGCCAATCAGTAGGGCGTTATATTCGGCCACCACATTGTTGGTGCAAGGCTCCACGAGAGAATACGCACGGTTTATAACCAGATGATCGAGTGAAACAAGCACGATCCCTACTCCGGCTACAATATTTCCTTTAGGTCCTGTTCTTAACGCACCGTCAAAGAACATTCGCCAAATGGGGATTTCCTCAATTGCAGCGTTAGACTCAACCACTTCATCTGGGATTTCATCATAGAGTTTGGAAGATTATGTCACTGGATGAGCTGCTAAGAAGTCAGCGAATGCTTGGCCTTTTACTGCCTTCTGAGGAACGAAGAACATATAGTATGGAGTCAACAGCATTGCCCATGTAGCTAAATGGGAATTATGAGAACCCGGTTTAGCCATGAGCATTCTGAGAGGATTGACTCTATATATGATATGGATAGTCTGTCCAGACACATAGTGATGTGTCTTCTGGATAGCAAATACCAGTGCGAGACATTCCTTTTCAACATGTGGGTATCTGTGTTCGTCACCAACCATCGTGTGGCTGAGGTAATAGATTGCATGTTCATGACTGCCTTCATTCTTCTGAGCTAATAGGGCACCAAAAGAATGATCCATAGCGCGAACATATAACAAGAAAGGCTTTCCGACTATCGGAGCCACCAATACAAGGGGGTTTGTGAGATACTTCTTGATGTCGTCAAATACAGTTGACATTGTTCAGTCGAGACGAAAGATACTCCTTTCTTCATGAGCTGAGTAAACGGTTGACACCTTCCAGAAAGATTTAAAATGAATCGTCTGATGTAGGCTAACCTTCCTTGAAGTCCGCGTAGCTCTTTGAGATTTCTCGGAGGACGCATATCGAGGATAGCTTTAACCTTCCGGGTCAAGATGTATACCCTTTGAAGTGATAACAAAACCAAAGAACTTGCCGCTGGAGACTCCCAGAAAAGACTTGGTTGGATTCATCTTGAGTTGGTGTGTACGCATCAGTTCGAACACCGTTCTCAAATCTTGGAGGTGGTTACCCTTGAGACGACTTTTAACTGCAATATCATCTACATAGCATTCTACTGTTTTGCACAAATGATCGCAAAAAAATTGTGTTCATATCTCGCTGGTATGTCGCACCCGCATTTTCAATCCGAAGGGCATCACCGTATAGCAGTATACCCCCAACGGTGTTCGAAAAGATGTGTGTTTCTCATCATCGGGGAATATCTTGATCTGGTTGTAGCCTGAGAACCCATCCATGAAGGACATTCGCTCAAAGCCACAAGTATTGTCGATCATTACATCGGTGATCTGTAGAGGGAACTCATCTTTTGGGCATGCAGAGTTCAAATCACGGTAATTGATACAGACTCGAACTTTACCATTCTTTTTCATGACCAAAAAATGTTAGCGACCCAGTCAGGGTGTTGTTATACACGAATGAAATCATTTGAAATAAGATTTTTGACTTCACTTTTGATGACCTCCATGATATCTGGTCGGAACCGTCGTTGCTGCTGCTTCACTGGCTTAGCTTTAGACGAGATATTTAGGCGATGCATAGAAACTTTAGGGTCTAAGCCTGGCATGTATTCATAGCTCCATGCAAAGACGTCGATATATTCTCTTATAAGCTGTATAAGAGATTGACGTTTTTCACCAAATAGACTTTTGCTGATAAAGATTGGTTTAGGAGATGATTCATCTCCTAAATTAACTTGGACGACTTCGTCTTCAGTAGGTGGTTCACGTTGTTCTAAACATAACTCCCACCTGGTGTCCATCTTTTGAGCCTATTATTTGAGCTCGATTGATTGGACATCTTCTACAATTTGGTAAACTGACACCATATTGACAGATAGAGTTGCTTTGAACATGTCTCCAATGCTGGAGTCTGAATCCCAGAGGCAGGAATCAGAAGAATGAGAACAACGATTAACTTCAACGTCTGATCCTTCATGAGTTGTTTGAGGAGTAACATAACCCAAACCAACACCGTTTCGTTGATAATAGTTCTCGGGTTTGCCGGGAGGAGCAAAGTGACGTATTGGCAATCGTCGTCGTTTACCGTGGTTTAGTCCCTGGTCGCTTTTTATATCATATCCCATGTTCTGGATGATATTCTTGGCCTGCCAACTATATCAGTAAAGCTGCATTGTACCTGAATCATAGTCAGCTTCGGCATTGTAATTGGGAGTAGTAAAGTCCAGAACGAACTTTCTTTCGTCAATTATTCGACCGAAGATGATTAGTTCTTCACCCTTCTTTCTCGCTGAAACGATGAAGTAGTGGATATCCTCTGGTCAGACTGTTTCCCACAGACGGGGTGTCGTGACCGGCATGCAGAGATGTGGTCTTATGCTATGCTCTAAGGCGTACAATGTATCTACGTACTGGTTTACAGACTGGTAGACATCAGAGTAATTCAAAGATAAACCTTTACTCAGAAAATATGCACATTTTTCTTCAGGGATAACAGCATCCACTGAAGGTACATTATTTTGAGTATTGATATACTCATTAAGGGCGTCATCATCCGGGACAGGAGTCACAGACTTGGTCAAGTTCACTACGTAGGGTAAATCATCAGGATTGGGAGGATGGGCTTCAGCAGGTTTCATCCAAGTTGCTTTGCGGAGAGTGATGGTCAATGGTGCGGCAATATCAGGATGCTTCTTTTTGACCCAGATTGTGTGAGGCTTTGAAGTATTTTTTGGAGTAGTACGTCCTTTGACTCGGATAACCAGGGGACCGTCACTGGCGGATGAACTAACTTAAGCTTCATCGTCAGCTTCATTGCCGTCATCCTTGGGAGGCTGAGATTGATAGAGTATCGAATCTCCATAGTAGGCTTCAATACCCTTGAAAGGATCGACATCGGCAAACTCTGTCTTCATGATGCCGTCACTGTTGACGTACTTAAAGCACTGGTGAAGGGTAGAACGAACAATCATGTTCTCGTGTATCCACGGACGTCCTAACAAGACGTTGTAGGACACATTGGCATCGATTACATAGCAAGCAACCTCTGTCCGGAGATCACCAATCTGGCACTTGAGACGGATCTTGCCCAAAGGATGACTTCTCCCAGCATTGAAAGCCATGATAGTTGTATTGGTTGCAGACAACTTGTGCAAAGGGATACCTAGAATTTGGAGTAAATTTTTAGGGATACTGCTGAGGGAGGAACCTGGAACGATATGCATCTGATCCACCTTAATCGCTCTGATATCCTGTATAGTACAGAGGTCTATCATGAAGATTATTTTTGAGCAGCATGTCCTCTTGTGAAAAGGTGATATTGGGAATCACTTCCATAGTGCTATGGCAAGGAGGACAAGAGACCGAATCTTCAGCGGGAGCTTTGACTTTAGCGAGATAAGAGTCGACATGTAGTAATGCCTCACTTAAAGCTTTACGCGTCTCTTTGGAGAGCCGCAGTAGATCGAACAAAGACAATCGGGCAGGTGTATTGGCCAGTTGTGTCAGTATGTCAAAGTTGTAAGGCCGATCCATGCCTTCGGGAGCTGGTGACTTCAGAGATTTGTCAAATCACGTCTCCTTCTGCTTAGCTTTGTCGACAGTTGAGGACTTAGATGGACCGGCTTTTGAACTTGTGGGGGCAGTAGGAGCTTGAGAAGGCATTACGTTTTCTTGTGTGGGGTCATAAGTCTGCATGTAAGTCTTGCCGGATCGTGTCTCACCAGATAGGACTTCATAAATAGGAGAAGACACCATATGACATGGCTTGTATTTCTTGTCCCTCTTTGCTTTTGAAGACACTACCCCCTGCTTCATTTCTTGCACAAGGTCGGAATGGACCCACATAATCTCACCACGTTCCGTCGTGAGTGGCACCAGAGTTGATGTTGAATCGCAAGCTAGCGGCAGGTTGACGACTTCCATTATTGCCTTGGGAATTGGAACTACGTCGTCTGGAACTTTTGTGGAAGGAAAGTCACCAAATTGAAGAGAGATCATGTTAGAAGACACGGCCTTGTCTTCAGCTTCGAGGTTGATAACTTGGCTATCGATGAGCTGTTGTATCTTCTTTTTTAAGACGATGCAATCCTTGGTAGAATAGTGCACGTACTAATGATAGAGACAGTACTTGGGGTCGCTGAGTCGGCTTGCTTCCCCAGGACGTCATGGTGGAGGCAATACCAATTTATTATCCTTCATCAACGTGTTGAAAATGGTAATAAGATCATCCTCGTCAAAGGAGAAAGTCTCCTTGGGTGTGTCATGAGCACTCTGAGAATTGGGAGCTCCCTGGAAGTGTCAACCTTCATGACTTCTTTTTCTTTACCCCCACGGATAGGGATAGTTTGGGGGTGCTTGCCTTTGTCTTCAGATTTGGGTGTCTTCAACCCCAGTAGTTCCAGATTAGGAATGTCATTTTCAGCAGCATCAGCGGCCCCGATAAAAGCAGGCCATGTATCATACTTATGTATACCCAGACAGAACTTCACTGTAGGAAGAAAGTTATGCCGACAAGTATCCGTAAGCTCCGAGTATGGTATACCGAAGGGCATCTTCAAGGCTAGTCTCATGAAGCGTTTGATAAAAGCAATAACAGTCTCACTCTTCCTCTGCTTGGTCTCGACGAGGGTGGACATACTAACATGCATGCCACTCTCGTAAAACCTATTGAGGAATAGTCTCTCCAAGTCATTGAAGGAGTTAATGCAACCGTCAGGCAGAATGCAGAACCATTCAAAAGCTACTCCCTGCAAGGTACTGATAAATAGATTTGACAAGAACACGTCGTCTCTTGGTAAGTGCAGCGTCTGCGTGTTGAAGTATGTCATATGTTGGCGAGGAGAAGTCATCCCGTCAAACAAATTTAGCGTCAATGGCTTGTAGTTAGGAGGACAAGTAGCATTCTCCTATTTAGGAGGATAAGGTTGAGATATTCCCATCTTCTGAAGCTCGTCTTTGTGTGAGATGGTATCGAGACGGACAACAAGAGAATCAATTGTATCCTGCTAATTGAGCAGATGTTGAGAAAAGGCTGCTGTACGGTTGTCAAGTGCTGTCGGCGAAGGACCACCCGCAGCATTTACGGGATTTTTGGAGGAGGTACAACAAAATGATACTCCCTTTATAGTGAAGGAGGGTTGTTGCTATGAACCGGACTAGCATTCGCTGAGACGTTCGGTTGAAGTGGGGGAACAACCCCAGCAGTTTGGACAGCCATGATGCTGGTAAGCATGTCAGTGATCTTAGCGAATGCCATTTCAAGATTCTCCAGCCACTTGTTGGTTTGATCACTGCTTCTTCAGGTCTCTCTCCATTCGTCATGTATGCAGATAGCATGCGAGGATGAATAGAGGAGACATTACAACTGGTGCTGATGTTGTTTGTCTCTGAGTTGAAAATGCCTTCGTCTTCAGGCATGGGAGGTAGGTAGTCACCGTCGGACTCGAAGAGATTATTGTCATCTGGAAGGCTACCCCCGGCGTGGAGGTCGTCTACTTCAGATTCTGAGGGAGTACTACCCCCAGCTTGAGATTCTGAGGGAACACCATCCCCAGCTTGAGAGTCCTCGCCGTCTATAAAGGATCTTGTTCTCGACCGAGTACCCATATAGACTCCTTCAAGTGAAACAGCTCGCTGGCTGTTTGCTGGCAGACTTCTCCTTCTTCTGTTTGCAGAATTAAAAGAAAAGGTTGGATTAGTGGTCCACCTTATTTGATTGGGGCTCCCGTAGGGAGGACCCCATGAAGCCATGTTGGATGAAACACATAATGGCTCTTCATCATCAGAATGCTGTAGTCGTCAAAACACGGACTGTCTTGGAGGAACTTTCGTTGCTTTGGAGCAGCAACAGTGGATGATAATACTAGTGCATGGACGCTCTTGTAGAGGCAGCTCATGAGTCGCAGTGATCTCTCTCGCCTTACGCTTATGATTTATTATGTCGCGCAAATCAGCGGAAGGGAGCTTTGCCTTAGAACCCATTTCACTTGCATTGTCCCGTATTGCATATGGGTTTGTAAAGGAAATCGACACATCCAGACTTAGTTCATGCGCAGGGGTAACCCCCACACCTAAGTTCCGTAATAACCTTGAAGACAGCCCCGTGCTATACGCGTTGGGGTCTGTCTTTTTCTGTGGGCGCATAGACCCTGGAGCATGCCCTTGGGCGCATGCTTTCCAGAAGTTCTGGCAGCATGCTTGGCCTTCCTGGCTGTGGGCGCATAGAATAGATCATCAGAGCCTGGACGCGTAGTGGTAGACAGCCTACTGAAGACAGAAGTCTTCTGACCAGAGTTATGCCCCCACACCATCCTTTGGGTGCATAGCCCTGGGCACATGCTTTGGGAAATAGCACTATTTTTCTCCAGTTTCGTCCTCTTCGTTTGCAAGCTTCGCTGAGTTTGCTCAGAGTGTCGAACACTTCGATTCTTGGCTTCGTAGTATTTTTCTTTCCCAAGTCTCGAGAGTTGAACACTCTGTTGTTGATTGAACAAGAGAAAAGTCGCTGGGCTAGTAGAGCCCTGAACAGTATGCGCCTTCTTTGCATTGGGAGCTTTTGTGGAAGAGTTATGCGCCCACGTGACAGAGTTTCCCTTCGGTTGCACATCTTCTACGGCACTGGCAGGATATGCAGCACGAGCCTTCGGAAGCCAAGTCTTGCGAGACCTTTTTCGCTTCACTGATTTTGAGGAAGTAGAGCCATCCCTCGAGAGCATCTCTTCGAACGCTTGTTGATCGAACTTTACGATCAACATCTTCTGAGTGCTCCCTACTTTAGCGGTATCGGATTGCGTCACCACCTTCTCGTCAGAGAAAAAGGTAGTCCCCAGCAGAGTCGCCATTTTTGTAGAACACTTACAAAAAAGAGAAGAATCATTGTCTTTTCTTATTAGCGCAAGGCACCACAAATCGAGTACACCTGAGAGATCTTGTACTGAGAATTCCCGAGTACAAAAAGAATTCTGGAAAATGGGACGATGGAGATCGAGCGGCAGTTGCTCCTTTACTCCGTTGACACTCCGATTTACAAGTGGGAGAAAATCTAAGAAAATTGCTAACTCTCGGCTCACTGGCAAGAAAGACAGCAATTTGGCTCTGAAATGCTCTCTGTTATGTTCATTTGAAGAGGCACATGTCCTCTATTTATAGTCATTTTACACTGAATCACACAGGTGGAGAATGTACTGATCTCGCTGTGGGCGCGTAGGACGTAGGCGCATAAAAAACTGGACGATCGTGGGTAGATCGTGGGGTTGACGTGGCCGCATGCTTCGGTGCACGACTGCTCGTGGGGACTGATGTGGCTGCATGCCTCGGCCCATGACTGGTCGTGGATGTTGATCGAGTCGTAGAGTTGTTCTGTCTTGGGCGCATAGTATAGGAAAACAATTATGCGCCCACCTGTGGAGAAATCGTGTGGGCGCTAACACTTGTTACATGTGGGCGCATAGCCACTTCCTTATGTGGACGCATAGAACTGCTATATGTGGGCGCATAGTCACTTCTTTATGTGGGTGCATAGTATAGATATTTTTATGCTTCTACAATTCCAAGTTTAATCATATTGACACGTCCGAATCGTGTGTCCGAATTGTCATCCCTAGTAAATTGTGTCCATATGTCCATAATTACTTCCGAAACACGTGTCCGTACCCTAATCTAGGAATATTCTAAATTTCTAGACAATTTCTATGCTTGGGAAAATGAGACGCATACATTTCAACTCAATTCCTACTCTAAATAATTATTTACTAAATGATCATAAGACTTTATAAGTTAAAGAACAAACTCTGAAGAAAAAATTAAATTAATTGAAGTGAAGGAAGAGAGGGCTTGCCTTGAAAAAAATGATTTGGGTTTGGAATTGGGGAATAGGGTTTCCTCTTCTTCTTCTCCAACTTCTCCTTCTTCTTTACTCCATCTTCTTCTTCATCTTCCTTCTCTTTTTTCTTTTGTTCTTTTTTGGAAAATGGGGATTTGGATTTTGGTGATGGAGATGAAGATAATGATGGTGAGGGAAGTGGCGGTGGTGAGGGGACATGCTGGCTGATCGGGAGGGAGGCTGGTGGTAGGGGGGGTTCCGCCGGCCGGCTGGCCGGAGGTGGCAGCCGCTGCAAGCGGCCGGAAGGCGCGAGTCCGAGTCCGGGGGTTGCGTGCGGGTGAGGGATGGAGAGATATAAAGTGAAGAGAGAGAGAGAGTGGTGGTGGTGATGGTTGAAGTAATTATATGTGTTAGAGGATAAAAGAAGAAAATGAAGGAGGAGATGAAGATGATGATGAAAAGGATGAAGGAGAGAGTGAGCCAAATGGGAGAGGAGGGTTCAGTTGAAGGGATGGTAGGGAAAAGAATGGGATGCTGCTCTCTCTCTCTCTCTCTCTCTCTCTCTCTCTCTCTCTCTCTCTCTCTCTCTCTCTTTATTTTAAAATTCCTTTTTTTTAAGGATTATCACCAACATCATCATTACCAAAATGAGTGAAAAGTCTAATTTACCCCTCTACTCCATGCATGGCAACATGTGTATGGTGAGGTGGCTTGGAACATTTTGCAATTGCATGATTTGTACAAGGATATAAATAGATTTTGTTTTAAATGATTTCATAATTATAATATAAAATCTCCATTTCTAAATTCAACTTAACAATTAAATGAAAATAAAAATAGACTAAATAAAAAAATTATTTATGGAAAAGCAGCTATGACACCAAACAAGCCCTAAATGAAAGTGTGAAAGTAAAATTCTATTAGTTTATTTGTTTGGTTGTTACAATAAAAATGGAAGTTGGTTAGAGATATGGTAACGTTGGGTATTGGCTAAACTTATCCGCTTTATAAAATTAATTAAAATTGTTTTTTTTCAAAAACACAAATAGATGGCTATATTTTTTTTAAAAATAATTACTGAAATAAAAACTTATATTCTCATAAATGAAAAAAATATATATTGAAAATAAAACAACTTCCTGCAGAACATGCACCAGTGTTGACCACATAATCACAGAGCATGTACAAAACTTCTTTGTCCAGATTCATCATAGCAACTAATATGACTTGTGCACTGAAATTTCCAGGTGAAATGCTCAAACTATCATCATTTTACATGAATCAACCTCCTTCAAGAACAGAACTTCGTTCTCATTCTTGACCAACAACTTAAACACAACAAAAAAGTGATAAATAGGTTTCTAAATTCACTATAACGGAGTTGCAATTTTTTTTAAATGGTAGTAGAATCTTAAAATAACTATAATGCTAGGATTTTAAAAAAAAAATAGACAACTTTCTAAAATTGGCTCAGAACATACACCAGTGTGCTATATACCCCTTAACAAAATCCTCAAAAAAATTCACAGCAGTGCTAAATACTTAGGGCTCCGAGAATTGCAATATCCACGATCCAAAGATACAATACCTCTATTTCAAGAACTATTTCCAAGCCAAATTTTTTCATATGAAAAATTCATAAAAAAATCATCATAGAATCTGAACCATCCAAACAAATCTCAGCCTGTTAAATTTTATGGCACCCAATTGTAAAGTTTTCTCATCATAGCCCATTCAATTACAGCCATCAATGCCCACAAAGCAATCTTCGTCATCATAGCCAAAATAGCACAGTAGTGCTGAAAAGAAGACGAGAGAATATACACATGGTGCTCAAAAACCAAAGGTAGAGAAACCCAGGTCTCAAAGGCATCAGAATGAAATTGATCCAAGTGTCCAATCCAAACAATGATGCTCAAATCATTCATACTCAAACCAACCCCAACGTACTCAAAATGAGGCAAAAACAGAGAATACTCACCGATACAGACATCAACATATAAAAAATCGTTCCATCTCAAACTGATTAGGATAGGCAGTAGCAGCATTAGCTGATAACACACTGATACTATAAATATTGGAGGAAAAATCCAGGCAGCTCATAGCCAAGGATAACCCACTCAATATTGGAGCAAAATCATCAGTCTGCTCCCAACAAAACCATAGATAATCTCATATAAAACATGACAAAATAATGCCATACAAAGCACTCAGATAACACATGAACAAATTCAAACCTTCCTCTTTCTTGTCTAGCACAAAATAATCCCATATGATGTACTAACAAATTCATATGCCAGGAAAAAAATTGACCTCCATATTCTTACTTTAAACTTTAGTATGTTATTTTAGGCCTCTCTCTAATTCTACCTGCACCTTCAAATACTATCAAATTCATGTCAAGATAAATTTCTGAATGTAGAATTTGAGATCTAGTGCCAGAGCCATAAGGCTCAGAAATTCAGATCTAGTGCCAGAGCAACCGACTTCATATTCAGAATCAGGACCAACTTCACATTCAACTTGGAAGAATGAAACATCTGGAAAAAAAAAATATTTTCCAAAACCTCCCAAAAGCAACATATTTATAACGGCAGGGGTTGTATAACTTATTTGCTTATTATAATTACCTTGGTAGATAAGAAGGGGTTGTATGGATGCTAAAGTTATACACATATAATGGTGTTGCAAGTTTTCCAAGGATAAACCACTAGTAGATGAGAAAAAAAATTCTTTGGAAGGTAAAATTTTGAGTTTTTGATAAAATGATGTGATCTAAGGTGGGTAGATAGATGTTCTCAGGTAGCAATATGATTCTTGGTGATCAATTAATGGTTGTGAGTATTGATGGAGTTTTGTAGAATTGAATTATGATAAGGGTGCTATGACCAGGAGCTTTTCCACTCAGGCTTCTCAATTTGTCACTGCACATACCATGATGCGATCATGGAAGAACTAGTGGGTTGACGGTTGCAGACGTCTAGCAAGGTCGGAGCTCTTGGCAGAGTCATGGCGATCATGAGTTGGTGATTATGCACGTTCTTCCATGTCAGCAATAGTTCAGAGGTGTGGAGCGGAAGCAGCTCTTCCTTGTTCCGCTGGGGTGTTGAAATCACAGACTTTTACTCTCATAGGCAACCAGCGGATAAGTACCTTTTTATTTAGGAAAGGATGACGCCCCATTATTCGAGATTCTGATTTGATTTAACTGACATCCTAGATATTGTTAGTCAATTCAGATTGTGCATCTTCATCTTCTACATAGTGCGGTCATTAAATATGTTGTCACAGGTGTTAAGTCGAGGCATTGATGACATCTCCAACCATTCTTTCCGCTGGACTCTCTTGGGAGCAGGTCATAGTTAATGACTCAGGATGTCCGTAGGAGCACTGTGTCCACTGTGGTATGCATAGTTTTTTCCGTTGGGATATTGTATGATGTGGTACATATTTTCCTTTTCATGCTTTTACAGAGACCCACTTCAAAGTTTTCAAACTGTCTTCTTTCAACTTCAAAATACTTTGAATAGTAGAAGCATGTCTAGTCTAAGGATGACTCTGGGAGAAGGGCGTGGATAAGAGCATACCATGTAAAATCCTTGGTAGGGAAGAGGAAGGGTCAGAGGACCCATTTGAATGACTCGAGATCTAGGCTTTTGCAAGTAAGATCAAATATGGTTAAACGCAATCTTACCGGTTGTCGAGTGCCGCTACAATAGATTCAATCTAGTGCCGCGAATTCCGAACGGTTAGGGGAATAAGTTATTAAATCCTCTAAAAATCTTGGCCGTTATCACGAGAACTGAACAACCGTGGAGGTGGAGGTGTATAAATAGGCTAGCGGCGAGAGGGAAGCTTCATGGTTCTTTTCCCATCGAGTCTTTCCTTCTTCTTCACTGATGAACTAAGCACTTGAGATGCTGAAAAGTCAGAGCAATGCTTCCACGTATCAGGTTAATTAGCATTTAATATTATGAATCGTCACGAAAAGAGACATTGTACATCTAGAACCAGAGACCTCAGAAATCAGAGCTGCATCCATATCGTAGACACATACTGGACACTGCACAAACACTCCAAAACTTGTTACAACGTCTGTGCCATTGTGCCCGCAATGCATCACTTGTATCTGTTTCCGTGCAAGGTAGCTATGCACTGATGATATATTCATTTGATGTAATATACTAAGCTGTATCCCTCTAGATGCAATCATGGTGAACCCATTTCTTCTCATGCAACTTCCTCCATTTTGTACCAGTTACTGTTTTTTGTTCAGATAAGATAACATCAGTAGAAGTACGAAAGAAGGTCATTGACCATAGCAATAACGTATTAGTATTCTGGGATTCATCAAATTAATACCTCTATATTACAAATTTTGACCTTTTTGAATAACACTGGTGAACTTGTTGGTCTAGATAATATCTTCTACAATTAAGGATTCACCAAATACCACTACAAATATTATCTAACATTCGAAAAGATGGTCTAGAAGTGTTGATTCTCCCTAGTTATCCAAATGCCTTATATCTCATTGTTATCATGTTGGCAGTGCTGTTGAAATTCAAAAGGATTATGTACGAACTTGTGAAATTCAGTGACATAAACAACTACCAATACATCCAACGCAATAAAAACTGATAGAATTAAGAATCACAGACATTAACATAGAAACAGAAGTATAGACACTAACAATAGTTGTGTTTATTTTGGACATCAAATGCTACTGATAGGTGTCATTACATCATCTTTAGCCTATGGAGAAACCCAAAGGAATCTGCAGACAATGTTACAAAGGATATAATATAATACTTATACGAGACTATACTAGTTTCAACTTAAATGCATCACAGAAACAAAATTTCCTTTTAATCGCCACGAAACACTTTTCTAACAATAACTAAAAAAACTAAAGTTACTTCTGCAGCAACAGGAAGAACAGTAATGACAAAGGCTCGAGGATGGATTCAATGCACGTATATAACTCTTTAAAAGGGAAAAGGTATACCTCTCGTGACATGTATAAATCAGATGCGAATTACAGACCTCAATATGAGTTGGAGGAACTGATAACATGAACAGATGAAGGAAAGCAACCCTTCAACCAGATGACACTTCAGTAAAATGATACATGTATGCAAAACTCAAGCAGAGCTCTCTGTCCCTCTCATCACCCCACCCTCCCCAACCCTTAAATCCAGCTTGATAACCAGTTTTCTTCTTGAACACATAGACTGGCCAATTCGATATGATGTTAGATCTCTTATCGATTTCGTCAGTATCAAAACTAAGGTTACCATTATCAATGCAAGCAGTGCTCTTGTCATTCCCTTGATGCAACCCACACTTGCCGAAATGGACAGCACTTGTCCTAGGACCTCGTAGAGAGACCACCCTGCTACCCAGAGAGGGATAAACAGTAGCCCACATTGTTATATCCCAATTGTAATCATCAAATGAGCAGAACTCCTTGGCCTTTGCATGAATCTTTCTCCACACAGTTCTATTGAAGGTGTAACCAACATTACCGATCTTCTCCACAATTAGGCTCTCCCATCCCTCTCCCTTTGATGTGACATCAGATGGTGCCAAATTCACAGCATAACAATCTGGACACTTCATAGGCTTCAACTTTGCCAGTAGCTGAACATTCCGATATGCATTTGAATAAATAAAATGGTCTTCCTCTATGAACAGGATATGACCCGAGTGCCTCTTTGTCTCTGTTAAGCCATCCCACACAGAGTTCATCATCCACCACCAGTGATGCTTCAAAGACACAATCTTTGGTGATCGGTGGTTGCCGTACTGATCGGCATTGCCTCTACACTTCTTCTCGTCCGGATCGTCTTTGTCCTGGCAATCTCCGGGTGAAACACCAGGAAATCTATCCGGGTACAGGTGCGGAGAGTAAGGAGCAAATATCTGCTTCACTTGGCAGAACTTGATGCTCTGGATGATCCTATCCATCTCGGCAAAGTATCCATCGTGGCTGACTATCAACAACGTCTCCCCGATCCCTTCCACATTAGACAAGCTCCGAACCACTACTTGGAGATACTGCGGCCGGTTGTGGACGTACAGTACAATCTTGATATGGTCTTTTGCTAAATGTGGGAACAGGTCTCTATTCCTAGGCGGCAACTGGTTCCTCTGTTCCAAAGACATTGCCAAGTCAGTCATTTCAGGCAGCTTGGGTCTAAATTTGGGTTCCAGTTGCACATGATCTCCACCTTCAAGAGAAGAACTTTCCACGTCTACTTCGTCATCGTAGGAACTATAGTAAGATGAACCAGCCTCATTTCTCAGTAGAAAAATTACAACCAAAACCAAAACTGTGGTCAGCACCAATAGGACCAGAGGAACAACCCTCCGGTAGCCGGCATCTTTCAATCGAGATCTCTTGTAAGAAGCCATGAAGAACACTAGTTTGGCAACTAAATCTAACACAATCCCATGTACCAAAATTGAATCTTTCTTCTACTAAAGGGAAAATGAGCAATGCCCATCAACGGAAAGACCTCAAGGAGCCAACTTTTTGTATAAAAATTGCATCTTTCCTGATGAAGCCAAGAAGAGATCTCTTGTAAAAATCCATGAAGAACATTAATATTTTGGCAACTAAATCGAATCGAACACAAGACCATGTATCAAAATCGAATCTTTCTTGTAGTAACAAGGATTGGAACGAAAATAAGCATGCCCATGAATGGAAAGACCTCAAGGAGCCATATTTTTGCATAAAAATTGCATATTTCTCGATGATGTCGAGAGAAGACTGAGCAAAGTACAGGAAACCCACCTCGGAGATGATCGAACTGATGGAAGAGCCGCTTCAAAATTTAGTTTTGGGGATCGGAAGTCGTTGAGGAAGGATTCTTTTCCAGAAGAACAAGAGCATGGGCAGTCCACTTCCCCCACTTGGGATCTGGTCACCGCTTCGTATTCTACTGTTGGTCACCGTATACACTCCTGCTTCTACTTATGTTTTTCAAGTTTTTGGTTCATTTAAGGCCCGTTTGGATCCGTAACAGTGACTTATTATCTGCTAAAAATAAAATTAGTTTTTCTCTCCTAAAACTGATTTTTGATATTTAGATACACAATACTTTGTTTTTTAATTGAGTGAATTTATATTTTTATGTTTGAATGCTAAATATGAAAGAGATGTAGAAGTTAAAAAAATTTAATTATAACAATAATAAAAATTAATTAATTATCTGACTAAATGATTAATTATTTATTAATAGTAATTATTTTATTTTTTATTTTAAATTTTAACAATTAATATCACCAATTATTATAATTAATTATCTAATACTTAAATAATTATTGTATTAAGAAATTATAATAAATTAGATAGTATTAGTAGCTCATAAATGAATATCATCAATTACTTTATTTATTAATCATCTAAATGATCAAAATATTAGTCGGTTTGAACTTTTCCTTTTAAAATGTTTCAAGTTTCTAAATTGAGTAGTAGGTCAGATAATCGCAAAATCATAAGTAGTGGTGGGATGACTCCACATTTAATTTTCAATAAACCAAGTCATTATGCAACTTGTAGTAATGTAAAACATCAGGCATATCAAGACCAAGCGATGGATGAAACTAAGCAAAAGAAGGATCTAAAAAAAAAAGATGTATAATACCGGGTCAATCTGATGATCGATCGATCGAGGGAATGAGATTCATACCAAGGAGGAAAAGTGAAGCCGGCTACACAACTATCTCTCCCCCTTCCAGTATTTCTACTTGAGTATCCATCATAAAAGGATTGTCTACAATGATTCTATGGCCAAATTATGAGTTGGACGGTTTAACTATTCAGCCATGTATACTTAAACTTAACGGAAGCTATACACCCTACTAATATATGATGTTTATCGAATGAATTGGATCAAGAAATGGATTGAAGCGTGCGAAACCTCAAAAGTGAGGTTGAAAGCAAGCCAGTTGGATTCCTAAGGACATTTAGTTTCCTTACTTGAGATCACGACTAGGCTATGGGATGCCATCTTACATGAGGACTCTGTCAATCTATAAAAAAGCCTATTTCAGCATTTTTGAGATAGGAAAAAAGTTGTATCTGTTGAGCGATGACCCTTCCACTCGACACCGTCGGATCACTAAGGCCGACTTTCATCCATGTTACCTTTTTTACTTCAAGAAATATCCCTGGTAACGACCTTCAACGGATTTGCTCTCCAGAATTTTCTTTTGGGTCACAGTGTCGAGTGGGTATCAATCTTGGTCTTATTGGCATTCTCAATAAAGCTTATACTGAAAGCATGATTTTTGGTGTATTGAACTGCAGATCACTTGCTTCTTTGGCTAATGTAATAGGCAGACATGCTTCATTCAAAGACTGACAGATCGATTAAAAATAAAGAATCCTCTTTCGTGTCTTCTCTCTGAAGTTTAAACTACTACAATAGACTGTTTCCTATTAATTGAGTAGACCGCGTCATGTCTTCATTGATAAGAAGTTTTTGTTGGAATTATTCAATAATATGGGCCACACATGTAAAATTATATGTGTTGGGCTATCTAAATAATTAAGCCAAATTAAAGTGCTCTATTTGGAAAATTGGCTTAAGGGTATAATTGTCATAAAAATAATGTGTAGATACCGGAGATAAATCTAATTTGATGAGGGGCCAAATCAAAAATATTATATATATATATATATATATATATATATATATATATATATAAAATATATATATATATATATATATATATATATATATATATATATATATATATATATATTTTTTTTTTTTTTTGATTATATATATATATATATATATATATATATATATATATATATATATATATATATATGCCAATGACCTCTAGCTCAAGTGGTTAGAGTGAGGCACATCCTCCCAAGAGGTTGCAGGTTCGAGCAACAGGAGAAGCAGATTTAATTTCATGTGGAGGAATAAATGTGAGTACGGGCCGGATGCGTTGAGATACAAGTGCTGGTGCGGGCCTTCGGACCGAGTTTGTAGGCCTTCGGATTAGGAGTCTGTAACACTATATATATATATATATATATATATATATATATATATATATATATATATATATATATATATATATATATATATATATATACATACATTAGGGTTATGATCCCAAACTTATATGGCCACCAAAGAGAATGTTTTCTCTTTTTCTCTTATGCATCCTCATAAACAAAAAGAGAGGGACAAATAATTCAGATTCATCTTTGTCACTAAGGGTCATAGCAAGTTGGAAGATCGAACCCCATAAAGAGATGTCTGCTTCAAGATCTATCAAGCTAATCAATGTATTCAGGTAGGCTTCTGCATTTATTTTGTTCTTCATCTTTTGAATCAACATGCTATAATATTTCTAACAAGTGGTATCAGAGCCTTCCTGTTTGATTTATGAGGTCGAAGTTCCAGAGTCAAATTGTTGTTAGTGTTCGGAACTCTTGACCGTTTGATCTAATTTAATTTAGGATTTTTGGTCTTCTTCTTCTCTCTTTCTTTCAGATATATGTGGAATCGCTCTGATTCTTTCTGGAGTTCGTATCATCGGATCCGTCGAAAACTCACAGAAAGATGCTGCATATTGGACTTGGTAATTATCAGTTTAAAATGGCTTGATCCACGTTTCTAAGGATGTTTAAAGTTGGGTCATTCGCTAGTGCACATATTGCCATATTTTAGGGTTGACTGATTAGTGACTTATGTCGAGTCAAAATCTGAAATTGGAAAGTAGTCATATCCTATATTAGATCCCTTTGCTAGGATTAAATGAGGCACATCTTACAATTTCTGGATATCGGATTAGAAAGTTTTATAGTAACATCAATTGGTATTTTGTTATGTTATACGGATACGAATATGATATGACACAAGACAAATGCGACACTTATTTTGGTTATCCCAATGGATTTTGGAGTTTTTTTTGTGTTCAATACTTTTTCGACACAACATGGACAATTATATGCTTCCCACTATTAGGTATAATAGTGCATTAGGTACAGGTAATGATGCCCAAGTGGAAGCTTTTTTTTCTGGCTGACGCATCCAAAGGAAAGATTCCAAATTTTCTGAAAAATAATTGTATGTACGCTCAATGTTGCTTTTAGGATGTATTAATTATCACGATGAAATGTTTCAATTTCATGTTTGCTAGTTGAGTTAAAATGATCCGAGTTTGATTTCCGGCTGGTGCATTATTTATATTGGAGTATATTTTATCATGTCCTATACGTTGTTGTTGTTCTCTAGATACATATTTTCAATAGATTATTACATGAATTTTGTTATGTTGATAATGCTCAATTTTGTCAAATTAAAATTCATGTTTTGAATCATGCAAAAGATACACATGTTTATCATGTAGTAGACAAATTTTGGTATAATATTTCTGGATTATTTGATGTAATCTTTTGATGCATATATTCAGTGGATCTAATATGTTAATATTTAATTTAACTATGCATGTACATAAGGATTTAGTCAATATTTAAATTTTGGTGCCTTTTGTGACTAGCAAGAGTTGTCTAATGTTTTAAATATACTCATTGAAACAAGATGTCGCCAAAGTATCCTCTCTTGTGTAGATTGTCACACCCCGATCCCGCTAGGGTCGTCCGCCTTGCCTGGATCTCTGCGGGATCGTTCGTCCTCGCTAAGGCATGATGACGTGCAAGCCTAAGTTGTGCTTGCACAAGGTCAAGTACCTGCACAAAACAACTAGTCAAGCAAAACACACGCGCACACCCATTTATTACAGAAAACCGAATATCGGACACAAAGATTTGAAATGGAAATACTTCTTTTATTGATAACTTGATAGGAATACAAGTACAAAGCTTTGCAAACTCAGATTGCCTTATCTTGGCTACATGATTCTCTTTAAAACTCTTTTTTGAAAATAGTCGCAATACCCATACATCATGTCCCTTTATTACATGCTGAAATGTAAAGACACCTTCAAAGGAAAAGAAACTTGAAACTTTGACTGGAAATAAAAAAAGCTTCGAGGCAATCCACAGCTCTACTGGACTAGACGAGCTTTATTGCCTCAGTTGAAATCTTCCTATCTCCTTTGCTTCTGAAAAGGATGCCCACAACGTGGGTCAACACACATCATGTACTGGCGAGCGGCTTTTGGCTGAACTCGCAAATCTCTGCACTAAATCAACATGTGGAGCTAACATTTTGCTAGTGATCTTTCTACTTGACTAGATTCTTTTTAACAATTCATAAGAACATAGCAGTAGAAGGCACTTGCATAATAAATCTTACCATCGCCGACACTCATCCCTGCACAAGACAGGTTAGCACAATTTGCATATGATATAAAGGCATACTGCTTAACTCTGCATCTTTTGTTAGGATTACAATGTACTCTGATTTCATAAATGCACCTAACTATATGTTGGTTCATGGGTCATTTCCCGTGATTAGCCGCTGTGACTCTTTGGTTCAGCTCGTCGCTAAGGACACTCTATACACCCATTGGTTTCTTTACCGCAGGGCATTACTCTAATCCCCCCTAGGCCGAGCAGTTTAGGCGCCCCCAAACTGGTCGCGAGGATTGCCCCTGTGCATACAAGTTGTCCGAGACCAAATGCATGAATGCACTATATCAAATAAAACTCTATTATGACAACATATGCAATTTCAATGATTTCGTCTTACTCTTTGTTCTCTATACGGTAAGCCGTATCATCTCTGTTATGTAACTTTAGCAACATTTATAGAAATCTCTTGCAGCATAACGAGCTTTTAATCATTCATATCAAGCACGAGTAAGGCAACTGTTCTTTGATTAACATCTGAGTCAATTCTTTATTTCTTATCTTTTGTTGGTTTGGTATCGTTGACCAGCGGTACACAACAAATGACTAGAGATCATTTTTATTAGGACGTACAGATCAATGTTTGTTCGGTTGAAGCAACTCACCAAAATGAATCTTAGTTGAGAGAAGGAGGGACTTCACGCGCCGCGTTCACGTCCTGTGTATGTCTATGCGTCCCCTGCATAGGCACCAACATTTGATTAGCATACTTCGGTCTCTTTCTCTCAAGATTCGAAATGAATACGATATGCGATAAAAGCGAACAATGAAAACCAATCATAGAAAACCAACACGAAAACGCATTTATCAAAACCAAGCAGCGAAAGAAAGCATGCAACAAAACTCTTGGATTCATTTCAATAGAAGCCGATCCATCAATTGAAAAGGTTCATTGTATTTCATCCGTGATCAATCGATACCGGAAAAGATTTTCCCAAATACTCAATTCGAGACTGAGTCAGCAAGCCGTGGGTATTACATAGTAGACCACGAGGAGCTGGACACTACATAATAACCCACTGAGAAAAAGTTTTGTCCTCAAAACTTAAGACATAAACTCATCTCCACTAGAATTGCCATCAGTATCAAATAAGGAGGCGGGGCTATAGACGCGCTATCGCATTATTGGCATTCTGCATCTGCTAATTGTGCGGATTATCTCGAAGTGGCGGTGGGTCTGACAGCGGCCCACGCTCCTCTATATCATCTATGTTTTGTGCCGCATATCTTTTCTTTGGACAATCTTTGAAACCATGGCCTTTCTGACCACAATTGAAGCATTCCTTGTTAAGGGAACGAAAATGTTCTCTGATATGGCCCAGGCGGCCATAGAAGGTGCACTCAATCTTATTACGAGGTTCCCCCTCTGTCTTATTCTCTCCATCTTGGTATCTTTTTGTAGATGGATTATGACTGTTCTGAACTTTTGTTGACGCCTTCCTCAGGCTAAATTGTTCCACTTATAGCGCTGTCTCAAAGGCCTGAGGATATGACTCACATTCTCGGTTCAGTACACTCAACTGAATGTCACGTTCATACCTTGAATAAACCGATTTATGGGGGCTTGCTCCGTTGGTAACATAACAGCCACAAAATTTGCCAGCTTGGCAAATTCAGATTCATAATCTTTTCCGGACATGCTCCCTTGCTTTAATGATATAAAATCATTCTCCATTTTCTGACTGATAGCAGAAGGGAGATACTACTCTAAAAATGCTTTCTTGAATGAGGCCCAAGAAATTTTTCTATCCCTAGCAGTTGTAAGCAGCTCCGGTTTCTTCGCCTTCCACCAATCTTTTGCCCGCAACCGTAGTAGCAGACGGCACAAACTACCTTCTTGTTACTCGAAACTCCTACGAACGCGAACAGACTCTCCATTTTATCGATCCAGTCCATCACCTTATCTGGTGATGTCCTACCTTCAAATTCTGGAGGTTTCGCGTCTAAGAAGTCTTTTGGCCTAAAGGAAGTGCACTTATGCACTGGCTGGGGTTCGTCACCATCTATGGGATCAATCTCTGGTATTCTCGTTGGTTTGGTCGCTGCGGTTGTATCTGGATTTCCCGCTAGCGCAGTTACAAGTTGGGTCAAGGCATCCAGGTGTATCTGTTGGGCCTCCATTCGAGCCTGTTGTATCTTATTACGCTCTTCAGCGTCCTGTCTCTGTAGTTCCATCATGGTCATGATCCGCTCTATCGGATCGGTCGAGCCAGATAGTCGAGGAGGAGCCATTTATCTACAAAAGAGTATAATATCTGTAAGTCCAATAAAATATTATGGACTTATTGTATGGGACATTGGTTTTTATAACTCGAAATCGGGACTTTTGAAAGCCATCAAAATACTTATGCATATACTTTTCGAAAATGATATTTGCAAGAGGCCACGGACGTAAAGCCGTGCTCTGATACCACTTTGTCACACCCCGATCCCGCTAGGGTCGTCCGCCTTGCCTGGATCCCTGCGGGATCGTTCGTCCTCGCTAAGGCATGATGTCGTGCAAGCCTAAGTTGCGCTTACACAAGGCCAAGTACCTGCACAAAATAAATAGTCAAGCAAAACACATGCATGCACCAATTTATTGCAGAAAACCAAATATCGGACACAGAGATTTGAAATAAAAATACTTCTTCTATTGATAACTGTCACGACCCGATACCCAAATTGTTGGGCCGGGCCGAGCCATGTCCAGCCTACGCTTGGTTAAAGCGTAGTAAGCTGTTCTAAGTATAGACAATAAAAGATCTAAGCTACTAACAGTTCTAAAATCACATTTAAAGGTTCATCACAACACAGCATCTATAAGCGAAGGTAACATAAGCACAGAATTAATAATACACTTTCAAGTATCTAACTGGAGACAAAGTCCAGTATCCAAATATAAGTACATACCAAAGTCTAAGTCTTAAAACACAAGAAAGATAACTAAGCAAGGTTCCCCGCTGGGGCCTCTTCTGGAGCTAAGGCCAGGTCCATGGTAAGTAGGGCATGTATCCTCAGGACTATCATCTGTAATATTTTCAACAGGTCAAATCAGGACAGGAACGAGTACAACCCATCTAGAAAACCCAAGTAAATGACAGAGAACTCTAAAGCAGTTATAGACAGTTTTATTGATGAACATGGTAGTTTATATTCAGGTGATGGTATAGAGAAACAGTTAAGATACAAGAAAAGAAAGGTAACTAAACAAGAGAAGAATCATGGCAATGATGACGGTAATAAAAGCTAACTGAACTAGAATAACATGTATGAGTCCAGACAGTATAATATAAGTCTAATGTAATCCCAGTGTGAGTCCAGTCCATATAATCCGATACTAGATGATTTCCGATACAAGATGAGTCCAACAGTGATCAATAAATCCAGGATGAGTCAAATTATGATCTAACAGTGTGTTTTAAAATACCGAGGTCGACATGTAAACGGCTGTAGGTATCAGACACATCTCTTACGGATCAGGCAAGAGATGGCTATGCTTCCGGTAGATTCCTGTGGGAGATTTCGGATTTGGGGTATGTCTACATGTCTTACTCAATATTTCCCCGCCCAGCAAGTGAATCCAAAATCGACAAAAGAATCGAGATGAGTCTGGCTAATACATGATGATTCCAGAAATGATTCCAGAATGATTCCAATGACTCCAGTAATAGAGGCCAGCAAGTAAGGTATGTGTCGATACATGAATCCAGAAATATCCATACGTGTTGATACAGAGAATCACATAGAACTAACTAGAACTGAAATACAGTAATTGACAAATAAATGAGAGAACTATCAGAGAATGTACTCGCCTGATACTCTGTAAAGAGTAGTGTAATATCAGATGTCTGTACCAGGGTCACAATGTCCTAAAATAGAGTAATACAGTTATGACATGTCCAAAATGAAAGTAAACGAAAGAACTAATACAATTTATATGATTTCTAAGCCAATCTAGGTCAAAGTCAGCTCTAATCAAACATTTTAGTCAAACTAGTCAAGTGGAAACCTAGCATAAAAAGTCTAATGTAGAGTGCCACTATACACAAACTAACTTCCTAGGATCTTTACACTAGTGCGGGGTGAGGTCCAATACTAAAATAACTCAAACCAACACAAAACATTGCAAGTCGTAATTATTCAATAAATAAATCAAACTGTACACTAAGTTCCAATAATTTTAGAGATAGATAAAAAGCTTAAATATATATAAAATAAAGTACCAAAATAATCCTTGTTAATTATAGAAATTTATACTAATTTTTCTGGAATTTATAAACCCTCATAAATATTTATTAAAAATCAGCAAACATATGAATCCTGAAAATGAGTTCTGTTTTCCCCATTTTTCTAAAATACCAAAAGTACTTATTAAATGCTGGAAAAATTATAAATAATTAGCTAAATTAACATAGTATTTAAATACAATTTTTTCCAGATTTTTACAGAAATTAAAATATATATAAAAATTCAAAAACAGAAAGTAACAATTTTTAGAAAAATAATTAATTATAAATTAAGGATAATACATAATCAAAATCTACAGATGTTGTCGGATGATAAAATAAATATCACCAACGAGTCCAGAACGGTCAAATCAGCTAGGATAGCCTACCCATAAGTTCAATTTGGACACAGGGAAAAAACGATAATTTCGTGTCAAAATGATGTCCGCCGTTGGACACACTTTGCACCGAAAAACGTGTCGGGATAGAAGTCTACAAAACTTAGCAATTTATATGTTCACGAATCCAGAATGATGATACGAACCCAACGGTATGTCCGAAATAGGATTCCGATGTGCCGATCTCAAAATGATACGTCGACGCGACACTTGGTATCCGGTTTGCACGAAAATGCGTGCCGAAGCAAATGTCTTCAAAACTCAGCAAATTATATGTCAACGAGTCCAGAATGACGATACGAACTCAACGGTATATCCGGAATGGGATTCCGATCAGCCGATCTCAAAGTGACCCGTTGACTCGAAAAGTGGGACCCGCTTTGCACCGAAATGCGTGCCAGGGCCCATGTTCTCCAAATCAAGCAAATTTTATATGAAAACATACCAGAACAACGCCACGAGTCTACTGGTGGTGTCAGAAATTGAATCCGGAGTCCCAGGTTCAAAAATGGAATTTAACAAGTGCAAATTAAAGAATTCGGACGGCCAACTTTGGCGTCGAATTCGACCAACCAAACGTGCTTATAATGAAACGAAAGCTAAAGGAGACAGGAGGATGGTTATACCAGCTGTGCATCAGAACTGACGGCGCATAAAACAGAGCTGCGACGGCGGAGTTACGAACCCGCGAAGTTGGCGTCACGAAACTGTCCAAAAACAGTTCAATTTAAAACGTCAACTTGGTGGACAGTTTTGAGGTATCAAACGACATAATTAACGGACGAAAATTGACAGGAGTAAAGATGGATATACCGAGATTGCGACGGAGTGAAGAAATTGCCGATCCAATGGTCGGATCTCTCAAAAAATACGTACGAACTTGCTGTCCCGAGACGCGAATTCTGAAGTTCCAAACTCGCGCGCGCCGACGGGATTTCGTTCAAAACGCACAAATCGCCTATGCGTCGCGCCGGGGAGGATGGTGGTGGTCCATGGGGGTTCGCCGGAGGTCGCTGGACGGGGGGGGAGCTCGCAGGGGCGGCGGGCCGGCCACGTGGTGGCGCACGGCCACGCCCATGCACGCTTCCGCGCGCGCGCGCGCGTGCATGCATGCTCGCGGCTGCTGCCGCTGGCGCAGCTGCTGCTGCGGCCAGCCAGCTAAGGCGGCGGTGGCGCAACGCCGGGCACGGCGGGGGCGGCTGTACGGTGGTGGAAGTGGTGGAGGATGATGATGGTGATGGAGGTGGTGGTGTGTTTGTTAATGGTGGTGCTTGATGATGATGATGGGGAAGATGATGAAGAAGATGAGGAGGAGATGGAGGAGATGGTGAAGGAGGTGGTGGTGGGAGTGCTCGGCCGGGAGGGGTTGTCGGCTGTGGTGAGGGTGGTGGTGTGTGTGTGGTTTGTATAATTAAAGAGAGAGAGAGTGGTGTTAATATAATAGAAAGAGAGTGAGTTAAAATAAGGAGAGAGAGATAGGAAGATATTTGAAGAGAGAGGGATGGGTGAAGTCGGCCAAGGGGGGGTGCTGTGAGCTGTAAAGAGAGAGGGGGTGGGGTGAGGTGGTGTTTGCTAATAATAGGAGAGAGAGAGAGAGGGAGTTATATATATATATATATATATATATATATATATATATATATATATATATATGTATATTTATATAGATATTTGTAAAGTAGAGAGAGAGGAAGTGATATTTCCAAAATAGAAAAAATAGGAAAATTAAGTGGGATATTTGGACAGTCATGAGAGAACAATATGGAGCTTGGGCTCGGGTTAGGTCGAGCCGGGTCGGGCCAAAATCGAACCGGGTGCAATAATCGAATTAAAATGGGTATTTATAATCATGGGTAAATAAATAACATGCGGAGACTCCAATAAATGGAACACAAGTTTCATGTGGGTAGTAGGCTTCGTATGGGCCACGTCCATACTTCGGGTCGACTAGGTTGGATCGATGTCGGGTCCCAAAATTAAATTGGAAAATAAATCAGGTTTCACGGTAGATAATTAATCGGCCTAAATTAACCCGAGAATTGTGCGAAAAAAATGAAGCACAAAATGGAGTGTCTGAGTGGGACACGAAGGTCATGGGTGGAGAGCGTCTCGAGTAGATCATTCATGAGAAGTTGGTTCTGAGAAAACGACTGGTCTGGTGCTCCTAAATTAAAAGTCACGGTAACGTGCAAACGACGATCAAAAATAAAAGTGGGAATAATTATTGAATGATTAATCGGTCTAAGTTGACCCGAACTTGCGCGATACAAAAAGAGCACAAGGGAACGAGTTCAAGTGGGACACGATATATCAACATGAAGATAATCTTGACTACTTCAAAATCCATGAAGAGAGTTTACAGAGATTGGTATCCCTGACGCTCCAGAAGTCAAAGTCATGGAAAGGTACATTAATGATCTAAACAATTAAATAATAATATATTTATCGAAAACAATTCATTCAAAAAAATAAAAATAAACCTTGAAATTCAGGGGGCTTACATCCTACCCACCTTACAAAAATTTTGTCCTCGAAATTAAAAATCATCCAACCGGTCAAACTATAATATGTAGCTGCTCTGACTACAATACTCAATCTGCTATCCTTGTAATCATCTTTTTTGTTTCTCCTACAAACTTTTTGGTTCCGGTTCAACTAAGTCCTTCTATCATAAACTTCGTCATACATCCTTTAGAATCTTTCATACTAACATGAAATATTTATGTATACCCTAAACTATAGGTCATTCTCCGGGTATGTCTATAAGCCTATAATGCTTAATCATCAATCATATTTCCAACCTTAATTGCAAATACTGGATTTCCTTATCGTATCCTAAGTATCCATATTCTATCAATCCATAGTTCCTTAGCATCATTTGTCGTCAATCCTTTCCTACAGCTTCTCCTTGAAATCATACTTTCAATTCTTATTCTTGGCGTAGAGCCTCTTTCTTTTTACTCAACAAGTCCTCCGAATATAAATCTTCGATTTCAAAACTCCCGATTTATTAATTACCAATGTACATATGTCTTTGTCTCGTTCCTTGTCCTTTTAACTGATATTTTTTCGATCTCGTATGCAATACGATAACTCATTCTAACTTATTCTATATCAATCCACATATCGATCTACCCTTTAATCACCTGTAATCAGCTATAGGTAACCAACCAAAATTCTACAAATGCTAAATCCTCAATTTGCTAAACACAAGATTCTAATCCTTAATCCATAGTCATAACAATATACTATCTCATTTCTCCGTTTTTAGGTACCCCATCATCAAGTCATACTATCAATACAATCGTTCTTAATGGTTTCCAAGTCTACTACAGTCAGTCACCCATACTTGTCATATAAGCTTAATCTAACCAATCCCTAGGAAAAGTATTTATCACAATCACAAATTACATTTATAGTTATACTACAGGATCAGTCAACAAGATTTGGCTATTTCGGTTGCCTATGAAGCAGAAGGTAACAAGGCCTAAGACTGGGTTAAGCAATCCATAACAGTGTCCAAACAAGTTAAAGGTCAAGCAAGACAGAAAAGTTTATTGGAATATCTCCAAGAATGGTACGAAGACAACGAGATTTATAACGAGAAGAATTATCCAAGAGGTTAACGAAGAAAAGTTTAGTCAAGTCATAGGAAAGATGGAACATAAAAATAATTATGTCCAAAAGATAACATAAAAGCAATCATGTTGGAGAGTCCTAGAGAGCCTATAATCCTAGTTGCAGATGTAGATAGAACGGAGTTAATCAAGACGGGGAAGAATAATGATAAGAACTTATTCTTGCTCATTCGGTCATAACAAAGTAAACCAAGTTGAGATATGATCTGATAACCATACACGTCTTCCTGAAATCATGTTGCCAGAATTTTTGCCCTACCAGTAAGCTTAGATGCAATAAACGGTAGAGTCATAACTAAGGTATACACCCTATAATCATGTTATCTAGAATCCTCGCCACGCCAACCGGTATGGCTGCGAGAAAATCTAAATTCTATGAATAGGATAGTATATCCAAAATCAGTCTCTATGTTTTTGTCATACCAGCTAATATGGCTGCGATAAATTCTAAACTCCATAACTAAAGCAGACGTTTACCTTATCAGAATATATCACAATTCAATCCACAAAATTTATCACGATGCAAGATCAAAGTTAACAACAAAAATCAAAAATTAAATTCAACAACGAATTTAAAGAAGAGCAAATGGAAATAAGTGGAAACTGATTTCTAGATAAGATTAGAGTGAGATTATAGTGAGATCCTCGGGGGTCATCCCAAGGGTACAAACTTGGTCTAAATTGACCCACTGAAATACAAACAAGAGGCGAATTATAGCTAACGGTCCTATGCTGTGATGAGTTCTCCTATGTTGCAATCCTAGTAATCCTCTAGGTGTTCTAAATGTTGTTCCTAGTGTTATCAAGTTGTCCTAGATCCTAATTGCAGGCATGCTTGGTACAATAACGTAACCAAACAACTTAAGTCGAGACCTGCATGGGCCGCCAAAAAAACATGTCACGACCCGATACCCAAATTGTTGGGCCGGGCCGAGCCAGGTCCAGCCTACGCTTGGTTAAATCGTAGTAAGCTGTTCTAAGTATAGACAATAAAAGATCTAAGCTACTAACAGTTCTAAAATCACATTTAAAGGTTCATCACAATACAGCATCTATAAGCGAAGGTAACATAAGCACAGACTTAATAATACACTTCCAAGTATCTAACTGGAGACAAAGTCCAGTATCCAAATATAAGTACATACCAAAGTCTAAGTCTCAAAACACAAGAAAGATAATTAAGCAAGGTTCCCCGCTGGGGCCTCTTCTGGAGCTAAGGCCAGGTCCATGGTAAGTAGGGCATGTATCCTCAGGACTATTATCTGTAATATTTTCAACAGGTCCAATCAGGACAGGAACGAGTACAACCCATCTAGAAAACCCAAGTAAATGACAGAGAACTCTAAAGCAGTTATAGACAGTTTTATTGATGAACATGGTAGTTTATATTCAGGTGATGGTATAGAGAAACAGTTAAGATACAAGAAAAGAAAGGTAACTAAACAAGAGAAGAATCATGGCAATGATGACGGTAATAAAAGCTAACTGAACTAGAATAACATGTATAAGTCCAGACAGTACAATATAAGTCTAATGTAATCCCAGTGTGAGTCCAGTCCATATAATCCGATACCAGATGATTTTCGATACAAGATGAGTCCAACAGTGATCAATGAATCCAGGGTGAGTCTAATTATGATCTAACAGTGTGTTTTAAAATACCGAGGTCGACATGTAAACGGCTGTAGGTATCAGGCACATCTCTTACGGATCAGGCAAGAGATGGCTATGCTTCCGGTAGATTCCTGTGGGAGATTCCGGATTTGGGGTATGTCTACATGTCTTACTCAATATTTTCCCGCCCAGCAAGTGAATCCAAAATCGACAAAAGAATCGAGATGAGTCTGGCCAATACATGATGATTCCAGAAATGATTCCGGAATGATTCTAATGACTCCAGTAATAGAGGCCAGCAAGTAAGGTATGTGTCGATACATAAATTCAGAAATATCCATACGTGTTGATACAGAGAATCACATAGAACTAACTAGAACTGAAATACAGTAATTGACAAATAAATGAGGGAACTATCAGAGAATGTACTCGCCTGATACTCTGTAAAGAGTAGTGTAATATCAGATGTCTGTACCAGGGTCACAATGTCCTAAAATAGAGTAATACAGTTATGACATGTCCAAAATGAAAGTAAACGAAAGAACTAATACAATCTATATGATTTCTAAGCCAATCTAGGTCAAAGTCAGCTCTAATCAAACATTTTAGTCAAACTAGTCAAGTGGGGACCTAGCATAAAAAGTCTAATGTGGAGTGCCACTATACACAAACTAACTTCCTAGGATCTTTACACTAGTGCGGGGTGAGGTCCAATACTAAAATAACTCAAACCAACACAAAACATTGCAAGTCGTAATTATTCAATAAATAAATCAAACTGTACACTAAGTTCCAATAATTTTAGAGATAGATAAAAAGCTTAAATATATATAAAATAAAGTACCAAAATAATCCTTGTTAATTATAGAAATTTATACTAATTTTTTTGGAATTTATAAACCCTCAAAAATATTTATTAAAAATCAGCAAACATATGAATCCTGAAAATGAGTTCTGTTTTCCCATTTTTATAAAATACCAAAAGTACTTATTAAATACTGGAAAAATTATAAATAATTAGCTAAATTAACATAGTATTTAAATACAATTTTTTCCAGATTTTTACAGAAATTAAAATATATATAAAAATTCAAAAACAGAAAGTAACAATTTTTGGAAAAATAATTAATTATAAATTAAGGATAATACATAATCAAAATCTACAGATGTTGTCGGATGATAAAATAAATATCACCAACGTGTCCAGAATGGTCAAATCAGCTAGGATAATCTACCCATAAGTCCAATTTGGGCACAGGGGCAAAACGGTAATTTCGGGTCAAAATGATGTCCGTCGTTGGACACACTTTGCACCGAAAAATGTGTCAGGATAGAAGTCTACAAAATCTAGCAAATTATATGTCCATGAATCTAGAATGATGATACGAACCCAACGGTATGTCCGAAATAGGATTTCGATGTGCCGATCCCAAAATGATACGTCGACGCGACACTTGGTATCCGGTTTGCACGGAAATACGTGCCGGAGCAAATGTCTTCAAAACTCAGCAAATTATATGTCAACGAGTCCAGAATGACGATACGAACTCAACGGTATATCCGGAATGGGATTTCGATGAGCCGATCTCAAAGTGACCCGTTGACTCGAAAGTGGGACCCGCTTTGCACCGAAATGCGTGCCAGAGCCCACGTTCTCCAAATCAAGCAAATTTTATATGAAAACATACCAGAACGATGCCACGAGTCAACTGGTGGTGTCAGAAATTGAATCCGGAGTCCCGGGTTCTAAAATGGAATTTAACAAGTGTAAATTAAAGAATTCGGACGGCCAACTTTGGCGTCGAACTCGACCAACCAAACGTGCTTATAATGAAACGAAACCTAAATGAGACAGGAAGATGGTTATACCAGTTGTGCACCAGAACTGACGGTACATAAAACGGAGCTGCGACGGCGGAGTTACGAACCCGCGAAGTTGGCGTCACAAAACTGTCCAAAAACAGTTCAATTTAAAACGTCAACTTGGTGGCCAGTTTTGAGGTATCAAACGACATAATTAACGGACGAAAATTGACAGGAGTGAAGATGGATATACCGAGATTATGACGGAGTGAAGAAATCGCCGATCCAACGATCGGATCTCTCGAAAAATGTGCGCGAACTTGCTGTCCCGAGACGCGAATTCTGAAGTTCCAAACTCACGCGCGCCGACGGGATTTCGTTCAAAACGCACAAATCGCCTATGCATCGCACCGAGGAGGATGGCGGTGGTCCATGGGGGTTCGCCGGAGGTCGCTGGATGGGGGGGAGCTCGCAGGGGCGACGGGCCGGCCACGTGGTGGCGCACGACCACGCCCATGCACGCTTCCGCGCGCGCGCGCGTGCATGCATGCTCGCGGCTGCTGCCGCTGGCGCAGCTGCTGCTGCGGCCGGCCAGCTAAGGCGGCGGCGGTGCAACACCGGGCACGGCGGGAGCGGCTGTACGGTGGTGGAAGTGGTGGAGGATGATGATGGTGATGGTGGGTGATGGAGGTGGTGGTGTGTTTGTTAATGGTGGTGCTTGATGATGATGATGGGGAAGATGATGAAGAAGAGAAGGAGGAGATGGAGGAGATGGTGAAGGAGGTGGTGGTGGGAGTGCTCGGCCGGGGGGGGGGGGGGCTGTCGGCTGTGGTGAGGGTGGTGGTGTGTGTGTGGTTTGTATAATTAAAGAGAGAGAGAGTGGTGTTAATATAATAGAAAGAGAGTGAGTTAAAATAAGGAGAGAGAGATAGGAAGATATTTGAAGAGAGAGGGATGGGTGAAGTCGGCCAAGGGGGGGTGCTGTGAGCTGTAAAGAGAGAGGGGGTGGGGTGAGGTGGTGTTTGCTAATAATAGGAGAGAGAGAGGGAGTTATATATATATATATATATATATATATATATATATATATATATATATATATATATGTATATATATGTATATAGATATTTGTAAAGTAGAGAGAGGAAGTGATATTTCCAAAATAGAAAAAATAGGAAAATTAAGTGGGGTATTTGGACAGTCATGAGAGAACAATATGGAGCTTGGGCTCGGGTTCGGTCGAGCCGGGTCGGGCCAAAATCGAACCGGGTGCAATAATCGAATTAAAATGGGTAATCATGGGTAAATAAATAACATGCGGGGACTCCAATAAATAGAACACAAGTTTCATGTGGATAGTAGGCTTCGTATGGGCCACGTCCATACTTCGGGTCGACTAGGTTGGATCGATGTCGGGTCCCGAAATTAAATTGGAAAATAAATCAGGTTTCACGGTAGATAATTAATCGGCCTAAATTAACCCGAGAATTGTGCGAAGAAAATGAAGCACAAAATGGAGTGTCTGAGTGGGACACGAAGGTCATGGGTGGAGAGCGTCTCGAGTAGATCATTCATGAGAAGTTGGTTCTGAGAAAACGACTGGTCTGGTGCTCCTAAATTAAAAGTCACGGTAATGTGCAAACGACGATCAAAAATAAAAGTGGGAATAATTATTGAATGATTAATCGGTCTAAGTTGACCCAAACTTGCATGATACAAAAAGAGCACAAGGGAACGAGTTCAAGTGGGACACGATATATCAACAGGAAGATAATCTTGCCTACTTCAAAACCCATGAAGAGAGTTTACAGAGATTGGTATCCTTGACGCTCCAGAAGTCAAAGTCATGGAAAGGTACATTAATGATCTAAACAATTAAATAATAATATATTTATCGAAAACAATTCATTCAGAAAAATAAAAATAAACCCTGAAATTCAGGGGGCTTACAATAACTTGATAGGAATACAATTACAAAGCTTTGCAAACTCAGATTGCCTTATCTTGGCTACATGATTCTCTTTAAAACTCTCATTTGAAAATAATCGCAATGCCCATACATCATGTCCCTTTATTAAATGCTGAAATGTAAAGACATCTTCAAAGGAAAAAAAAACTTGCAACTTTGGCTGGAAATGAAAAGAAGCTTCGAGGCAATCCACAGCTCTACTGGGCTAGACGAGCTTTAGTGCCTCAGTTGAAATCCCCCTGTCTCCTTTGCTTCTGAAAAGGATGTCCACAACGTGGGTCAGCACACATCATGTACTGGCGAGCGGCTTTTGGCTGAACTCGCAAATCTCTGTACTAAATCAACATGTGGAGC